>JAVJIX010000343.1:0-415591 GCA_036785185.1 Paratrypauchen microcephalus
ACTAAACCAAGACTAAACCAGGACTTAAACAGGACTAAACCAGGACTAAACCAGGACTAAATCTTACGAGCTGTTTTCTCCGCTCAGCAAAAAACAATGTGCTGCATTCAAATGGCCACAGCTTCTTCAAATGTTCTCAGATTTCCATGTGTAAGGCATCGTTGGAAAGCTTAGAATCTACACTTTCAGAATCTGTGAATAACTCAAAATGCACCCGGGACGACTTGAGTCCTGTTTTGCTGCGGTCAGTCACAAATGGTTGATTTTAGATGATGATTTTAGTGAAAATGTATGGAGTTTAAAAACACTGGAGCACTTCCTGTATTACCACATGACATCACAAGGTGGAACAGTGTTTTCTGATAGGGAGAAGAACCTCCAGGTCTGTTTGTGATGAGGAAACATTATAACACTGATCAGAAAAACATAATATGGGCCCTTTAACCATCAGAATATGATGGTTAAAGATGTTTATATCCATAACGCGAGTTCTCGGGGCATATAGGCCTAATATATGCCCCGAGCGGTCTCCAAATAACACAAACTTTAGCACTTTTCAAATCAGAGAAGCTCAATGTCTTAGTCTACACTTTCGTTTGAGTCAAAAGTGGCCTGTAATCCAAGATTTATCCATAATTTACATCTTTGTGTTTCATGTTTGAGTCCCGGGAGCTGAGAGTGAAATAAACTGTGACTCCGCACATGCGCACTGGCGTCCTCATCTACTCGAAACTATGGATAAATCTCGGATTACAGACCACTTTTGACTCAAACGAAAGCGTAGACTAAGACATCGAGCTTCTATGATTTGAAAAGTGCTAAAGTTTGTGTTATTTGGAGACCGCAAACATGTGCCCCGAGAACTCACATTATGGAGATCGCAAATCTAAAACATCTCTGGAAGTGCTCCATATGACACCAAAGTGCTATGGGTGAGTAAAACAACTTGTTTTATTACCGAAATAAGGCTCAGATTGTAAAAAACGTTAATTCTCCTTTAACAGTTGTAGCCCTAAAATTGTCAGATTGACGGAACTAAACTAAACATCCCCTGCGATTGTGTAGCTGTATCAGAACAGATTTGCTTTTAGCCTGTTTCTGCATATCTGTGAAGGGATCTGTGTGTGAGTGTGTGTGTGTGTGTGTGTGTGTGTGTGTGCTGCTGGGCCCCCGGGGGTGCTGGGGGGAGGGGGGGGGGCTGGATGCTGAGGGGGGTTGGGGTGCTAACAGTTGGCCTCATGTGCAAAGAGCCCCTGTTAGAGCCCTGACTCTAACCTTCAATCCCCCGGCAGACCCCGGCCCTCTCCTTCAACACACCACAGACCTCATCCTGTTTCTCCTTTCTACACCTGTCTGTCAAAATCTGACATCAAATCACTCTCTGACAGGTCAAATTTACCAATAGCCCATATACAATTATTGGTTTAGAAGTGTTTGAATTGGAACTTTATGTTATTTATTACAGTATATCCTCCTGCGACCTGAAGAAAAAAAAGTGTATCTAAATTATTATTATTATCATTTTAATTTTATATTTGGAGGTAAATGAACACCTTAGCATTTACATTTCCTCCATCCTCTGTAATGGACGTCGGGGACATTTAGGTTGTTAACTTCACGTGTGGATTTAACACCAAACACTTTTTTTTTGTTTGTTGATGACCAACATCTCTGACAAGCTTCTACAGTCGCCTCAAAAAGTTCTTAGACTCCCTTTTAATTTCTTATTTATTTTTTATATATGATGTATTATTTATTTTTTTATTTGAGTATTTATTTACCTATTTATTTATTTATATATACACGCTGACAGGGGAATCCCAGTTACGCACCAGGAAGGGAGTTCCCCTGTTACGCAGCGTGGTGTGTGCGTCGTCTGTCTTTTTCCGCACTGAAAAATAGTTCCCACCCAAAATGACCAAGTCAAGCTCTCCGTGTTGATTTGCACATTTATTTGCACTCGATATGAATGCGCACTACACAGAAAGTAATTGGGAAACGCATCGAGCAAATTAATTCCTTTTGGCAGAAATCTTTCTCTGGCGACGTTAGACTCCAGTCTAACGCGGAGTAGCTGCAGATACCGCGGCGGTCAGTGCTGACAGACCTGGACAATGGCTGCGTCACCAGAAAAACGCATTCCACCACTTATTTTAGTCTCTGGACTGTGGGGAGATGCCCAAGTTTGACCTGGGAGTGGCATATCCCTTTAATCAGACTGCCATGAGGCTCCAGGGCAACTGAGCTCACAAAACAATTTTGGATGATTTGTTCACAATTTTGGGCGATCTATGTAACTTTTGAACACCTGTGATGTTCCGGTCAAAGATAACCAACCGGCTATAAGAAATGAGTGGGTGAAATCAAAAAATTATACACAAGAGAACATAAAACTGACTCAAACACATTCCTGTTGTTCAGAAAGACACATACACACCTGTATCAAAACTCATGTACACACACCCAGATAACCAACCAGTCCACCAGTGTGTCCATGAGTGAGCAAATCTGGGCATAAGCAACCAGACAAACACACATGCATCCATTTACATGAACACAAACCCTCAAATACAAATACACACTCACACACTCACACAAACTCAACTCAACAGTCACTCACTTTTGGACAAATCCACTGGGACAGGGGACACAGGGCTCAAAACTGGGACTGGGACTGGTAAACAGGGACATCATTTTCAAAATTCAAAACTGGGACACATGTGAGCTTGGTATGGTTGGTATAGACAAAACTGTGAAAAGAGCACGTAACATTGTCTATTCTGTTATAGTCTGTTATAATCTGGGGCCTTCTATTGGTGCATTTTTTATTTTTTTTTGCCTTATGCTCATTTTCAAGCACTGATTTCTGTGTTTTAGTTAAACAAACAACAACAATATATGCCCCTCTGGGATATTTCTTGTATAAACTTGGACAAATCACTGGTTTTGGATAAATCTGCTGGGACACGGGACACATGGCTCAGAACTGGGACTGTCTCGGGTAAATAGGCACGCCTGGTCACCCTAGTAAGAGGTTTGAGTCATAACCCAAAACATGCACCATTTAGGTCCTGACCAAACCGAAGCATGAAGATCATGGAGATGGTCCCCGGGTGCAGTAATGTGCTGCCCACTGCTCCTAATAACAGGATGGGTTAAATGCAGAGAAGAATTTCTCCTGTGTGAGATCAATAAAGTCACTTCTTCTTCTTCTAACTCATGTTCAACTATTTAAAACGATCATTCAGCTTGAGTGTGATGGAGGCACATGTGGCAGGTTTGCATAGAAATCAGAATTGCATTTGACTCAGCTGGTTAGCTCAACTGGTAAGTCAGTGACTTTCCCCCCGGGGGTTGTGGGTTCAAATCCCCCCCGGGCAATGAGCTAACCAGTGTGGGTCCTTGGGCAAGACCCTTCACGGTACTGCCCCCCGGGCGCTGAAAAAGATGGCTGCTCACTGCTCCTGAAAAAGGATGGGTCAAATACAGAAGTCAAATTTCTCCCATGTGTCACTGTGTGTCATTGTGTGTGAGACCAATAAAGGCTTAATCTAATCTTAAATCATTTGACCTGAGGAACTGTATGTATGATTCTGATTTTAAATTTCATTTTATCAATAATAACAATAATAATATAGCAGTAATTCATTATTTATAGGAATGTGTTAAACAACCATATGGCGTGTGGAACAAACCACTTCCAGAGTGTGTCCGTGGAACAGGACAGGGACCTGAAAAAACAACTTGTATGATCTTAAGTCAATGAGGCTTGCAAAATTGAACATCAAGTCTTTTTAATATTGAAAATAATTTTAGTTGTTAAATAGGTTAATTTCAAATGATAATACTGTTTTTTTCTTACTAGTATGATTATTCCGGTCATTTTGATCAAACATTAAATATGTTATTTTGTTCTGAAATTCAAAATAAATAAATGATTTCAAAACAAATCTCTGTGATATACATAGAAAGGTCAGATTAACAGCACAAGAGGTTTCATTTGAGTATTTGTTTTGGTCAGAATAATCTATATATTATGTTTGTTTGTTTGTTTTTTTTACTAAAAGTGGTTTGTATGAGATTAAGTCAATAACAAAAGGAGAAATTCAATTTGTCAACTGGACAAAGTGTATTTGGTTGAATACCTTTCACAGCTCATCCAAGCTGCTTCTTCAGTTCTGGTCAGACGCTGGTGGACACTGCCTATATCTGTCTGAAGGGAGGAGCTAAATACAATGACATTACTATAAATCTATCATACCTATTTGTTTTCAGTTTGTGTTAGTTAGGTGGGTCTATTAGATCTGCAGTGGGGCTGGAGTGTGGGGTCTTGTTAGCAGAACCATTCAGGGCCATAATGGTGTTTTCACACCTCTGGACCAGACCTGCTGCACTATTGTTTTCTTTGTTTTGATTTAGGTTTGAGGATAGAGTTATAGATGGGAGACAAATGATGTCTGAGACCTCCATTTCTGTTGGACAGAATAAACTGATAACATTTTAAAGTTATTAAGTTGATTAAAAAAAAGGTTAATCACAAAATTGGATGATTCTGTATTACAGTGGATTTTGTAATACCTCAATGGAGAAACAGTCTCAAAAGTAGTAAAGATTAAATGAACACTGCAGAAGTGTTAACAGCTCCTTTTACCTTTAGTTCAGTAGAGACTGGAAATTCCAGAGCTGAAATGATCCAAATGAATCTAATGAAGATGCATGGAGCACTTATAGTGTCACCACATGGCATCACAAGGTGGAAGGGAATGTTTTCTGTTTCAGGGAAAAACTCAACCTAAATCTGCATGGTTTGTGTGTTAAACATGTGTGAATGAAACAAAAACTCCAGGTCTGTTTGTGATGAGGAAACAACATTATAGCATTAATCCAAAAATGGCATTTAATACATATTGAAAATGTAAAACTTTGCAGCTTTTTGTTTATAACTTGGAGTCTGGCAAGTGTTGATTGTTGCTAGGAATTGTGGGATTTTCAACATTAGCAGCTGGACTACAGCCAAATGGCCCAGTAAAAAGAGTTATTGTTGCTTAAATGTTTGTCTCGGCGGGATTTAACAGAGCTTAGTTACGCCGTCTCACACATTAAGGGCCTGGCATATGCTGGAGTCCACACGTACCACCACGACACACTGTGAGACCCAGATCCAGTGCTGGAAGAAGTACTCAGTTTTGTTACTTAAGTAAAAGTTCAGATACTGGAGTGAAAAAATAAAACGACTCAGCCATTGTGGGCTGTGTGTCTGGGGGGAACGAGCTGGAGTACCGCTCGGTCATCAGAGACTTTGTGGACTGGTGTGGGCTCAACCACCTGAGCCTTAATACCAGTAAGAGCAAGGAAATGGTGATCGACTTCAGGAGGAGATCACTACCTCACTCACCAGTGAACATCCAGGGGCAGGACATAGAGACTGTGGACAGTTTCAAGTACCTGGGTGTTCACCTCAACAATAAACTGGACTGGTCCCATAACACCGACGCCCTGTACAAGAAGGGCCAAAGTCGCCTCCACCTCCTGAGGAGACTGAGGTCCTTGGGAGTGTGCAGGCCTCTGCTCAAGACTTTTTAAGACTCTGTGGTGGCCTCTGCTCTCCTCTACACTGTCGTCTGCTGGGCCCCGAGCAGCACAGAGCGGGACAGGAAGAGACTCAATAAACTCGGGACAGGAAGAGACTCGATAAACTGGTCAGGAGGGCCAGCTCTGTCCTGGGCTGTCCTCTGGACTCTGTAGAGGAAGTGGCTGAGAGGAGGGTGCTGGCCAAATTCACGTCCATCATGGACGACACCTCTCACCCTCTGCACCGGACTGTAGAGGAGCTGAGCAGCTCCTTCAGCAGCCGACTGAGGCACCCCCAGTGCAAGAAGGAGCGCTACCACAGATCCTTCATCCCCACCGCCATCAGACTGTATAACTCCACTGTATAGTCCAGACGTGCAATATTTTTCTATACTCTCTTATTTTATTATTTTACTATAATCATTTATTTTATTATTATTACTTACTGTATCTTGTCTGCATGCACTTTCTTGTTCAAACTTTCTTTTGCACTAAACTGCCTGGAGCTAATGTGGCAAGTGAATTTCTCCTGTGTGAGATCAATAAAGTCTGATCTTATCTTATCTTATGAAAAAAATCTATTTAAACTGTGTAACTTTTTGGTTGGGGGTCCGTCACCTGTTTGTTTCTATGGATGTCATTGCCACTGCCTGGAATGTTGGTCTCTGAGATTTCAAGTAGAAATTTCAAGATGTACAAGTCGGAACCCGAAAAATCTGACCTCTCAGGACGACTATGGCATAAAACTCATTGTTCCGGAGTATGGGTTTAACTTTCTACTTCCATGGAATCAAGCAGCTGCAGCTCCAGAAAGTTGCATGGAGTTGCTTTAGTTTGTATTTAGCAGTTGCCATAAAGGTAAATGTGGCTGCTTTGTGATCAAAGTGATGGATACAGACATTTATTGCTTGGACTTCTGCTATCCAGAAAACCACCTCTTCATTCTGGCATCTTAGTTCATGAGTGCTATTACTGTTTCAGCTTTTCTTTTCTAATTACAGTTAAAAAAAAAGTGTAAATCCCACATTTTTCAGATATCGGTATCGGCGAGTACTTATAGCAAATCAATGATGCAATAGTGTGTCCGACGTTTACTTCTGTGGCTAATGCTACTGCTAATGCCCAGAGCAGGTTAAACGCTGACTCTGCAAACACTTAAAACATGCTAATAATGACCGAAAGACATTTGAGTTACGTCTTTGATACCTTCATTTAGCTTTTAGTATGGACACTCAACTTAGTAGAAAAACTGTGCTACGGAGAGTGCAGCCTGACCCAGATGAGCGTCTTTTTACAGTTTTTGTTGGTTTTATCCATTACATTGCGGTAGAAAGTGACAAATTAGACAAGTATAAGTACAACTTATGGTCAAAATCATTATATATTTGAGTCTAATCACTTAGTTGGTAGATAGTAGGGTTGCCAACTCCCTGAAAAATAAATAATGGACACCTCATTGGCAGGACCGGTGCCTTCACCCTTCGTGGTGTAGTGAATCTTTTTGTATGTGTGAAGCGATTTTTTTAACTATTTGACTCAAACCGGAAAATAAATAATTATCCGCAATTTATTTTAAATACTAAATAACACAATTAACAGAATAAAATAAATATATGTCCTGCTTTACTTAAACCTGTATAAACAGGGATGAAAGTGAGCAGTAATGGAAAAAAAGTTAAAAGTCACTGAAAAGCTAGGGGGGTCCAGGGGGGGCCCCCCCCCCCCCGGAAAATTTTTGAACTCTAGATGCTCTGAGATGCTCTGGGGTCATTCCAGCCAATAAAAACTAAGATGTCAACCACCCATTTTGGGGGGAAATATTCCCTTTCCCTCTTGATGATCCCACTTTGCACCTTCTCACAAAATGTGACTTGCACTGGATGGAATCAGCTCGGGATGTGTAGTCTGGACAGGAGCTGCTGACAGCCAGACTTAAGCACACTTCTAAATGATCATCAGTCATGGTGGAACAGGACTTAATGATCTTCATGTGGGAAAAGGCTGACTCACATAAATAAGTTTTCATAAATCTATCTCCATTTTATCTGATGAATGTTAATGTTAATTTTAATTTTAAAATAAGCCAAGCAAACTGTACTGCACTTAAACACTCTGTGCCCCGTTTTTGGACCCTCACCCACAGTTTGAGGACCCCTTCTTTGATTTTTTCTTTTTTTTAAACCTGTTTTTCTAACTGGAGTCACATTCTCTTACTGGTTTTGTAGTGGTATTTACCAGCCTCTGCACATTTACCAAATGGATGTTGTGACAAACAGATGCATTTGTGCACTTTTATTAGGCAAAATTCAACCACATGTCGCTGTAGACCTGCTCTGTGCTGTACACCTGCTCTGTGCTGTACACCTGCTCTGTGCTGTACACCTGCTCTGTGCTGTAGACCTGCTCTGTGCTGTACACCTGCTCTGTGCTGTACACCTGCTCTGTGCTGTAGACCTGCTCTGTGCTGTAAACCCGCTCTGTGCTGTAGACCCGCTCTGTGCTGTAAACCCGCTCTGTGCTGTAGACCTGCTCTGTGCTGTAGACCTGCTCTGTGCTGTAGACCCGCTCTGTGCTGTAAACCCGCTCTGTGCTGTAGACCCGCTCTGTGCTGTAAACCCGCTTTGTGCTGTACACCTGCTCTGTGCGGACGCTGTAACATAAATTTAGATTAGTTTTTGCTTTGCACTTAGTCTTGCACTTCTAATCAGAGGCATTGAGGAGGGAGCTTGCGTGCGCTATGAGCAGGGAGGAGAGAGAGTGTGAAAAGGCGAGGAGTGGCGCACTGACGTGGTTTCTGCATGTTCCAGACAAGCACACGGGCTGCAGTGCGAAAAACACCGTAAAAGTTTATTGCTAAAGGCAGCGGCCGTAATGAAATATGATCACAATCATCTCGAGACCAAGACCGGACACCGATCGACTGGTAGATGATCGACGTATTGGGCACCCTGTTTTAGACACTATTTTTGATTCACATGGTAATACGGGACAAAGTGCGTCCCTTTTCAGCTAAATATGGGATGCATACTTTTGTTTCTGAAAACGGGACGATTCCATTTTTCAAGGGACGGTTGGCAACCCTAGTAGATCACATTTTTATATAGCGCTTTTCCACCTTCAAGGCACTCAAAGCGCTTTAAAACAATGAACCACTCACCCATTCACACACCAGTGTACGCCGACACTAGGGGTGAGGTGGATTAAGTGTCTTGCCCAAGGACATAATGACAGCATTCATCTGTGGGAGCAGGAATCACACCACCAACTTGTAGGTCAATGGATCTGACCGCTCAAACAATGATTTTTTATTTTTATTTTTTTGTCAATAGCGGGATTTGAACCTTATCAACTGAGCTACTGCCGCCCCAAAATCTAGTTCTATAGATAATATTTTAGTAGATTTATTTATTTATTGCTCTTGTACTGTAACAAAACTGAGTAGAATTTGTCTAATTCTTCGCTCTATGTTGTATCGGACTGGTATTGGTATCAGCGAGTACACTAAGGCCAACTATCGGTATCAGAACAACACTAGTTCAAAGGTCACTGAGAGGAACCCATAATCCCTGCGGTGATCTTGTCCATTTCGACAGGGTCAAACGAATGAAGTGGATCACGTCTCATCACACAGACGGGAGGTGACACGGGCGTCTTTACACCCCTCGTGTGGGTGGACCTCAGCGCTGATGTACCTGTCGTGGATAAGCAGCAGGATTAAACTGCAGATCGATAATATTGATGGAGACTGAGCGGTGGAGGTGATTACAGCAGCGAACACGTGCGGTTTGAAAAGTGAGGCAATCCGACGGTGCATACATGCCTGGATTATGAGCGGGTGCCAGGGAGCGAAAAGTGCAAACAAGGCAATCTGGTGCACTGTGTAATTTGCCTGGCAGAGTGTCTGTCACCTGCTTCTGTCCATGGAGATGTTGCCTAGAATGTTCCACAGTGTGACATTAAACAGCTTTACTTTACATTTATTCAATTACAGGGGGTTTTAGAGCTCAAAAAGAGCTCAAGAAAGAGAAGAAAATGCCTAGAAAAACAGGCAATAGAAAGCTTTAATGCCTTACTCTGAAACATTCCACTTTTAAAGGGCCCATATTAAGCAAAAAATGGACTCTTGTGAGCTTTTAGCCATGTTAGAATGCTGTTACCTCCTCAAAAACATATCTGGAGTTGTGTTTTGTGTCATTCACATAATTATGTTTGAGCAGGGGTGGGAAAAGTACTCAATTTTGTTACTAGTAAAAGTACAGATACTGGAGTAAATCCACTTAAGTAAAAGTAATAACATACTTTTTTTAAAATGTATGTAAAGATTAAAAAGTAAAAGTATTAAAACTTCAAATGTAGTGATTTCAATAAAGATTTGAGCAGAATTTTGCTCAATAGAAACAACTGATTTGATTGTTTTCTTTTCTTTTTTTCTTTTTTTTGTAGCTGCTTTATTTGTATGTTTAAAGGAGGAATTAACGTTTTTTACAATCTGAGCCTTATTTCGGTAATAAAACAAGTTGTTTTACTCACCCATAGCACTTTGGTGTCATATGGAGCACTTCCAGAGATGTTTTAGATTAGCGATAGCCGTAATGCATATACAGTGGTACCTCACCTTACGAAATTAATTTGTTCCAGAAGTGGTTTCGTAACGTGAATTTTTCGTCAGTTGAGTAGCTATTTCAATGGAAAAGGCCTGATCCATTCCAAGGTTGTTGTTTTTTTTTATAGTGTAACATTTTTTTTTAATAGTGTAACATTTTTTTTAATAGTGTAACATTTGTGTTCTGCGTCCTGATTGGCTAAGAGACTGTAGACCCGGGACTAAACGTGGAATAAACCAGGTCTAGACCAGAACTAAACCAGGTCTAGACCAGGTCTAAACCTGGACTGGACCTGGACTAAACCAGGATTATCCCGGGACATGGCAGTGCCGTTGGATGAGCGCGTTGCTCGTGTCTCCGCCCTTCTTGCGTGTTCCATGCTAGAGCTAAGAGGCCGAGAAAGACGCTCTTTCAGTGGGAATAAGAGCGGGGCGGGGCGGGCTCTGGTTCTATCTGACCTCCATAGCCGGGGGGGCTGACACTGTGAGCTAACAGGCCGAGAAAGGTGCTCTATCGGCGGGCAGGACCGCGGGGTCTCGCTCGGGGCGGGCTCTGGTTCTATGTGACTTCCAGGTCTAGACCAGAACTAAACCAGGTCTAGACCAGGTCTAAACCAGGACCGGATCAGGTCCAGACCCGGACCAAACCGGGACCAGACCAGGATTAAATCACCTCCTGTGCTCGCCCGTGCGTGCTCGGCCCCGAGGGGGAGGCACGGCCTGGGCGCCGCGGCTCCATCCCGCGCCCGCAGTCCCGGTGTACTCGTGCCCTTGCGCCATGTCGACGTCGCTTTTTGATCCTTCGATGTCGGCTCTTCCTATCATTGTGAAGCAGAATTCACCAAGCGTTGGATTGTTCACTCACTAAGGGAACATGAGCTGGGTTTAGACCGTCGTGAGACAGGTGAGTTTTACCATAATGATGACGTGTTGTTGATAGTAATCCTGTGTCTCCGCTCCCCTCGCGCGTTCGGCGCTGTATTGAGCCGTGCCCCCCCCCACGCTTCACTATCAACACATTCCATTGAAAATCTATGAAAGTTCGAGTGTTCAAACGAGAGAGAAATGCGAGAAAAGCCCAACTCCAGTCTGAGAAAAGCGTAGAATGTGTGTGGTGAGGCATTTACAGCCCTAAAACATGTAGAACAATTGCAAAATACAAAGTTGTCCTACCTCGTGGACCTCTCCCACCGCGGGCCACCTCTGGAACCTAACCCCGTGTGTGTTGATAAAGTGTATTTACGTTTCGGGGCGTGCATCTGAGCGCGCATTAATTGAATTTTTGAGCTTTTGCGTTTTCTTTCGTATCTAGAGACCAAAATTTAACGTGAAGGCGTTTCGTAACTTGGATTTTTCGTTTGTAGAGTCTTTCGTAAGGTGAGGTACCACTGTATTATATGCCCCGAGCATGTAACATATGCCCCGAGTGGTCTCCAAATAACACAAACTTTAGCACTTTCAAATCATAGAAGCTCAATGTCTTAGTCTACGCTTTCGTTTGAGTCAAAAGTGGCCTGTAATCCGAGATTTATCCATAATTTACAGCTTTGCATTTCATGTTTGGGTCCCGGGAGCTGAGAGCGAAATAAGCGGTGACTCCGCACATGCGCACTGGCCTCCTCATCTACTCAAAACTATGGATAAATCTACAGGCCAGGATTACAGGCCACTTTTGACTCAAACGAAAGCGTAGACTAAGACATCGAGCTTCTATGATTTGAAAAGTGCTAACGTTTGTGTTATTTGGAGACCGCAAACATATGCCTCGAGAACTCACATTACGGAAATCGCTAATCTGAAACATCTCTGGAAGTGCTCCATATGACACCAAAGTGCTATGGGTGAGTAAAACAACTTGTTTTATTACCGAAATAAGGCTCAGATTGTAAAAACGTTAATTCTCCTTTAAGTTTGTTCCAACTACAATGACAAAAAATATCCCCAGCCTTTTCTGCAGGTCTCAAATGATAATAAAAATACTTTTACTTTTCCGTTCTGTTCAAAAATGTAATGGAGTAGTACAGATACCTGCTTTTAAATGTAGTGAAGTAAAAGTAAAAATTATCCATTTTATAATGTACTGTAAAGTACAGTACTTTACTACTTTTACTTTGTTACATTCCACCACTGTGTTTGAGTAATCCTGCATTATTGTGCAGTCTGTATGTCCAAAGCTCAAGTTGGTGTGTTTCACCTTGAAGTCATGAAGTTTTCATCTTTTGCTTGGAAACAAGCAGGAGACTCGCTTTGGGCCAATACACACCCATGGGTGTTGAGAGCCAAAAGGATACAACATTTTTTTTGCTTGTACATTTTTATTATTTTATTTTTTTTCTCAATTCTGTCCATGAAAAGTCCCATATAGTGACTAAATGTGAGACTAGATGCGCTGTGTGTCGAGGATAAGTCTAGACTTTGTTTTGCACTTGACCCTCCTTCAGTGATGTGTAACCCGCCATGAGAGGTGCACCTGAAGACACTTCTCCAGCTGAGCAGCTTTCAAGGAGAGGATTAGCAGAGTGGCCCATTAACAGAAATCTAAAATTTGGTCCAAATGGCGTTTTCCATTACCTCTCCTCTTCTTCTTTGTATATTTTTTTGTCTGGAAAATATACCCAACTAAGTACCCCAGACTAATGTGAGCTGTGTTGATAAAATGATCTCTTGTGTTAGAGAAGGGCAAAAGTTGGCGGTTGAACAAAGCTGTCCCAGGTTGGGGGCTCCTCTTCCTCATGCTTCAAGTCAAGCAGAAAATCACAGTAAATGAGTCAGAGCGACGAGGGCGAGCGAAGGGCTTTCATCCAACGCAGCAGGGGGCGGCGTGTCCTCCAGCACATACACTCACGCCGCCTCAGTCATGTTCAGGGGCAGTTAGCGTTACCGGCTATGGGCATTTAAGCATTAGCACTACTGAAAGTGTCATGTAAACATCGGCCACTGTGGAGCTCTGCAGCCCGTGGAGACAGCCCTGATGAGTCCGTGAAAGAGGAAGGGAGGGGTCATAGCTAACCCGCTAACTGACGATTTACAAATAGGAAATAAGCATAGGTGCGCTTCTGGCTCTATCAACTCTGGCTCCAGTTAATTTTGAATTGAAAAACCATCATTCCTCTGTGTAACTGCTGCTGTCAAAAACATGATCCTGGTGTTTTTATTTTGCTATTTTGTCTGTAAAGGAAAAAAAGGACCACTAAACACCAACATCACTTATATCTACTGATTAGCTGTGTAAATTGGCCTTAAATAGAAGTATATAGGTATACACTTCTATTTTGTATATTTAATATTATTATCCCTGGCCTTATTTTGGCATTTTAGTGCATATTTATTAAAAATCAGACTTTTGGGTCAAAAGCTGTGTCTATACAAGCCTTTTTAGGATCAACCACAGCCAGTACATTTGGATTTTCAGGTTGGACTAACGGCCGCCAATGAGTCAGATGCAGTTCTGAGGTTATTACATGACAATCGCAGCCTGTGGTGGTCTGCAGGAGGTACACCAACATCACTTATATCTACTGCCCCTACCTGGCACCACTGGGCAGTGTCATGTCTGGAGAAAAGGGAAACAGCGTGACCTGAGCACAAATGTCTGCTCTGTTTCAAAGTGTGGAGTGCACCAATCCACACCATGTTGGATTGTTGTGGCTGTCAGTCAGCTGTCAATCTACAACCCAGAAGCGATGGGGCCTTCTCTGTCATAGCATCAAAACTTTATAATGACCTCCCCATAAAGACGACCAGGTCCGCTGATAAAACACACTTCTGTGGTGAGGTTTTTAGCTGGTGCTGGAGTGTATCTTTGTACAGTTTTGCTGTTGTGTCTGTGAAACACTGTGGTACACTTGGGTCCAGTGGTCGGATTAGTCCAGCAGGATTATGGCAAATGTACTTTTACATTTGGAAATAACAGACTTAAACCGTGTTCTATATTTCATAACAGGCCTGGAGTTTAGTAATCCATCATATGAAGCTTAAGCTCAAAATGACTTTCTGATCATTTCAGTTTTCACCATCCAACATCAAACACCAAAACTAAACTTCTGTCACCTCCAGCTCTATAGACCTTCTCAGCACCTGGTATTACTGTATTATGATTATGATTATTATTATTATTATTATTATTATTATTATTATTATGTTTTGTCTCTTCTTTTGGTCAGTCGGGTTTATTCTTTGGTTGTATATTTAATATTATTATTGTTTATAGTTGTGTTCAGTATTTTAATTTGTTGTGTAGATCTCTGGTTGATGTTGGTATATCACAACGACTTTGAATAAAAAAGGAGTTAACAAAAAACTAACACACACACACGCATACACACATATGTACAAGCATATACACATACGTACACACATACACACATGCAGACACGTACACACATACACGCATACATACATACATACATACATACACACACACACAAACATACACGCAGACACATGCGCATATATGCATACAAACACAGACATACACACACATACAAATGCACACATACTTGCACACACGTATACACACATACAAACATACACACATATAAACATAAACATACACACATATAAACATAAACATACAAACATACATACACACACACACACAGATACACACACAAATACACACATACTCGCACACACGCATACAAACATACAAACATACACACACATACACACACACACACACACACACACAAATACATGCAGAACCATACACAGATACACATACATGAATACATACGTACAAACATGCATACACACACATGTACACGCACACACATACACACAGACACACACATACACACAGATACACACACAAATACACACATACTTGCACACATGTATACACACATACAAACACACACACATACAGTACATACACACACAGATACACACACAAATACACACATACGCACATACACACACACACATATAAACATAAACATACACATATACACACACACACACACAGATACACACACAGATACACACATACACATATACTCGCATACACACATACAAACATACACACACATACACACACACACACGCGCACACACACACACACAAATACATGCAGAACCATACACAGATACACATACATGAATACATACGTACAAACATGCATACACACACATGTACACGCACACACATACACACACACACACACATACACACACACACACACACATACACACAGATACACACACAAATACACACATACTTGCACACATGTATACACACATACAAACATACAAACATATAAACATACACACATACACACACCACACGCACATGCACACTCACACACACACACACACACACACACACACACACACACACACACTGCTTTGCTCTGTGTGCTGATGAGCTGCTGAGGGCTGCCCACAGACTGTTCCCTCCTCCAGTTCAAATGGAGCAACACCACAATATTACAAAAGTCCGATGAATGCAGTTTGAGCCTCCAGGTTTTTAAACCACACAGGGATTTTAGGAGGGAGACGCGGTGTCGTCATGGTTCATGTTTTGTGTTCACTGTCTTTGAATATTTTGGTGCTTCTTCTTCCTTTAGTGCCCTTGGTGTTTTATTTTGACATTTGTCCTGTGTTTGTAGTGTTGAATTTTACTTCCTGTCTGTAGATCGTTTGCCCCACCCTAATGTGTTACACCTGCCCGTGTCTCATTTCTCCTTCCTCGCTTCTTTCTCCTTGATTTCTCTCCTCAATTCTGCATTTTTCAGCTGTCACTCAAATGTGTCATGTTAAGAGGTGTCCCAAAGAAAACCACGGAGTGAAGGAGTAAACATGAGGGAGGCTTCAGGAGCAGACATCAGAGAAAAGAATCAAACTTTATCAGACTCAGTGCGGAGTTTAGATCCTCTCTCCTCGCTTTGTCTCCTCTGTGGGCGGGACTTTTTCGGGACCTCACCCATTTCTTGCAGAATCGAGGAGGGGAATCAAGGAGAATTAAACAAGAAAAGAGAAATAAGATGTGGCCCCTGCGTTCTCCTCCAATGTTGTATCTGTTGTAAGTTGCTATTTTGGATTGTTGTATTTGGTTTCTTCTAGTCTTTGTTCTTGTTACATTAAACAGTGCTGCATTTTAGGTCCTCTCCCTTTAAATCGTGACGGGTGAGTTCAAATGCTGATAGTAACATATTGTAGTTATGCCCCAGAGCAAGACATGTCCAGTCACAATATCTATATGTGGTTCTTAAAGGAGAATTCATGTTTTTTACAATCTGAGCCTTATTTCGGTAATAAAACAAGTTGTTTTACTCACCCATAGCACTTTGGTGTCATATGGAGCACTTCCAGAGATGTTTTAGATTAGCGATAGCCGTAGCGCGAGTTCTTGGGGCATATAATATATGCCCCGAGCGGTCTCCAAATAACACAAACTTTAGCACTTTTCAAATCATAGAAGCTCGATGTCTTAGTCTACGCTTTCGTTTGAGTCAAAAGTGGCCTGTAATCCAAGATTTATCCATAGTTTCGAGTAGATGAGGAGACCAGTGCGCATGTGCGGAGTCACAGCTTATTTGGCTCTCAGCTCCCGGGACCCAAACATGAAACGCAAAGCTGTAAATTATGGATAAATCTCGGATTACAGGCCACTTTTGACTCAAACGAAAGCGTAGACTAAGACATCGAGCTTCTATGGTTTGAAAAGTGCTAAAGTTTGTGTTATTTGGAGACCGCAAACATGTGCCCCAAGAACTCGCATTACGGAGATCGCTAATCTAAAACATCTCTGGAAGTGCTCCATATGACACCAAAGTGCTATGGGTGAGTAAAACAATTTGTTTTATTACCGAAATAAGGCTCAGATTGTAAAAAACGTTAATTCTGTTCTTAATGTGTACAATGGTAAATTCAATATGGAGGACGTTTAACATGAGCGTGAGTGTTACATCTCTGGAGAAAGTTCTGCCCAGTGAACCATGGCTGCTGTTAAAATCTATAGAGCCTAATGTACACAGTCTCACCTCTGAGTGGTGACACCCAACAGCATTTGGACACACCACAACTCACAAAGCTCTGTCCAATGGAAATCAATCTGGAGATCTTGTTCTAAATGGATTTGACTTTTTTATACATACGGCAAAACCAGTAGTTAGTGGCAGAGCTGTTATGTCTGACTCCAGTGTACATAATGATTGATTTTATATTAGGGATGGGCGGATCGATACCAAAGTATCGATATTTCGATCCTGATGGGGTATTTAATATGGATCGATCCTGGTATTAAATTATCGATACCAAGTCATGTTTTCTTACTGACTTAAAGGAAAAGTAACGTTTTTTACAATTTGAGCCTTATTTCGGTAATAAAACAAGTTGTTTTACTCACCCATAGCACTTTGGTGTCATATGGAGCACTTCCGGAGATGTTTTAGATTAGCGTTAGGCTAATGCTGTTAGCCTAGCGTAACTTATAGCCATAGCTCGGGGCATTCCCCGAGCATGTAATATGTCCCGTGCGGGCTCCAAATAACACAAACTTTAGCACTTTTCAAATCATAGAAGCCCGATGTCTTAGTCTACGATTTCGTTTGGTCAAAAGTGGCCTGTAATCCGAGATTTAGCCATAGTTTCGAGTAGATGAGGACGCCACTGCACATGCGCGGAGTGTGCTCTCAGCTCCCGGGACCCAAACATGGAACGTATAGCTGTAAACTATGGCTAAATCTCGGATTACAGGCCACTTTTGATTCAAACGAAATCGTAGACTAAAGACATCGAGCTTCTATGATTTGAAAAGTGCTAAAGTTTGTGTTATTTGGAGCCCGCACGGGGCATATTACATGCTCGGGGAATGCCCCGAGCTATGGCTATAAGTCGCGCTAGGCTAACGGCGTTAGCCTAACGCTAATCTAAAACATCTCCGGAAATGCTCCATATGACACCAAAGTGATATGGGTGAGTAAAACAACTTGTTTTATTATCGAAATAAGGCTCAAATTGTAAAAAAAAACGTTACTTTTCCTTTAAGTTTCAGTTTATTTAGTTCAAATTCATATATGTTTTGTTCATTATTCAACCATTGCCACTTGTCAGGCACTACTTTTCCTTCCGCGTTCTCACCAAACGTGGGGTAGTACGTCATCCCGCGATAGACTCACTGCTGTGAGATTTCAGTCAAAGCGGCGCGGGGCTGCGGGAGCCATGGGAGACCGCAAGCGAAGTGTGGTGTGGAGTTACTTCCACACCGTGGACGACAATGTTGCGAAGTGCAGTGTGTGCCAAAAAATGATCCTATATTGTGGCAATACCACAAATGTCTGCATTGCCATTTTCATCAAAGGATTTTTTTCAGATATCTGGTGTTAGAATGTGTGGAGCTAAGCTCCTGGTGGAGCTTTGCGAAGCCAAGGTACTGTATCTAGTTAGAGCCAGGTTAGTGTTTTTCTGCAGTATTCAAAAATGTATGAAGGTATCGGTATCTGTATCGATATCGGGATTCTAACCCTGGTTCCACTTGGTGTCATATCGAAACAAAAATAACTGGTATCGCCCATCCCTATTTTATATTTGTGCAGTTGTATTTGTTGTTTACCATTTTTAATGTTGTGGAGTTGTGTTTTGTTTCATTCACACGCAACAGTTTAACACACAAACCTGAATATTTAGGCTTTAGTTCTTCTCTCAAATGGAAAACACTCCACCTGTTCCACCTTTTATATGTCATGTGGTAATACAGGAAGTACTCCACTGTGTTTTTAAATTCCATACACCTTCACTAGAATCATTTGGATGATTTCAGTCCTGGAATTGCCAGTCTCTACTGACAAACTGTAAAACTTTCTGCTGTAAAAGGGAGCTGTTAGCTGGAAAACTTCCACTTCATGACATCACATGGTGGAACAGAGAGTTTTGAGATTTGGAGATACAGTATAGGCAGACTAATAATAAAGGGTTACTCAAACATGTATGAATGAAAAACAAAAAACTCACAAACACAACTCCAGGTATGTTTTTGATGAGGTAACAGCATTATAACATGGCAATTTTGCTTAAAGGCAAAGTAACGTTATTTTACAATCTGAGCCTTCTTTCGGTAATAAAACAAGTCGTTTTACTCACCCATAGCATTTTTCTGTCAATTGGAGCAGTATCGCAGAACTTATGTTGAGCCGTTCTGTTCTAGTAATGATCCCGTATCTGTTAACATGGTGCTGTATCATTTGCTCGGGGCATTACTTTGCGGTCTCCAAATAACACAAACTTTAGCACTTTTCAAATCATAGAAGCCCGATGTCTTAATGAAAAATTTCGTTTGAAGCAAAAGTGGCCTGTAATCCGAGGTTTAGCCATAGTTTCGAGTAGATGAGGACGCCAGTGCGCATGCGCGGACTGCCCGGGGAACCAAATAGGAAACGCAAAGCTGAAAACTATGGCTAAATCTCGGATTACAGGCCACTTTTGCTTCAAACGAAATTTTTCATTAAGACATCGGGCTTCTATGATTTGAAAAGTGCTAAAGTTTGTGTTATTTGGAGACCGCAAAGTAATGCCCCGCATACAAATGCTAACAAATGCTAACGGATATGCCACAACATAACTTTCTTCAAACAGCTCCAAATGACACGAACGTGATATGGGTGAGTCAAACGACTTGTTTTATTACCGAAAGAAGGCTCAGATTGTAAAATAATGTTACTTTTCCTTTAATATATCCTCCTGGGACCAGAAGAAAAAAGTATATTCAGGGTTTTTATTTTTTTTGTGTGATTTTCTATTTGGAGGTAAATGAACACCTCAGCATTTACATTTTGTTAATTTTATTTTTATTCATAATGTTGTAACGTGTCCGCTGTAACGGACTGTAATAGTGTTAAATCCATGTGACAACCTGACAAAAACATTTTTTTTTTTATTACCAATATCTCTGACAAGCTTCTACAGTTGCCTCAAAAAGTTTTTAGACTCCCTTTTAATTTATTATTTATTTATTATATTATTATTTATGTATTGATCTGGTTTAGACCTGATTTAGATCTCTTTTAGTCATGGTTTAGATCTGGTTTAGACCTGGTTTAGTCCTGGTTTAGACGTGGTTTAAACCTGACTCAACTTTGGTCAGACCTCGTTTAGTCCTAGTTTAGTCCTGGTTTAGTCCTGGTTTATTCCTGATTTTCTCCTGGTTTAGTCCTGGTTTAGTCCTGGTTTAGTTCTGGTTTATTCCTGATTTTCTCCTGGTTTAGTCCTGGTTTAGTCCTAGTTTAGTCCTGGTTTAGTCCTAGTTTAGACCTGGTTTAGTCCTGGTTTATTCCTGATTTTCTCCTGGTTTAGTCCTGGTTTAGTCCTGGTTTAGTCCTGGTTTATTCCTGATTTTCTCCTGGTTTAGTCCTGGTTTAGTCCTGGTTTAGTCCTGGTTTAGTCCTGGTTTATTCCTGATTTTCTCCTGGTTTAGTCCTGGTTTTGTCCTTGCTTAGACCTGGTTTAATCCTGGTTTAGTCCTAGTTGAGATCTGGTTTATTTATTTATGTATTTATTTATCATAGTGCAACCACAAACAAAACAAAAGTGTATCTCTAAACACTTAAAAGATCGACTGGTTAACCCAATGTCCACTATAAAGGACAAAAAATAATGGGTCTGGTCTCAGGAGGATATGTTCTTTAAAAATTCCCAAAGAAAGTCTAAAATCAATATTGATAAAAGGAGAAGTTCAATTTGTCAACTGGACAAAGTTTGTTTGGTTGAAAACGTTTCGCCGCTCATCCGAGAGGCTTCTTCAGTTCTGGTTCTAGTGCTGGTTAGACCCTGTTTATATCTAGCTGCAGGGAGGAAAATAAAATCAATATTATTTGAATATTGGAGCAGGACATAGTGTTGATAGCAGGTAGTGGGCTTGCTGACAGCCTTGCATGCTCTGAGAGGAGGTGTGGACTGATGGAGTTTGACCTCTGACCTGTGCACTTACTTTCTCTCTCTCAAACAGCAGTCTGTTGTGAGTGATTACTTGGATTTGTAGTGGAAAATAACTCAGCTGAGGCCTGGACACTGGTGCTGGTGAAGAGGAGGAGACGGTTGAATGCGGCTGTGGTTGAGATCAGGCAAAGAAGTGTTGCAAGATTTCAAGATTTCGAGGTGGTTGGTGAAGAAGCAAAAAGCTATCCGTGATTTGACAGCAGGTGAGAGGATGTTCATATTCACTACAGATAAGCCGGTATATCCTCCTGAGACCCGCACATTCATTTGTGTCCTTTATTCAAAGTTCAAAGTTCAAAGTCACTTTGAACTTTGAATAAAGGACACAAATGAATGTGCGGGTCTCAGGAGGATTATAGTGCACATTGAGTTGAACAGTCTGTCTTTTAAGTGTTTAGAGATACACTGAACCAGGTCTAAACTAGGACTAAACCAGAACTGAACCAGGTCTAAACTAGGACTAAACCAGGACTGAACCAGGTCTAAACCAGGACTAAATCAGAACCAAATCAGGAATAAACCGAGACAAAACAGAACTAAACCAGGAGAAAATCAGGACTAAACCAGGTCTAAGTCAGGTCTAAACCGTGTCTAAACCATGACTAAACCAGGTCTAACCAGATTTAAACCAGATCTAAACCAGGTCTAAAAGAGATCTAAACCATGACTAAAAGAGGTCTAAATTAGGTCTAAACCTGATCTAAACCACTTCTA
Organism: Paratrypauchen microcephalus; assembly: GCA_036785185.1. Lineage (NCBI taxonomy): Eukaryota > Metazoa > Chordata > Actinopteri > Gobiiformes > Gobiidae > Paratrypauchen > Paratrypauchen microcephalus. Next base: position 21,820 of record JAVJIX010000343.1, read on the forward strand.
AACCAGGACTAAAGCAGGTCTAAACCAGATTTAAACCAGATCTAAACCAGGTCTAAACCAGATCTAAACCATGACTAAAAGAGGTCTAAATTAGGTCTAAGCCTGATCTAAACCACTTCTAAACCAGGTCTAAACCAGATTTAAACCATGACTAAAAGATGCGTGAAAAGTCCCTCAGTCGTCCAGGTAGAATCCATGATCAAAGGAGAAGTTCAATTTGTCAACTGGACAAAGTTTGTTTGGTTGAAAACGTTTCGCCGCTCATCCGAGCGATGACTAAAAGAGGTATAAATCAGGTCTAAACCAGATCAATACATAAATAATAATAAATAAATAAACAAACATAAATAAATAAATATAAATAAAAATAAAATAAAATTGAAATACACTTTTTTCTTCAGGTCCCAGGAGGATATTGGTTGGCCGGTGTATCGGGCCCAATGGGTCTTGGTCGAAACCTGACTTAGTTTTTGGTTGATGGGGAAACCAGAGTGCTCAAAGGAAACCCACTCAGACACAAGAAAAACATGCAAACTCCACACAGAAAGGCCCGTACGACCTGGGTATTGAACCCAAGCCCCTCAACCATCGTGTTGCTCATAGGCCGTCAGTTCCTCTGCATTCTAACCATACTGGTCGATCTCTAATATTCACATCCACATGAGTTTATTGCACAGAATAAGAGCATGCAGAGCTGCTAGACTCTGTGTTGTGGAGTGTCTGGCTGTAGCAGAGCAGAGGTCAGCAGAGAGAGTGTTCTGGAGGATTATCCCACAGACAGACAGCCTGTCCCTGGGCTGGACCCCACTGTCCCCCCTGACCCCAGCACCACTCTCCAGGTTTGACAAGACCTCTACAAGACACTACGAATATAACATTCTGCTTTTATAGTATAAACATAAATTTAAAGGAGAATTAACGTTTTTTACAATCTGAGCCTTATTTCGGTAATAAAACAAGTTGTTTTACTCACCCATAGCACTTTGGTGTCACACTGTGTCGCATTGACATCTACTCGAAACTATGGCTAAATCTCGGATTACAGGCCACTTTTGACTCAAACGAAAGTGTAGACTAAGACATCGAGCTTCTATGATTTGAAAAGTGCTAAAGTTTGTGTTATTTGGAGACCGCTCGGGGCATATATATTACATGCTCGGGGCATATAATATATGCGAACTCGCGCTACGGCTATTGCTAATCTAAAACATCTCTGGAAGTGCTCCATATGACACCAAAGTGCTATGGACGAGAACGAAGGCACGACATCCAAACTGTTAACTGCTGGAGTGGATTCACTACACTGAGGACTATTTCAGAAGGATATACTCAAATGATGAAATTCTGGCAGTATTAGCTGAAGAGCACAGCGTAGTGTTGAGCCGACGAACTTTGGAACGGGCAATGAGAATGAAAGGACTGTGGCGCAGGAAAGACAAAGCGGACGTGGCAGATGTAGCAGCTTTCATTGAAGCACAACTACAGACTTCTGGACAGTGTCATGGCTATCGCTGGATGCACCAGAGACATGTGCACTGCGTATCTCATAATTTTGACTTTTTATCTCATAATTTTGACTTTTCATCTCATAATTTTGACTTTTTATCTCAAAATTTTGACTTTTTATCTCATAATTTCGACTTTTTATCTCATAATTTTGACTTTTTATCTCATAATTATGACTTAGTGTAACCAACTTTTTTTTCTTTTACTGGCGGGAATGGGCTTCCATACTGTGGAGAGGCAACCCTGTTCACCAAAAGAATGATTGTATTATTGAGCAACAGACTCCATGTGGGATTGGAGGACAGCGTGGATTCAAACTGACAGGGATTTTGTTTTCAAATACCCTGATGGGTCTATTTTGCAAATTAACAATGAAGCTACCAGTGAAATTCACATTAATAGTTTTTACATATTCTTCCAGTGGCTCAGCAAAGATAATCAAGTTAAAGTTATGCAAATGTGTGTTGTCTTTACATTCCACCAACTGGCTCTTTCTTTTCTGATACCGATGCCGATGCTTTGGATTTAAAGGTGCGTTGTGTAACTTTCTGGTGGAGGGTCCATCAAGTGCTTTTCTCCATGGAGATGTTATTGCTTTATCTTTAATGTTTCGCAGTATTGCATTAAACCTTGTTATCATCATGGAGACTGGACCAGACCAAATTACAGGTCAGATCTGTGGAGAGGCGACCCCCCCCACAGTCAGAATACCTGTTTTTCTAGGTATTTCTGAGCAATAAAACCATTTGTACATCAATAAATGTAAGGTAATTCTGTTTAATGTCAGATTGTGGGACATTTCAGAGAGCAATGACATATCCATAGAAATAATAAGTTTTAAACACAAACAGCGTATGGTAATATATATATATATATATATAATCAATAAAAACAAACAAATAAAATAAAATGACGTAATTTTAACTTACCTAGATAAAGACATTTTAATATATACTCAACAAAAATATAAACTCAACACTTTTGTTTTTGCTCCCATTTTTCCTGAGATGGACCCAAAGATCCAAAATTCACTCCAGATACACAATATTACCATTTCTCTCAAACATTGTTCACAAATCTGTCCAAATGTGTGACAGCGAGCACCTCTGCCCCGCCGAGACAATCCACCCCACCTCACAGGTGCGCCACATCAAGATGCCGATCCGACATCATGACCAGTGCACAGGTGCGCCCCAGACTGCCCACAATAAAAGGCCACCCCGAAATGTGCATTTTTTTTTTTTTTTGCTTTATTGGGGGTCTGGGGACTCAGAACCAGTCAGTATCTGGTGTGACCACCATTTGCCTCATGCAGTGCAACACATCTTCTTCGCATAGAGTTTATCAGATTGTCAATTGTGGCCTGTGGAATGTTGGTCCACTCCTCTTCAATGGCTGTGCGAAGTTGCTGGATATTAGTGGGAGCTGGTACACGCTGTCGTATACGCCGGTCAAGCACATCCCAAACATGCTCAATGGGTGACATGTCCGGTGAGTATGCTGGCCATGCAAGAACTGGGACATTTTCAGCTTCCAAGAATTGTGTACAGATCCTTGCAACATGGGGCCGTGCATTATCTTGCTGAAACATGAAGTGATGTTCATGGATGTATGGCACAACAATGGGCCTCAGGATCTCATCACGGTATCTCTGTGCATTCAAAATGCCATCAATAAAATGCACCTGTGTTCTTCGTCCATAACAGCCATTGAAGAGGAGTGGACCAACATTCCACAGGCCACAACTGACAATCTGATAAACTCTATGCGAAGAAGATGTGTTGCACTGCATGAGGCAAATGGTGGTCACACCAGATACTGACTGGTTCTGAGTCCCCAGACCCCCAATAAAGCAAAAAAAAAAAAAAAAAAAAAATGCACATTTCGGGGTGGCCTTTTATTGTGGGCAGTCTGGGGTGCACCTGTGCACCGGTCATGATGTCGGATCGGCATCTTGATGTGGCGCACCTGTGAGGTGGGGTGGATTGTCTCGGCGGGGCAGAAGTGCTCGCTGTCACACATTTGGACAGATTTGTGAACAATGTTTGAGAGAAATGGTAGTGTTGTGTATCTGGAGTGAATTTTGGATCTTTGGGTCCATCTCAGGAAAAATGGGAGCAAAAACAAAAGTGTTGCGTTTATATTTTTGTTGAGTGTATATATATTATTAAAATGTCTTTTGTAATTGTTATTTATCATTTAAAGTTATTAGAACTAGAGTAATTAGAATTAGAACACAAGCAATATCTAGGTAAGTTAAAATGACGTAATTTTATTTTATTTGAGTTTTTATTGATTCACCTTGACAAGTAAAATGAGCTACTGATGGAATAAGAGTCTTTTTCTTCATTCAAGCAATGTTAGATGTATTTTCATTGATTTCCATTCCATTGGTAGATATTACTTTAGCTAGATTGTAGTTTTGGAGATGTTTTGGAGATGTTTTGGGTCAAATCATCTTATTACACCAATGTATATAGACCACATGGGAAATCAGCGATATCTTGAAAACCGATATCTGATCTACCTTCATTTTCAATATCAGTGCTGATATTCAATACTAGTATCGAATGAGTGCGTCCCTAGTAGAGTTGTGGAATCAGTTGATTTCTAACAAATCAGGTTGCAGACTTGAACTTTAACATCCACATCAAATCAATAACATCTACAGCTTTTTACCATCTAAAAACACTGCAAAAATCCAAATAGTGCACACGGGCACAGCCTCGTGAGATCAGCACACACAACACTCACTGCAGTCTAAAATAAGTGTGTGTGTGTGTGTTATCAGCGTGTGAGAAGTCAGGCCCAGTCCAGATAAACTATCTCACAGACCCTCCAGCTCCATTAGTGAGGCATAATTAGTGAAGATTAGTCCAAATTAGTCCAGTGCATTCAGATGGGTCAGGAATATGTCCAACACAAAACCATCAAATGAACCACAAAAGGGCAGGAATGTCACTCAACACCTTTGTTTGGTAGATTGCACTAGACTTTTCTGTCTTATTTTTCATCTCAGTTTTAATTGTTAACAATTTAATCAATATTCTAATGCAACAATTGCAATTATCTATTTTTTGATACACTTTACATTTCAGTTTTATGTTCAAAGGGCCTAAATCGCACTATTTTCAGATCTGTTATAATTTTGTTTCCTAATCAAAAAATACCTGGAAGCTTTTTGGAATGTGTGTGTGTGTGTGTGTGTGTGTGTGTGTGTGTGTGTCTGTGTGAGTCTGTGTGAGTCTGTGTGAGTGTGTGTGTGTGTGTGTGTGTGTGTGTGTGTGTCTGTGTGAGTCTGTGTGAGTCTGTGTGAGTCTGTGTGAGTGTGTGTGTGTCTGTGTGAGTCTGTGTGAGTCTGTGTGTGTGTCTGTGTGTGTCTGTGTGAGTCTGTGTGAGTCTGTGTGTGTCTGTGTGAGTCTGTGTGAGTCTGTGTGAGTCTGTGTGAGTCTGTGTGTGTCTGTGTGTGTCTGTGTGTATATGTATGTGTGTGTCTGTGTGTGTCTGTGTGTGGGGGTCTGTGTGGGTCTGTGTGTGTGTCTGTGTGTGTCTGTGTGGGTCTGTGTGTGTGTCTGTGGGTGTCTGTGTGTGTCTGTGTGAGTCTGTGTGTGTCTGTGTGTGTGTCTGTGTGTGTGTCTGTGTGAGTCTGTGTGTGTCTGTGTGTGTCTGTGTGAGTCTGTGTGTGTCTGTGTGTGTGTCTGTGTGTGTCTGTGTGAGTCTGTGTGTGTGTCTGTGTGAGTCTGTGTGAGTCTGTGTGAGTCTGTGTGTGTGTCTGTGTGAGTCTGTGTGTGTCTGTGTGTGTCTGTGTGTGTCTGTGTGTGTCTGTGTGAGTCTGTGTGAGTCTGTGTGTGTGTCTGTGTGAGTCTGTGTGTGTGTGTGTGTCTGTGTGAGTCTGTGTGAGTCTGTGTGTGTGTCTGTGTGTGTCTGTGTGAGTCTGTGTGAGTCTGTGTGAGTCTGTGTGTGTGTCTGTGTGAGTCTGTGTGTGTGTGTGTCTGTGTGAGTCTGTGTGTGTCTGTGTGAGTCTGTGTGAGTCTGTGTGTGTGTCTGTGTGAGTCTGTGTGTGTGTGTGTCTGTGTGAGTCTGTGTGAGTCTGTGTGTGTGTCTGTGTGTGTCTGTGTGTGTCTCTGTGTGTGTGTGTGAGTCTGTGTGTGTGTGAGTCTGTGTGAGTCTGCGTGTGTCTGTGTGTGTCTGTGTGTGTCTCTAGGTCTGTGTGGGAGCACGCTCAGAGTGGTATGTAACACTGACAGTGATGGGCTGCTGTCCGCTGGGCTGTTCTCAGGGAGGGGGGGCTGTCTGCTTCATTTCACTGAAACCTCCAGTGTACGACAATACTGGATTATCCAAACAACATGCTTGAGTCAATGTACACTCAACAAAAATATAAACGCAACACTTTTGTTTTTGCTCCCATTTTTCCTGAGATGGACCCAAAGATCCAAAATTCACTCCAGATACACAACACTACCATTTCTCTCAAACATTGTTCACAAATCTGTCCAAATGTGTGACCGCGAGCACCTCTGCCCCGCCGAGACAATCCACCCCACCTCACAGGTGTGCCACATCAAGATGCCGATCCGACATCATGACCAGTGCACAGGTGCGCCCCAGACTGCCCACAATAAAAGGCCACCCCGAAATGTGCATTTTTTTTGCTTTATTGGGGGTCTGGGGACTCAGAACCAGTCAGTATCTGGTGTGACCACCATTTGCCTCATGCAGTGCAACACATCTTCTTCGCATAGAGTTTATCAGATTGTCAGTTGTGGCCTGTGGAATGTTGGTCCACTCCTCTTCAAAGGCTGTTATGGACGGAGAACACAGGTGCATTTTATTGATGGCATTTTGAATGCACAGAGATACCGTGATGAGATCCTGAGGCCCATTGTTGTGCCATACATCCACAAACATCACCTCTTGTTTCAGCAAGATAATGCACGGCACCATGTTGCAAGGATCTGTACACAATTCTTGGAAGCTGAAAATGTCCCAGTTCTTGCATGGCCAGCATACTCACCGGACATGTCACCCATTGAGCATGTTTGGGATGTGCTTGACCGGCGTATTCGACAGCGTGTACCAGCTCCCACTAATATCCAGCAACTTCGCACAGCCATTGAAGAGGAGTGGACCAACATTCCACAGGCCACAATTGACAATCTGATAAACTCTATGCGAAGAAGATGTGTTGCACTGCATGAGGCAAATGGTGGTCACACCAGATACTGACTGGTTCTGAGTCCCCAGACCCCCAATAAAGCAAAACAAATGCACATTTCGGGGTGGCCTTTTATTGTGGGCAGTCTGGGGCGCACCTGTGCACTGGTCATGATGTCGGATCAGCATCTTGATGTGGCGTATCTGTGAGGTGGGGTGGATTGTCTCAGCAAAGCAGAAGTGCTCACTATCACACATTTAGACAGATTTGTGAACAATGTTTGAGAGAAATGGTAATATTGTGTATCTGGAATGAATTTTAGATCTTTAAGTCCATCTCATGAAAAATGGGAGCAAAAACAAAAGTGTTGCGTTTATATTTTTGTTGAGTATAAATGCAAATTTGAATAGGGTAATGAGTAAAAGCTCATTAAAGTTGCACTATGCAACTATACTGGTGTGTCACTTGTTTGTTTCTGTGCAGATGTTATTGCAGTGCCTGGAATGTTCTGAAATATGACAAACATGTCTATCTCCATGGAAACAAGCAGCTGACACCCATGGAACTATAATAAAATCTGGAAGGTGAACCCAAGATGGCGTCGTATTGTTTTCAGTGGCCTGTGCTCATTGGCGCATGGGCCCAAAAATAATTTTCTCTTCTACATTACTTCCTCAGTACGGGCTAGCTCCTCCCACCTGTCCCCCCGTCTGTAACGTGCACGGCGTGGAGCGTTTAGACCAATCAGAGCGAGAGCTGCTAGAGTGGAAGAGCACGGGCTCAGAGCGGGGCAAGGCTAAGTCTTACAAAGATCACTTTTAGGTGATTTGAGGATTTGAAAAATGAAAAAGTTTATGTTAATTATTATTTATTTATTTATTTATTTATTTATTTATTTATTTATTTATTTATTTATTTATTTATTTATTTATTTATTTATTTTTTGTGAAAATAGAAAAGAATCCCTACAAAATCTGACCTCTGTGAAAGTTATGGGTGCCCTGTCAGCTGAACACGGGCAGTTTGAATTCCCCAAAATGCATTGGGCTCTATGGGAGCTGCAGTACCTGGAGCAGTGCCTCAGCAATAAATACACAATAGTGAGGAACATTTCAGGCACAGCAATAACATCTCATGGTAGGGGACCCTCACAAGTTATATAGTGTAGTGTTTCCCAACCAGGTGTACAAGTACCCTTAGGGGTACGCGAGTACATTGCAGGAGGTACTCCTGATTTTTTGGATTTTTTTAAATTCTAATTTGAGTAAATTTGAGTTAAAAGTACACTGTGTAAGATTTTTACCCGTTAATTACCGAAATTGAAGATACCCATTCAAAAATCCAGTGTTTTCCAAGCCTTTTCACTTCCATCATGAAATCAAAGTATTCTGTTGGACTTAGATATAGTCGATTTCACCTGCATAAAAGGGGGATCTTCCCCATGTAGCGGCATCCATTTTAACTACGAGAGCCGCAGAAGGACATACTGTATTTTGGGCTCCGCCTTCGCCGTTTTCTTTATAGCTGTCGGCACTGGCCCGTGGATTTCAACGAGATAGTACGCGTTTGGATAAACAACGACAAGCATGTTGCCGGATCACACTTACTCCGCACATACATCACAGGAGCAAGCACCTTCATCTAAGAGGAAAAGAAGAATGTCTCTCAATATGGAGAGAAGTCGACATAGTACCTACCGCGGTTGGGGCTTTGTCGCAGCATGGGCCCGCACCCCGGGTTCCGCCTTCATCCCCCCAAGTTCAGACCGATCTCCGCTGTCTGCGGTCTGGTTCCCGATTCCCCCCACCCGCGCACAGCGCCGGGTGCGCTTCACGCGTGCGCGCGGTTCGGGCGCAGCTGCCGGTGAACCCACCTCCGGGTACGCCGAGCTGTCCGCTTTACATCGCGTCCGGGTGACCCTCGAAGTCTGCCGTAGCTAAAACCGGAATTGCAATACCCACCATCCACCAATGCGCCACCATCCTACACAGTGTACCTTTAAAGAAAATAGAGAAAATGCCTCAGAATTAAATTTTCAAATTAAGGAGATGAAATAAAATGATTTTCATTTAATAATCTGTTGTGTCACATTCTGCTTTTGGAGAATTATCAACATGTATGAGTGAGGGGGTACTCGAGGTGTGACAAAAAGGCTCAGGGGGTACACAAGACAAAAAAGGTTGGGAAACACTGATATAGTGTACCTTTAAGGTAAATTCGAACTTACCTTTTGCTTTTCTAGTTGAGTTCTCGGGGCAAATGTTTGCGGTCTCCAAATAACACAAACTTTAGCACTTTTCAAATCATAGAAGCTCAATGTCTTAGTCTACACTTTCGTTTGAGTCAAAAGTGGCCTGTAAACCGAGATTTATCCATAGTTTCGAGTAGATGAGGAGGACAGTGCGCATGTGCGGAGTCACAGCTTATTTCACTCTCAGCTCCCGGGACCCAAACATTTATTTTATTTATTTACTTGTTTATTTGAAGGACAATGTGCAGGTACATTAAAAAGATGGCTGCACCAGATTTAGCAGAATGCTAATTTCCATCTGTAGTCCTTAACAAACATTAAAAACATTAAAAACAATTACATATAAAAGGTGCAATACAAAAAACAATATACAGGCGTGCAAAATTTTCAATACATAGTGCAATTTTCGATACCTAGTACAAACTACAAGTTATTAAAATGCGAGACATTTAAAGTGCAATAAATTTCAGAGTAGATTTCGATACCTAGTGCAAACTACAAGATATTAAAGTGCAAGACATATAAAATGCAATAAATATCAGAATAAATACAGTGTTGTCGCTATCAGATGCTACCCACAAGGGTAGCATCCGATAACTCCGTACCTTATTGGTATTATAAATGTAAACAAAACAGTAATATGACACTAATGATCTTGGTATTCTAGTGGCCATCAGATGGTACCCACGAGGGTAACATCTGATGGCCAAATACCCGTCTGGTATTTTTAGTGTGAGCAGGACTGATGGTCAAGAAGCCAGTTTTTAACAGCCCGTGAAAAGCTGAGATAATCTGCCATGTTCTTCAAATTTTCTGGAAGCCCGTTCCATTCCTTGATGGCTTTATAGGAGAAGGCAGATTGAGAGAAAGCGGACTTTCTTTTAAGAACATTGCAGTCACCCCTAGACACGGACCTTAACACTCTGCTTGTTATTTGAGAGCGAGGCTGTACATAGGTCTTTAGTGGGGGTGGGGCAGCGTCATGCAAGATTTTATGTACCAGGCGAATATTAGAGTACCTGATCAAGTTGTCAAAGCTTAATATTTTAAATTTGTCCAATATGTAGCAGTGATGGTAGAGTCTAGGCTTTTATCAAGTATTTTCAGTGCCTGATTATGCAATGATCTAAGAGGATTTAATACTGTTGTTTTGGCTTGAGACCATGAAGAAATACAATACAGAATGTGAGATAAAATCATAGCATTAAAATAAGATTTTGAGGCTTCTAATGATAATGAACTTCTAATGTGTTGGAAGTTAGCGATGTTGAATTTCAAGACATTACAGACCTTTTTAATATGTTTTTTAAAATTAAGGGTAGGGTCTAATATGACTCCCAGATATTTAACTTCCTCTACATTTTTAATCATACAACTGTTCACATAGATGTTAGGATATACACTTTGACTTTGTTTGTTTGAGAAGTACATTGTAATAGTTTTCTCTGTATTCAGGGTAAGGAAAGATTTGTTAAACCACTCTGTTGCTTTTACCATTGCCACAGATAGCTTAGCTGCGACAGAATTTGCGTCAGAACCGTGTGCAAAAAATACTGTGTCATCAGCGTACATCACGATTTTTACATCGTTACAAATAGAAGGTAGATCATTGATGTACAAGCTGAAGAGCAACGGCCCCAGAATGGACCCTTGGGGCACGCCTGCTATGCAAGTTGTAAATGGAGAGGTTTTATCATTTATTCTTACACACTGGTGGCGATCTGCCAAATATGATTGAAACCAACTGATAGTGTTTGCAGAGAGTTTGAAATTTTGCATTTTTGTCAGCAACACTGAGTGGTTAACAGTATCAAATGCCTTCCGGAGATCCAAAAAGACGGCCCCAACCACCCCACCCTTGTCTAAGCTGTGTTTGATTACTTCAAGCAAATAGCAACATGCTGTGTCTGTGGAGTGTTTTGACCGGAAGCCAAATTGCATTGGATGCAGCATATTTCTGTAGTCGAGGTGGTCAATAAGTTGTTCCGCAACATGAAACGCAAAGCTGTAAACTGTGACTCCGCACATGCGCACTGGCGTCCTCATCTACTGTAGACTAAGACATCGAGCTTCTATGATTTGAAAAGTGCTAAAGTTTGTGTTATTTGGAGACCGCAAACATGTGTCCCGAGAACTCACATTACGGATATCGCAAATCTAAAACATCTCTGGAAGTGCTCCATATGACACCAAAGTGCTATGGGTGAGTAAAACAACTTGTTTTATTACCGAAATAAGGCTCAGATTGTAAAAAACGTTAATTCTCCTTTAAAATATGGCTGAAAAGGAATCAAAACTGTAATCATATAATACAATAGCCATGACATACAAGAAGCACACACACACACTTACATGCACACACTAAAAAAATCCACATTGTAAATAGAACAGGCACCTTAATAACAGGCACCTTATTATGCACACTGAGAAGCACCTTTTAATTCACATTTTAGGCTAAGCCCATCAATTGTATTTTTACTGTAATTTATTGAATTATATGGTACTAATGTATAGCTACTAAATTGTTTTTATGTTTGTGATCATAACACATGTACTAAATTGTTTAATGTCTGCAACTGCAACATGTTTTCTATTGTATGCTATATCTTTATGTCTGGGACTGCGGATGGAAATTAGCACTGTGCTAAATCCGGCATATTTACGTCGGTTTGCGTGATCTTATACAAATGCGCGTTCATTAATATGCACTGTCCCTTCCAAATAAATGAATAAATAAATAAATAAATACTTCTGGGTCACGTCTTTACAGCAGTTTGATTTATGTTTTTTACTTTTAACTGTAGAAAAATACAATAACTGTACTTAGAGTATAGTCTGTGCAGAGTAAATATTGTTGATTTAGTTTGTATTTGGACTTAAAATGGGCCGCAGAGGCATTTTCAATCACTATTAGCTTCAATGCACAGACATAAAACAGGCTAGTTGACAGACATAAGATTCACACAGGACTAGAATCACCTGAGGACCTCTGAGTTGGACTAGAACAGGGCTCTCAAGTCTCACGCATTGAGAGTGTGACACACGCAATTCAACGTGCTCACACGCCACACATGGCATTTCTCACGCTGATTTTTTTTTTTTTTTGTGCCCAGAAAATCGGTCTGTGTGGCTCAGTTTATGCAGGCACTGCGCGTTTTCAGCGGGAAAAAAAACTCCCCCCCTCCTCCCCGCCCCGCTCCCCGGAAAAAAATCTCAGTTATCAGGCGCCGCGCCCTTTTCAGCCAATCAGAAAATAGATTGTTCTGTTGTTGGGCAGACTGTAGAGTGGGCAGGCTGTAGAGTGTAGTTTCAGCTGCTAAGCGCGCACTGCACCGTCAGTGATAAGCAGGCTTGGGGAGTAACGGATTACATGGAACGGCGTTAAGTAAAAGGATACAAAAAAAAGGTAACTGTATTCCCCTACAGTTACAAAGAAAAAGACGTAATCAGATTACAGGTAAATTTAGTGAAAATGGGGATTACTTAGCAGGATTACAATTTGAAAGCATTTTATGTTATTTCATTTTTTCATTTAAAGCCGGAGGTCATATGTAGGGAAAACAGAACGTACAGACTCGCGCCGGGCGCCGTGCGCCGCGCACCGCGCGCGCTCTGTGAAACAAACTTGCAGCGGCTCGCACTGAACTTCACGCAGGTCGCGCACTACGGACTAAACTTGCAGCGGGCATGGTTTCAAAAAACGCATTTAAAATGGGTGGAAATTTAGGGAGAATTTTATTTTTAAAGAAGACAAAGGGAACAACATCACAGTACAGTGCAAATTGTGCCTTCCAGCAGTTAAACACCTGTCAATGTCCAAGGATTCTACTTCCAATCTCAAGAAACATTTACAGGTAAGATCGCTAATATTAACGCTTTGATACTGACAAGCCCTAAATGTCCTGCTTCAGTCATGTTATGTGTGAATATGAGTCATTTCTTTGTCTTGATTCATTGGTAGGAGCCAGTTTCGAGTTAGCTATCGTCTAGCAAACTATTAGCAAGCTAGCTAACGTTAGGGTGACCATACGTCCTCTTTTGCCCGGACATGTCCTCTTTTCAGAGGCTGTCCGGCCGGAGTTTATAAAATCCTTCAAATGTCCGGGTTTTTGATTCCCTTGGAAACGCGCTCTGAGAGGCGGAGTTCGAGTCGAACCCCGGAACGTGTATTCATTCATTTACAAACAAGCGCAAAAAAGTACCCCTGTTTTCGCCCGGGGCGTGACAAGTGGGAGGCAGAATGACCAGGGAGAGGAGGAAGGCAAGGAAGACTGAAGAAAAGGAAAAAGAAGGAAAAAGGGACTGTTGACTTGAGGCATTATTTGTATATTTTTTTTCATTAGCCATTAGACACATTATTTTGAAGAATGGGCTTACTGAACATTGAAGAATAGGTTAACTCTCTTTTTATTTTTGTTTTTTATTTTTTTCTTAACTAAGGTGTAAGTGTCAGCCTTAAGATTGCTTATATTAATAAATATATTATTTATAAAGCAACTGTTTGTGAGTGTTTTGGGCTATTTTTTAGTATATCCAGGTAAAGTGTTCTTTTCTGGGGAATTCAGAAGCACAAGTACGGTCACAAGTACACTTTGTGCATTTGTAGAACGATATTACAATATTTAAACATTATCTAGGCAACATAGTCATGTTAACTGATCCATGAAGACCCTTTAGACAATTCCGAGCAAAGCTGTCGTTAGATGTAGGCCAGCACGCAAGCTGGACGAACATCCTGTCCAGCTGCGGAGATCGGGCAAGATGACTGTCCCGGTAAAACTAAAACTTTAACTGAAAATATAATTTCGTTGAAGTCATAGGTGTTTAGGTGTTTGGTTTAGTGAGTGACCTTGTTTACTAGTGACTTGGCTTATAGTGATAACAGTTGTTAAAACTACACATAGAACTGTACTTGTCCTCCTAAAAACTTAATTGTATTGTAATTTTCTTGTTTTCTTGTTGTTATAGGATATTTGGTGTTAAAGTAATCCAAAAGTAACTGAAAGTAATCAAGTTACATTACTTTAATATTATAGTACCGGGATTACGTTACTGAATACATATTTTAAGGAGTAACTAGTAACTGTACCAGATTACATTTCTAAAGTAACCCTCCCAACCCTGGTGATAAGGACAGCGACTGAACACGAGGAACGACAAAACGGTGATGATAAAACAAACTGAGAACCATCAGGTAATAACTTAATTTACACTCAACAAAAATATAAACGCAACACTTTTGTTTTTGCTCCCATTTTTCCCGAGATGGACCCAAAGATCCAAAATTCACTCCAAATACACAACACTACCATTTCTCTCAAACATTGTTCACAAATCTGTCCAAATGTGTGACAGCGAGCACCTCTGCCCCGCCGAGACAATCCACCCCACCTCACAGGTGCGCCACATCAAGATGCCGATCCGACATCATGACCAGTGCACAGGTGCGCCCCAGACTGCCCACAATAAAAGGCCACCCCGAAATGTGCATTTTTTTTTTGCTTTATTGGGGGTCTGGGGACTCAGAACCAGTCGGTATCTGGTGTGACCACCATTTGCCTCATGCAGTGCAACACATCTTCTTCGCATAGAGTTTATCAGATTGTCAGTTGTGGCCTGTGGAATGTTGCTCCACTCCTCTTCAAAGGCTGTTATGGACGAAGAACACAGGTGCATTTTATTGATGGCATTTTGAATGCACAGAGATACCGTTATGAGATCCTGAGGCCCATTGTTGTGCCATACATCCATGAACATCACCTCATGTTTCAGCAAAATAATGCACGGCCCCATGTTGCAAGGATCTGTACACAATTCTTGGAAGCTGAGAATGTCCCAGTTCTTGCATGGCCAGCATACTCACCGGACATGTCACCCATTGAGCATGTTTAGGATGTGCTTGAGCGGCGTATACGACAGCGTGTACCAGCTCCCACTAATATCCAGGAACTTTGCACAGCCATTGAAGAGGAGTGGACCAACATTCCACAGGCCACAATTGACAATCTGATAAACTCTATGCGAAGAAGATGTGTTGCACTGCATGAGGCAAATGGTGGTCACACCAGATACTGACTGGTTCTGAGTCCCCAGACCCCCAATAAAGCAAAAAAAATGCACATTTCGGGGTGTCCTTTTATTGTGGGCAGTCTGGGGTGCACCTGTGCACTGGTCATGATGTCGGATCGGCATCTTGATGTGGCGCACCTGTGAGGTGGGGTGGATTGTCTCGGCGGGGCAGAGGTGCTCGCTGTCACACATTTGGACAGATTTGTGAACAATGTTTGAGAGAAATGGTAGTGTTGTGTATCTGGAGTGAATTTTGGATCTTTGGGTCCATCTCAGGAAAAATGGGAGCAAAAACAAAAGTGTTGCGTTTATATTTTTGTTGAGTATATATAACTCTCATTAGTTGCTTTGTATTTTAAGTTTGCTCTTTAGACAAACATTTACACAGGGCTCTCAAGTCTCACGCATTGAGAGTGTGACACACGCAATTCGACGGCATTTCTCACGCAATTCAAGCCCCCCACCCCACCCCCCACCCCCGCTCCTCGGAAATTACGCAGTCTCACGCACGACCCCGCTCAAAACTTGAGAGCCCTGGACTAGAATCACCTAAGGACCTCTGAGTTTGACTAAAATCACCTCTAAGCCTGCATCTGAAAATTGGCAAAAATACCTCCTTCCTTCTCCTCTTCGCTAACCTCTGAGAGCTACGTCATGAGGTTGAGGAGGAAGGACCAAGGAGGAGGAAGAAGCAGTGAGGAGAAGGGACTCCAAGGGGCAATCCGAATAGTCCTTCATAACACGCAACAAGCCGCAACAACAAGTGCACAATAATGATGAATAAAAACTACATTTTCCTGAAGAAGAACTACAAAAGATGCACTATGAGAGAAGCCCCTCAGATGTTCTAAAATCATGCATATTTCAAACAACTGAAGGGTAAAATGAAATGATAAAATCCAACTTATCATACAAGATAGCAGAGAGGGAAAAAAATGAAGAAATGACAGTTTCTTTGCCTACATGATCAGATTGCCATGTTTGCGGTTACTGGCATCCCTCCATAATCATCAGCGGTCATGTTTGTATGAGTCCATCAGAACTATCGACCCTACAGCACAGCAGAGTTCTCGATCAGGATGACAATAAGGTCACGTTACTGGAAACATGACGTTGAGATGCATCAGTGGAAAATCAAGAACAAAAGTAAACAGAAGAGCTGAGGAGCAATTCGACTAGCCACAGTACTAGTAAATATAGTCATTATAATAGTGTCACTATCAGTGTTGTATAGTAACGAAGTAATAATACTTCACTACTGTACTTAAGTACATTTTGGGAGACTTTAAAAAAATGATAACTTTTACTTTTCCTTCTCTACATTTCCGAATTTAATTGCATACTTTTACTCCAATACATTTTCATTGTGCTGTTTAGTTACTCGTTACAAAAAAAACCCTCTACTGATGCAAGGAAGTCAGGACGTGCCTGGGCTTGTTCGCTACTTGCACATGACAATCAGCCTACACCTGTTGGTTTCATGCAGCTAGTTTAATCAATCAACATCCCTGATGGAAGAGGAGACAGCATCCACGTCGGCTACAAATGAAGGGGGAGCTGACGATAAGCATCCCTGGCCGTACTTAAACACAATGTTCTCTTACGCTGATATGAAGGATTCGTCCTATCGAATGAAGTGCCTCTTGTGCCTTCCAAGAAACGTGGAAATCCTATTTTACAGAAACTCCCCGTCCAACCTCAAGAAACACATCGAGGTAAGTTCTAGATTAATGAAATTGTTAGCGTCTATATTCCAATTTCAGTAACCACAGCATGGGCATTCTAGACACCGGTGTGAAACCTTGAGCATAACATGTAGAAATTAACTTTGTGTGACATTGTTTCGGTTACACAAAGCGTATTTGACGATGTTGGAGCTAACAGGCTCCCTAGCTTTTTTGGCTCAAGGGAATGCATAGCTGTAGGCGAAGTGTAACGAAGGAGAAAGAGCACACGAGTTCAAAAGGACAAAAAATAACATTAACATGTGCCTACTTTTAAAAATGTAACCAAGCGCTGTGTGTTTGTGCGATCTAAGTAACAAAGCGAGGGTTAGCTTCAGACTGCCTTTGCTTCATACTTTTACTTGTACTTTTAATTACATTACTTGAGTACATTTTATTTTGACATTACTTGTCATACTTAAGTACAAGAAGTTCCAAATACTTTAAGACTTTTACCCAAGTAACATTTCAGTCAGTGACTTTAACTTTTACCAAAGTCATTTTTGGGAGAGGTACCTATACTTTTACTTGAGTTTGATTTTCCACTACTTTATACAACACTGTTGCCTGGAAGAATCCATGACTCATCGCTGTACCAGCGAGTGAGTCTGGTAACGTTTGATCCACAGAATGCGCTGCGGTTGCGCGTAGACAGACAGCTAAGTGAACCAATCAGAGATTGCGCCATCTTGATTCAAAACTGAGGCGGAACTTCCGCTGCCTAAGAGTGACTTTGCGGGCAAAGGCGGGTGCACTGACGTCACCATCTTTGAACGAATCAGAATCGCGGAGTCGGTTTGGAACCGGAGGAGCGAGAGTGGATGGAGAGTGTCCAAATGGTATCGCGGTGTATAGGAAATACAGAGAGATATCATTTGGCTGGCCAGGTAAACAACACTGGTCACTCTAGGGTTCTTTGGAATGACCTGCATTTAGCAGCTATTAAAATCTGTATTGGGCCAACATGAGTCCATGAGTTATTTTAGATCACTGACATCTCCTCTTGCCAGTGTGTATCTTTTCAGTAAACCACTGATCTCACCTTGCTCATTTGTCTCTGTATGTGCCGGTTGCATTTTCACATATACACACTGTCACACACACACACACACACACACACACACACACACACACACACACACACACACACACTGCTGCACTCAGAATTGGGTTAATAAGCAGCGAATACGGGAACTGCTTTTAAAATGGAGGAGATGGAGCCTGTTTAATTCATTTAGCCACCAGCCTCTGCTTCCTCAGGCCTTAAGTTTTTTTTTGGTTCTAAAAGGCTTTTGTGGAGATAAGGGGCTGAGGATGTTGCCGTGATAACCGGGTGCCTGGACCATGAATGATGTCATAAGCATGTGGATGGGGCACATGACAGACTGTAAACAAACACTGTAGTAGCCTCCTGTGCTCTCAGGACCATAGACTATATGGGCAGGCCTGGACTGGCCATCTGGCATACCGGGCATTTTCCCGCTGGGCCGACAGTTCTCGGGGGCCAGGGCCGATGCTGTTTTTTGTTTTTGTTTTTTTTAGAGCCCGGTCACCGGCCCACAATTTAAAGGAGGCGTCCCATTGGTCCATCTTCAATATAGACAATGGACTAAACCAATCAGGATATAGAAGCTTACAAGAGCAGTCCCACCCCTTTCTCTGCGCTGATCCCGCCAGTTTCATAATCATACTGTTGAGCGAACGAGCGGGCAAACATGGAAACACGCAAGAAAGGAGGTGCGGAGAATTTGCGGGCGAAAATATTAAAAAGCCTCACTCTGGAGGAGCTGCTGGAGCCTCCACGTCCTCTGCAGCCCAGGCTCAAGGTGGACAGGGAGAGGAGCCGCCAGAGACTATGGACAGAGAACCTGAAGGAACCCGAGGGAAGCCGAGGGAACCCGAGGGAACCCGAGGGAGAGGAGGAGCAGCCAGAGACAGTTGACAGGACACCCGAAGGACAGTGACAGTGACCAGGGAGGTGTATCACAGCAGGTAAGCAGGTAGTAATGATAGGATAATACCAGGACTATTAGGTGATGGACAGGCATGCCGCATGGATAGCCAAAATAGGTGACCTACGTGAATGTAGATTCAATGAGAAAAACGCTTCGTTTCCGCAGGGCGAAATCCAAGTGCTAGGCGAATTTCGCCTGGGGGTGTGGTCGCAAAAACGGCATGAATAATAAATGAATGAATGAATATCCTGTGGTAGCAAGTGGTTGCGATGCAGTAGCCGGTCAGCTAACTCTAAAGATTGAGTGCTCGAAGTATCTGCAGTGGGGTACTAGCCCGGACTATGTTGTATCAGCTCTAGTGATTATTTGCCTCTACTAAGAACATAATTCATATTAACAAGAATCCATGTTCATGGTTACAACAAGGTCACCCTAAATCAGTTAATCATTTATTGTTTCCCTCATGATATTAGCATACAGTAAATGGATTGGAAACGTAGTTAACTAGCTAGTGGGCAGCTAACTAAAAAAAATAAATGTTTAGATGGCAATCTACAGTGGTCTATTTGCTTGATTATATTTACGTTGAGTCGAAACAATAAACCATCTTGATTGAATAGATAATACTCCCTACACCTGTATACAGCTGGTACTGTACATCATATTTGATACTGTATTTTATATTTGACTACTACTTTTCTATTTAAATCTGATTGTACATATATATTTATTATCATTATCTTATGTATATAATTATGTCTCATCTGACACAGGTCTATTGCTCTTTGGTGCTTTTCCATCTATTTTTCTTTTTGTTATTTTACCCTCTGTTATATATCATATTATATATTATATTTGATGAGTGAGCGACTGTACCCAAAACAATTTCCCTTATGGATCAATAAAGTTTGTCTAAGTCTAAGTCTAAGAATACACTTTAGGTAAACAAGAAACCTTTTAATCATGTAAATGTTTCCACACTACTGACTCCACTGGTGGCATCCACATTGATCAGACTTTTTTTAATAAACAACAAATTCCACACACATCATACACTGAATAGGCCGATTTAAGCGACCTTAAGTGAGAGCATCGTTGCCTTGCCTCGTGCTGCCTTAGTATGAGATCATTATAGATTAGATAATTCCACAGTTTTTCCAGGTAGTTCCCAATATTTTTATTTTTAATTTAGGTTTTCTATTTATCACTTAATAAACTGTAATAATCTGTCCCTCTTTCTGTCTAGTCAAGCCAAGCTGCCGCGTTCCAAATAGGAAGTGAGCATAAATATGCTTCAAGCTCTATCGACTCTGGCTCCAATTCACTTTGTATAAAAAAAGGGTCACTGTGTCACCCCTCTCTCTTTAAATGCTGCCGTCAGACTCATCATTTTGGTCTTAAAATGTTCATATTAAACCGCTCTACATGATCCTGTTTTTCTTTTCATTATTTTGTCCATAAATCAAAATATGAACTTTAATAACAAACAAATCGGGTGCCTTCTTTCTCCCAAGGTTGCTCCCCATCAAAAGCTTCGCTCTGGATTGGCTCTTTGGTTGCTATGATACTCTCAGTCGGAATTCCAAATGTTGAACTATCCAAATGCGCTCCTATAACTGCTAGCTTCGCCGAGCTTCATTTGACTGGAGCCGAATGCTATGGGTGACGTCACACTCACTTCTTTATACAGTCTATGGAATAAGCGTAAGGAGTTATGATAGAAAAAGTTGTAATAGTAGGTAATCATTTGGACAAAGTTTTTGAAATCAAAACATTTTAACTGCCATCCAGAAGTAAATGTCAATCTGAAGGTACTGGTCTGAGAACCTGGAACCTGGAATCATGAAAGCCTTTTCTAGCATGGACCACTCCTGGACAAATGAGGGTTTTAGCAGTTAGAGCCAGTACTCGAGTTGAGGGGGAGATGGGAGGGGTGACATCCTCCCTGGGGGAAAAAATAGTCAAAATCATCCCTCTTCTAAAACGGTCATCCCTTCTTCCATCCCTTGTGGCATTTTATCATTCAGGCATGAAAATCCCTCACCTTTTGGCGAAATTCACCGTTTTGAAGTCAAAATAGGTGACCTACATGAATCGTGGCCAGTTCCAAGAGCCAATCATAGGCCAAACTGCGCTCCGGCTTCCAATCATGTTGCAGCATACCCACCAATCACACTCCCGCCAATCATGACGATTAGCGTTGGTGTGTTTGCGCCTGTTCGCTGATGAGCTGTGAGCGAGCCCTGTTAATATGTACGCTACGTTAATGCTACGTAAGAAGGAACTCTCGCCTCGGGACTCGGGATAATTATGTCGGTTTCCACACACATACACGTGGACACGCAAATGATCAGACAACACCGCAAACTACGGAGCTGACCGTGTTCTTATGGGGTGAGTTATATTATCATTATTATTATTATTATTTCTGCATCAAAGGGACATATTAGCTGACAGCAGGGGCCCGGGACTAAACCGGGACTAAACCGGGACTAAACCAGGACTAAACCGGGACTAAACCAGGTCTAAATCAGGTCTAAACCAGGACTAAACCAGGACTAAACCAGGTCTAATCCAGGACTAAACCAGGTCTAATCCAGGACTAAACCAGGACTAAACCAGGTCTAATCCAGGACTAAACCAGGACTAAACCAGGTCTAAATCAGGTCTAAGCCAGGACTAAACCAGGACTAAACCGGGACTAAACCGGGACTAAACCAGGTCTAATCCAGGACTAAACCAGGACTAAACCAGGACTAAACCAGGCCTGAACCAGGACTAAGGTGTGTGTGTGTGTGTGTGTCCAGAGTGTGTGTGTGTGTGTGTGTGTGTGTGATAACATATATCCTGTGTATTATTGAATTATTGAATGATTATATGCCCCCCGCCCCACCGCTGGAAAATATGTCACATAAATGAAAAATTTCACCATCCCCCCTGGTTTCATTTTACAACTCGACTACTGGTTAGAGCACCAATTAAACTTTAAAATCAGGCAAAATTAGGCCCAGTACAGATATAATCCACTATCGATTGTCTGCAACAAGTGCACGTTAGCCTTTATTTGTTAGCTTTACTGTGACAGCAAAACTCTGAAAGTTGTGAAAAGCACTTTAAAAAAAATGCTTTAAAAAATGTATAACCCAATACAATCTTGAGTCTTAAAGGGATATGCCACCCCCAGGTCAAATTTGGGCATCTCCCCACAGTCCAGAGACTAAAATAAGTGGTGGAAAGCGTTTTCCTGCTCACCCAGCCATTGTCCGAGTCTGTCGCCACTGACCGCCGCAGTATCTGGTGCTCCTCCGCCTTAGACTGGAGTCTAACGTAGCCAGAGAAAGATTTCGGCCAAAAGGAATTAATTTGCTCGATGCGTTTCCCAATTACTTTGTGTGTAGTGCGCATTCATATCGAGTGCAAATAAATGTGCAAATCAACACGGAGAGCTTGCCTTGGTCATTTTGGGTGGGAACTATTTTCCAATGCGTAAGAATACAGCCGTATCACGCACCACGTTGTGCAACAGGGGAACTCCCTTCCCGGCGCGTAACTGGGATTCCCCTGGTAGCGTGCTGCGTGATACGGCTGTATTCTTACGCACTGGAAAATAGTTCCCACCCAAAATGACCAAGTCAAGCTCTCCGTGTTGATTTGCACATTTATTTGCACTCGATATGAATGCGCACTACACACAAAGTAATTGGGAAACGCATCGAGCAAATTAATTCCTTTTGGCCGAAATCTTTCTCTGGCTACGTTAGACTCCAGTCTAAGGCGGAGGAGCACCAGATACCGCGGCGGTCAGTGGTGACAGACTCGGACAATGGCTGGGTGAGCAGGAAAATGCTTTCCACCACTTATTTTAGTCTCTGGACTGTGGGGAGATGCCCAAATTTGACCTGGGGGTGGCATATCCCTTTAAGAGTTCCATCTTGCTGTATTTGTCTTAAGAAAGTTTGTAGTTAATAAGAGTATGCTTTTTTTCCCCCTTGAGGGTTCAGAGCCCCCGTTCTGTTAACAGTTTTATCAGTGACAGTTGTTGTGTGTAATGCCTGAGAACAGTCTTTATCAGTCTGGACACTGTCTCCAGGAAGTATCCCTAGATCTGCAGGTTTGTGTTCAGACGAGACAACTGCTCAGAGAGGGACAGTTGTGAAGATGGCTCACAGCTCGCAGCCCAAACCTGTCAACAAGGGAAATACATCTCCTCATCTTTAAAAAGAACCCAAGAAGTTAATGCACAGAGGGACAGTGTGAGCTGAGAGCCCCAGACACCTCCTGCCCTGAAGCTATAATAAATAAATAGGAAGTGAACATGGGCGTGCTTATGGCTCCATCGACTGTACATAGAAAAATTGTCACCTCTCTCTGTAACTACTGCTGTAAGCCTCGTCATTTTGGTCATAAAATGTTTGTATTAACCTGCTCTACATAATAGTGTTTTTATTCAACTATTTGGTCCGTAAATCAATTCTAATTCCTAATATGGGACTGGCTCCAAATTCGCTCCTGAATGCTCCACTTCCATTTCTTTATACAGTCTATGTTACCAATTGAGCCAGAGCTGTCCCATGTTAATTTGATGACCAGTGCTCAGAGGTTGCAATGGCCAGTTGTGTTTTTCCCACAGTGTTTATACAGCTATCTACGAGCATCTCTATCGTCATCCTGCCTTCCTCCCGCTCCACCACGCTGTCTTCAGGAGAAGTTAACCAATAAAGATAAGGCCGACAGAGGAGCCGGCCAATCAGAGATAAGCCAGCCAGGAGCCGGCCAATCAGAGATAAGTCCGAAGCCGGTCTGGGACTTCCTCACAGCTGATAGAAGACCCCATGCTGATAGGTCTGGCGTCTCTGTGGCACCAGCTAACCCAGGCTAGTGACAAAACAGCTCCTAATCCTACTGTATGGACACAACCAGACTAAGGTTTGGACTCGCCCTCTCATTCAATGTTTTTTACTATTACAATTTTTATAAGTTATTATTTTTAGATGTTATAGGCTATATAAATCCTCAAATTAGCCACCCTTACTTTGTTGAAAAATATTTAGTTATTCAATCCATTTTCTAGACTAAACTACTGCATATATCTTGTTTCATATCTTTGATGTCTTTCGTATTAAAAAGTACAAACTGACCCAGGCTAATGACAAAATAATCAGTATGGGACAAGATCTCGTGAGCAAAAATTGCCATAAGCTTGTGCACAACTCCTGAAAATGATCTCCTGAGATTTTTCCCCCCATGTTTTTAGGTTTGGATTGGATAAAAAATGGAGTTAAGCACTTGTGAGTTATGTTTTTTGATAAGCTGTAGTCACAAAAAGCGCTGCTACAATGACAGCAAAAAATATGAAATAAAGTAAATTAAGATCCAATCTTGTGTCTCGTCTTGTCTCGTATCCTGACAAAATAATGCCTAATCCTACACTACCAGGACTCACCTTCTCTCTCTCTCTCTCTCTCTCTCTCTCTCTCTCTTTATATACATATATTAGGGCTGTCAGTTTAACGCGTTAATTAGATTAATTAATTACACTGCTAATTAACGCGTTATAAAAATTAACGCAATTAATTATGAGCGGCAATTCAATGCGCGTGCATTTTAAATTTGTCGTGCGGGGCCTTTGAACGGCGAGTTTATTTATAAAAATGTGACGGAGCAGGTCCGTTCCCAAGCCCGTTGTCCCCGGGGAGAGCACGTGAAGGCGCGCGCGACTGTTTCCTTATCTGCTGCGCTCCGTGCGCCGAACCCTTTTCAGTTCCCCATAACCTCTCCAGCGTGTTCTGCCGTGACTAAGGCTGCACACTTAGAAGCGCCAGTTTAGCCCATCCAAATCTCTAAACATGATCATTTACTTACTGCGCAGCCGCCTTCTCCCTCCTCCTGCGGTGCGATCTGGCAAACCCGCGGGTTCCGGGGGTCATGTGAGCCATGAGTAATTTGCACGGGCAATTATTTCGGGCAATTATTTGTATTCTCTGTAGGCTATATTTGAAGCTGTGTCAATATTATTTATTGACGTTGCATGAAAGCTACTGTACGTGCTCACCAGAAATATTCGCCATTTAATAGTGGAATGGTGTAAATGAGCTTTTGAATGAATGTTATGTAATGTGGGAGGGGGAATGGGGGTATATATGGGGGTAACTCTGCAGCTCTGCCAGCCGTCTGGTCTTGTGTGCACGGAGAGAAAGAGAGCGAGCCAAAGACTGAAAAACTTAAAGACTTAAAGTGTAAGTCTGCAGTCTTTTCACTGTACCACTATAAATCGCACGTTTGACACCTTTTTTGCACTGTGGGAGAGCACAGTAAACCACCTAAAAAATGTATTTAAATGCAATTAATTAGATTAATTAATTACAAATCCTGTAATTTATATATATATATATATATATATATATATATATATATATATATATATATAGTTTAACTGTTTTTCTTTACTAAATAATTCCATATATTTGATGTCTTTTATATGTATAATATAAATAATATCTTTATTGAACAAAACAATGTGTGTGAGTGTGTGTGAGTGTGTGTGTGTGTGTGTGTGAGTGTGTGTGAGTGTGTGTGTGTGTGTGTGTGTTTTTGTATTTATTGCACTGACTAAACTTGAAAAACATTGCCTCCTTACCCTAACTCTATTTGGCTTAGGAGGATGGCCTAACCTACTTGTTGCCATGGAATTATTGTTCTAATCTTCCAAAGTTTGACATAAATCTATCTACGTGGAAATAACATTATAACATAGATCAGAAAACACCATAACATGGGCCCTTTAAGAAGCATCTTTATCACTTCAATTTTCTTCTTTTTAAATTTCCGTTTACTTCTAAAAGCAAATGAAACATCCAAGATCAAACTTTAGGCTCCTTTGTGTGCATTGTCTCGAAAGTGGACTTGATGTGTCTGTCAGTTTGAAAGCGCTGTGTTCTGATTTGTCATCGTATTGTTGGCGAGGAGAGCGGAGCGAGGAGTTGGCGGGTTGACAGGAGCCTTTGTGCTGTGGCGGCGTTGATCTCGGGAGGACCCGGGAGCAGCCAATGAGCTAAGTGAGACTTCTCTCTTTGCCTGCTCCACGAAAACACAAAACCACACGAGCTCAAGACTCCAGGACAGAGAGAGGGAGTGTTTAAAGGGCCATGTCGTTTCCTCGTCACAAACACACCTGGAGTTGTGTTTTGTTTCATTCACATGTTTAACACACAAACCCTGCACACTTAGGCTGAAACACTGTCATGTGGTAATTACAGGAAGTGCTCCACTGTGTTTTTAAACTCCATATGCCATCACTAGAATCATTTAACTAATTTCAATCCTGGAATTGCCAAACTCTTCTGAACAAAAGGTAAAAGGTAACTTGAAAACTACTACCACATGACATCACAAGTTGGAACAGAGCATTTTGAGCTACGTAGCCGGGCTAGTAATAAATGGTTACTCAAGCATGTGTGACACGGCTTAAAACTCACAAGAATCCATTTTTTGTTATATGGGCCCCTGAAGTGGGATTCAGTTTTTATTAGGCCCGAGCGCTAAAGCGTAGGGCCTATTGTTATTGTTCTGTTTTTTCTTATTCTTATTTTTCTATACACTTTTTGCAGGTTTCGGGTACTTCCCACTGACTTCCCACTGACGAAATTTTGCACAAAATTCAAGAACACCAAAAAAGGAATTCACAAATAATCTGTATTAAAAAGTCTTACAAAATGGCTCGACAGCGCCCCCTGGAAAATCAAAATACATTGTGCCTATAGCTATACCCATGTTGCCATGGCAACAGGCCAAACATCTGTCCTCGCCAATGGGACGCCCGGCAAAAAACTTTGTCGTAGCCAAACCAAATTTGGTACACAGATGCATCATGGGAATAGGTACAAAAAAGTATATTACTCCATTGCTAGGCGACCAACAGGATGTCAGCCATATTTGACCGAGCACGTGACCCGGCGCCAAAGGCAAATTTTCCTGTCCCTGTATTTCAACGAACTCCTCCTAGGCAGCCACTTCACAAGAGGATGTACCAACACAGACGGGCGTGCCAGAGTGGACCGTCATCTGCCGTATATCTTCACCTAGAAGCCACGGGCCATTCTTTTGAGGACAGTGAGGTTCAGATCTTAGCCAGGGAAAAGAATTGGTTTGAGAGGGGAGTTAAAGAGGCTATTTTTGTAAAAAAAAGAGAATCCTTCTCTGAACAGAAATGGTGGAGTCAGACATAATTTGTCTCCCATCTATAATTCCATTCTTAAGCCTAGATCAAGCAAACAGGGGAACAATAGGGCTAGCCAGGTCAGGGCCAGAGGTGTGAAAAACAGTCGTTGTAGGGATGAATAGGTATGCTAATCTAGACGCCAGAGAAACAAAAGACAGAAACCAATGAGATAGTTTCTGAATGTAGTTAGCTATTTAGCTCCTCCCTGCAGCAAGATATAAGCAAGTGTCTTACCAGCATTCTAATTAGAGCTGACGAAGCCTCTCGGATGAGCGGCGAAACGTTTTCGACCAAACAAACTTTGTCCAGTTGACAAATTGAATTTCTTCTTTTATCATGGATTCTACCTGGACGACTGAGGGACTCTTCACGCAACTCCTCCTAGGGTTTTTGACCCAGACTCACCAGAATCGTGCTCTATCATCTAGACAAGTGGGACAATAAAAGTTGTTAAAAGCGTTCTAAAAGACTGAACGGTGTTTCCGTGACAACGCCACAAATTTCAGGTTTGTTTTTGCAGCTCGCCATCAAATTTTGACTAGTGATAATCCGTGCATACTTTGGCTGATTTCACTCAAACTTTAATCAAAAATAAACTTTAATCGAAAATAAATGGCGCGTTAGTGAGTGCGAGCGAGGGCCGATCATCGACGCTTGCGGCTATATTCTTTTTTGTTTTTCTTGTACCAAACTATTCTCATTCAGGATAAAATGTCTGTGATGTGGTGATATTTTCAGGATTTTTGGTTTGCTTCTCTGTAATAGAAGACTGTTTGTCCACTGATCCGAAGGTTGGCGGTTCGAAGCCCTCTCCTGACATAAACATCATTGGTGAAGTCTGGCCCGCTGACCGAAATTTAGGGACCTGGGACAAGAAGTCTCACATGAGCCCCCCTCTTAATATAAATTTATTAATAGGAAGAGGGTCAAATTCTGGGCCCCTGAAACCCTGGGGCCCATTACAACAGGCCCCTTTGGCCTCTTCTGTCTACTGCCCTGGGTGGAGTTAGATACTTTTGCTTTGACTGTACATTTGTTAGACTTAGAGACTTAGACTTAGACAAACTTTACTGATCCACAAGGGAAATTGTTTGGGTACAGTAGCTCACACATCAAATATAATATATCCTCCTGAGACCCATTCATCTGTGTCCTTTATAGTGGACATCGAGTTAACCAGTCGATCTTTTAATTGTTTTGAGACTCTAGTTTGTAGTTGCACTATAATTAAAAAAAAAAAAAAAAATCATACATAAAAAATATAAATAAATAAATATGTAAATAAATACTCAAATATATTTTTTTAAATACTTAATATATAAAAATAAATAAATAAATAATACATCAAAAATAAAAAATAAATATGTAAATAAATACTGAAAAAAAAAAAAACACATAATATCTAAAAAATAAATAAGAAATAAATAAGAGATGTTGGTCATCAAAAAAAAAAAAAAAAAAAGTTTTTGTTAGGTTGTTAACACCAAAATGTCCCCGACGTCCATTACAGAGGACATGTTACAGCAATAATAATAATAAAATTAAGGTAAGGTGTTCATTTACCTCCAAATAGAAAATTTAAATAATAATAATAATAATTTAGATACACTTTTTTTCTTCAGGTCCCAGGAGGATTTAACAGAGGGTAACAAAAATAGATGGAATAGCAAACAAAGAGCAATAGACCAGTGTCAAATGAGACATAATTATAACAACATAATTATAACAAAACAAAACAAAAAAAAGTATATGTACAAATCAGAATTAAAGAGAAAAATAAGTAATAAAATATAAAATACAATATCAAATAAGATGTCCAATCACAGTTGTAGGGAGTATTATCTCTCTACAAGTGTTCGGCAACGTCAACAATCAAAAACTGCTGGTGGTTACTCAGTGTTTTTTTGTTTTTTTTAAGAGTCACAATGGCATGAGAGTTTGGCAACAGAGTTTTCTTTTTGAGAAAAGAACTCAAAATAACAAATAAACAAAAATAACATATCCAAAGCTCCGATGTGTATCCAAACGTCACCCCAGAGCCCTGAATAATGCATCATTTTGTCCTTTTAATGCACTACAGCTGATACATCTGTTACACTGACGTCTATAGGCCCGGTGAAGGCCCATCCAACACAATGACAATATGGTGCCCAGACGCAGACACGGTGCCCGTATTGTGACCACACACAGAGGCTGCAGGTCGGCTCACGCTGACAGCCTGGCCCTTTGTCCGTCAACGAGCCGCAGACCAGAGCACAAACAGCAGAGCCCTCCCCCCTCACGCTCTAATCCAATTACAGCCCTGCAAATTTGATTGGCGCCCCGGGAGTGTGCCTTCAGCTGTCTGTCATTAGCGGCCGTGGGGGAACAGGGGGGCCAACCGGGGGCGCTGTCAAAGGAGGAGAGAAGAGAGGGAGAGGGAGAGGGGAGGGGTGGGGCAATGGAAGGGTGGAATTTATCTAACTCGAAGATGGCCGTCCGTCTTCATGTGCCAATGTGCCATTAGGGGCCATTAGAAAAAGCGCAAACTGAAAATGGTGTTATTAAACATTTGTCATGTTATCAAATGGACTGTGCCAGGACTAGAGGAGATAGGGACGGCTCTGCAGATATTACACAGACAAAACAAAACCTGTGCTCTTACGGTTTTGAAAAATAAATAAACTACTGAACCTAAATCACAACTGAACCTGAGCCTTATTTCGGTAATAAAACAAGTTGTTTTACCCATAGCACTTTGGTGTCATATGGAGCACTTCCAGAGATGTTTTAGATTAGCGATTAGCGATTAGCATTCTCGGGGCATAGAGCATATAATATATGCCCCGAGCGGTCTCCAAATAACACAAACTTTAGCACTTTTCAAATAATAGAAGCTCAATGTCTTAGTCTACACTTTCGTTTGAGTCAAAAGTGGCCTGTAATCCGAGATTTATCCATAATTTACAGCTTTGCTTTTCATGTTTGGGTCCCGGGAGCTGAGAGTGAAATAAACTGTGACTCCGCACATGCGCACTGGCCTCATCTACTCGAAACTATGGCTAAATCTCGGATTACAGGCCACTTTTGACTCAAACGAAAGTGTAGACTAAGACATCGAGCTTCTATGATTTGAAAAGTGCTAAAGTTTGTGTTATTTGGAGACCGCAAACATGTGCCCCGAGAACTCACATTACCGATATCGCAAATCTAAAACATCTCCGGAAGTGCATCTAAAACATCTCCGGAAGTGCTCCATATGACACCAAAGTGCTATGGGTGAGTAAAACAACTTGTTTTATTACCGAAATAAGGCTCAGATTGTAAAAAAAAAACATTAATTCTCCTTTAAATTATTAAACAAACAAATAAATAAATACATTCAAATCAGGGATGCACCAATATGTTACTGGGATCAGATATCACTACCAAATGGTCCATACATTAGTGGAATGAGATTTACTGGCCAAAACATCTCATAATATTAAACTAGTTTTTTTTATGATGATGATGATGATGATGATGATGATGATGATTATTATTATTATATTTTTACAAAACACATTTGGATAATTTTTACCATATATTGTTTGTGTTTAAAGGAAATAACTTACATTTTCATTCTATAGTAACTGCTGATATTGGGTATCTGGTATCAACATCAGTATCGGAACAGAAAAAGCTGGATCGATGTGTCCCTAATACAATTGTGCACATGTTAGAGATGTGTAATATCACAGTTTGAGTTCAACAAAAATGATCCTGTTTTTAGACCTCTATAAACACGTTCTGTAATGCATGATGCCTGTATTAGTTTAGAATCTTCCTAGATGTTTTTGAAATAAGCACTCCGACAGAATTTATTTCTACATAAATTGCAAAACTTTGAACAATCACAATTTCATATTATTTATTTATTTCTAAAACTGTGCAGCCCTAGTCTACGTCTCCGTTCCCATTATGGTTGAGTGTAACAGCCGTATCCTGGGGCCTGTCCAGCTCCTCTCATCTCAGCTCCTGTTATCACCAAGTGTGATGCAGCTGCAGGCTCCCAGGGCCACAGGCTCCCAGGGGCCAGTGTTAATGTGTTTAAAATGGGAAAATGGACACACCTGCAGCACTCTGGTCCTGGTCCTGTCTCACACATCAACAGAACAGCCACCAGATCTGAGCTGGACAAAAGGACAGGGGTGAGGTCATACGACTGAAGACACACAATTATTTTATTTAATAATAATAATAATAATAATAATAATAATAATAATAATAATAATAATAATAATAATAATAATAATTTTTTGTTTAAAAAAATCTATCTAATCTATCTTTGCTTATTTTGAGTATTTGTACAGTTTATATTTTTTGCTCTTAGTTATAATGTTGTGTCCAAGTTATTTCCCTTGTGCATCAATAAATAAAGTTTATCTAAAAAGTCTAAAAATAAATGCTAACTAAAAACTACTGCAATTAATGCACTTATCAATGACATTTTAAATCCAAACTAAAAACTCATTTGTACACTGTGGCCTTTGCCTCTTAGCTCTTTTATCTCTTTTATCCTGTCTTTTATTTCATCTTATGTGTACTTGTGACATGTCAAATGTTCTTATGTATTTTACGCTGCCGATTTATTTATTATTTTTAGCTTTTTGACATTGTACAGCACTTTGGCCAGTTCTCACTGTTTTTAAATGTGCTATATAAATACAATTTACTTACTTACTATTTTATTTTATTATTATTATTTTTTCTCCCAGCCGTACTCTTGTCTTGCCTGAAAAGTGCTAATAAACTCTAGCTACTACAGTTTTGGACCTCCATCGAAAACATTACAAATGACCCATTTCAGTTTCCATGTTTTTTGTTTGTTTGTTTGGTTTGGTTTGGTTTTTAGAGAAATGTTAGAGCACCTTTTGGCCTGTTGCTGTTGTTGACATGAGCTCGTCTGTAGATGAGCAGAAGCAGAGGCTCCGGGCTCTCACAGCAGCTCCTCTCACCTCCTTTGGCGCCGCTCACAGTCGAGGTGTGACTCTGACAACTGACTCCTGTCACTAAGCCAACGGCTTTAACAGCTGTACACCGTTTGTGAGCTTGCTGTATAAATACATGTTCTTTACATTAAAACTACATTGTGTAACTTTTCTGGTGGAGGGTCTGTCACCTACTTTTCTCCATGGAGATGTTATTACTTTGTCTGGAATGTTTCAGAGTATGACAATAAACTTTTCTATCTTCATGGAGACCAAATTAGACCAAGTTACAGGTCAGATCTGCGCTCACAGTCAAAATGCCTGTTTTTCTAGGTATTTTTGAGCTTTAAAACCTAACCTAATTGAATAAATGTAAAGTAGAGCTGTTTAATGTCATATTGTTGAACATTCCAAGCTGAGCAAAGACATTATCCATGGAAAGAAGAAGGTGACCTATTGTGTTTGTGTCTGTTATTCACCTTATTTCTCACCTGTGTCTCTAGTTTCTCTTAAAGGGATAGTGTGGTTTTTTATGTTAATCTGTATGGGTTTCCTTCTAAAAGTTACGTGTGTTGACACCGGCTTACCTCTGACACTCTCAGCTGATCCCGGTTCGGCTCGCTTTCTGGAGCCCACGTAAGTAGGTCCGGTAACTTCCCTGGAACATGAAATAAAGCTTGTTTTTCTTCTCAAAACAAAAGATTTGTTACAAAGGTGATATATTTGCGTCCGAAACAGTTGTCCACGAAACATCCAGCAGCGTATTTCGCATTTGCGTATTGTCTCTCTCCACTCGTATCACTACGCCCATGTTAACTCTATCAGCCTGTTCACCTTCAGCGGATGTCTACGCCGAAGTTTACAAGTAAACAGGCTGATAGAGTTAACATGGGCGTAGTGATACGAGTGGAGAGAGACAATACGCGAATGCGAAATACGCTGCTGGATGTTTCGTGGACAACTGTTTGGGACGCAAATATATCACCTTTCTAACAAATGTTTTGTTTTGAGAAGAAAAACAAGCTTTATTTCATGTTCCAGGGAAGTTACCGGACCTACCTACATGGGCTTGAGAAAGCGAGCTGAACCGGGATCAGCTGAGACTGTCAGAGGTAAGCCGGTGTCAACACACGGAACTTTTAGAAGGAAACCCATCCAGATTAACATTTTTTTTTTAAACCGCACTATCCCTTTAAAACGTCCTTTCTTTGTGGTGGCACCTCTTGTTAAACGGAGATCCCATTCATTTCAATGGCGAATTTGAGAAGGTTGTGCCTCTTAAATGTGAAATAAAGTCAGTTTATTTGTGTAAAATGTTCAATGTTCATGGGACCAACAAGTCAACACAGTCAGTATTGAACTTATTTGCTTATTATTATTATTAAATAAATAATTATTAACAATTCAAATCTCAATATTGATCTAAAGCAACTTAATAAAAGAAACAAGTCCGCTCACTGCTGTGTTACGAAACTGTGGTGCCCAATGGGAGCTGAAGCCACAGATTTTTTTTTGTTTCCATTCGTGCCAAAATGACGACGCAATGCTGGTAAATCTCTCATGTATGACCAATTAAGAAAATAAAATTGTAAAACGTAAGTGGGTATGTCCCAGTGGCGGTGAAAACGGAAGTTGATTGGTAAAATGGTGACTTCCTGTTAATAAATGCAAAATCGATAAATCATAGTTGTATTTAAGTCAGTTTAGAGAAGCTGTTGGGTATAGTATGGAGTAAGAAAGAAGACAAAATATCGTGTATTCACAAGAAATTAATCCATGCATATTTTGGATATTCACGCGTCTTTGGTTGTAGTTGAGCATAAAATAAATATTTGCAAACTCTAAAATGAGGTGTTGTGTGTTTGATATTTGTCAGAATACAAATCTAAATGTTACGACATCGAAAATTTACGAGTACTGTCTTAAAGGAAAAGTAACTTTTTTTTTTTTACAATTTGAGCCTTATTTCGGTAATAAAACAAGTTGTTTTACTCACCCATAGCACTTTGGTGTCATATGGAGCACTTCCAGAGATGTTTTAGATTTGCGATTAGCCTAGCACGACTTCTAGCCATAGCTCGGGGCATATAATATATTCCCCAAGCATGTAATATGCCCCGTACGGGCTCCAAATAGCACAAACTTTAGCACTTTTCAAATCATAGAAGCCCGATGTCTTAGTCTACGATTTCGTATGAGTCAAAAGTGGCCTGTAATCCAAGATTTATCCATAGTTTACAGCTTTGCGTTTCATGTTTGGGTCCCGGGAGCTGAGAGCACAGTCCGCACATGCGCACTGGCGTCCTCATCTACTCGAAACTATGGCTAAATCTCAGATTACAGGCCACTTTTGCTTCAACCGAAATCGTAGACTAAGACATCGAGCTTCTATGATTTGAAAAGTGCTAAAGTTTGTGTTATTTGGAGACTGCAAAGTAATGCCCCGAGCACTCAAGTTAACGGATACGCTACAACATAACTTCTACGAAACTGCTCAAAATGACACCAAACTGCTATGGGTGAGTAAAACTACTTGTTTTATTGCCGAAAGAAGGCTCAGATTGTAAAAAAAAAAAAACGTTACTTTTCCTTTAAGTACGAATACGAATTTCTCAGATGGAAGGAAGTGGACAAAAATACGTAATCATCGGTTACGTCATCACGTCACACGCGTCAGCAGAAGAAAAGTCGATCAGCATCGAGACGCATGCGCTGAAGTTTGGCGCTAAATGCTGAACAACAGTCTGCATGGCGGACCGAAGTCAGGTAGGCTTGCACGTTTGGTCTCATAACTTCAGTGCATGCGATGTCGTAACTTTTAGAAAAATCAAACACACAACACCTCATTTTAGAGTTTGCAAATATTTATTTTATGCTCAACTACAACCAAAGACGCGTGTATATCCAAAATATGCATGACGACACGTTATTCGCGTGGATTAATTTCTTGTGAATACACGTTTTTTTGTCCTCTTTCTTACTCCATAGTATCGGGGGTAGGTGAAATCAGAAATTTCAAGCCTACTATTAAGTTTTGAACCAGTTTTAACCTTTGTACATGTCTCTTGTGTCATTGTCCAGCTCGGTGACAGTCCTAGCAGGAGGTTGTACATACTTAGAAAGGGAAAGTCACTTTGGAGTGTGTGTCAGCGCTCACTCCTCTGCGTATGTGTCAGTCTGTGTGTGTATATGTGCGTGTTTGTGTTTGTTTTCGTGTTTGTCTGTGTGTGTGAGCAGAGGGCTGTGGACAGTGTCTGGAGCAGCTGAAGACTTCCAGAGCTCACAGTTGGTCCCTCAGCCTCTCAAACCCTCTCAGGTCAGTTAATCCCGTGGAGCGGCTGTTATCTGCTCCTCCTGCCCAGACTCTCCCGTGTACCCCCGGCCCCCACCCCGCTCCACACCTACCCACGCTGACCCGAGATGGATGGCACACTTTAAAAAGGCTCACTCACACTCCTGTTTATTCCCACGTAGGCCGCAAATGTGTCCATTTGTCAAACTGTCCACATTCACTTCATCTCCTCGTGTCTTTGTGGTGTATCTTTGTTTTTCTGAGTGTTGCTGGAGTGAAAAAAAATAAATGAAAATAATAATGACCAACTATTCTATGACACTGGCGCCTTGTTGATAATGGTAACTTTTGAAATAACATTTAATATTCTACATATAAAGGGTGGCAGGTCTGTCAATAGAGATGTTATTGCTTTGTCTTTCAGACCATGAGACAAAGCCAGACCAAGTTACAGATCTGTGGAGAGGCGACCCCCACTTGCAGTCAGAACGCCTGTTTTTCTAGGTATTTTTGAGCTATAAAACCA
Source organism: Paratrypauchen microcephalus (assembly GCA_036785185.1). Lineage (NCBI taxonomy): Eukaryota > Metazoa > Chordata > Actinopteri > Gobiiformes > Gobiidae > Paratrypauchen > Paratrypauchen microcephalus. The sequence goes on from JAVJIX010000343.1 coordinate 57,468, forward strand.
CCTGTAATTGAATAGATAAAGCAAGCCAATATGTATAGCATGTAAACTATTAGCATTGAATCTTCAGCCCAGCCAATATTTTATTTTGGTCAATCTGCTGCCTAAAAAATACACACAAAGTTTATGTTAATGCTTTGATACGAAGATATACCTGCATAAAATGTGACCACACAGCTCTCTTATCCCACTCTCGACAGGAATGAAGTTGCCTCAAATGATTCCCACAGTGTCCACTCTTGAGGGCAGTGAAATAGAGCTGGTTCATATGTACAAATACTGATGACAAACTCACTTTCAAGCCACATAGATAATCTTGTGAAGAAGCTGAGGCTAAAATTGGGATTTTATTTTCAAAATAAACTGTTTTTCTTTTAAAGGAGAATTAATGTTTTTTACAATCTGAGCCTTATTTCGGTAATAAAACAAGTTGTTTTACTCACCCATAGCACTTTGGTGTCATATGGAGCACTTCCAGAGATGTTTTAGATTAGCGATAGGCTTAGCGCGAGTTCTCGGGGCATGTAATATATGCCCCGAGTGGTCTCCAAATAACACAAACTTTAGCACTTTTCAAATCATAGAAGCTCAATGTCTTAGTCTACACTTTCGTTTGAGTCAAAAGTGGCCTGTAATCCGAGATTTATCCATAGTTTACAGCTTTGCATTTCATGTTTGGGTCCCGGGAGCTGAGAGCGAAATAAGATGTGACTCCGCACATCGAAATTATCGAAATTATGGATAAATCTCGGATTACAGGCCACTTTTGATTCAAACAAAAGCATAGACTAAGACATTGAGCTTCCATGATTTGAAAAGTGCTAAAGTTTGTGTTATTTGGAGACCGCACGGGGCATATATTATATGCCCCGAGAACTCGCGCTACTGCTATTACTAATCATCTCTAAAACATCTCTGGAAGTGCTCCATATGACACCAAAGTGCTAAGGGTGAGTAAAACAACTTGTTTTATTACCGAAATAAGGCTCAGGTTGTAAAAAAAACGTTAATTCTCCTTTAATGTAAAAAAGCGTCTTGTCAGTGCAACATTTTCATCTGTGTTGGATTATGGAGATCTTTTGTACATGAATGCTGCTGCTCAATGTCTTCGAATGATTGATACTGTTTATTGTGCTTCTTTGGGGTTCATTACAAACTGTAAAATGTCCCCTCACCACTGTGACTTATACTCTCGAGTGGCTCTGGCCACTCGCAGGACTAGTCACTGCTACACTTTCATTTATAAGGCAATATTGGGGCTACTGCCTTCGTACATTTGCACCCTAATTGCTCTGAGAAATACTGAATCGTATTCTCTTCGTTCATAAGACTATTTGTTGCTTTCTGTTCCTTATGCTCGTACAGAACTGGGTATAAAGGCATTTGTTTACTCTGTACCTTTTGCATGGAATATGCTACAGAAAGACTGCAAACTAACTGATTTAATTTCCTTGAGCACTTTTAAATCCAAACTGAGAGTTTTTGAAATCTTGTTGCACTGCACAACATTTTCTAATGTTTTTAAACTTTTATGTCTTATCTGTGTAAATATGTAACTGTGTTTTGCGTTTGCTGCTGCCTCTTGGTCAGGACTCCATTGAAAAGGATCTTAATCTCAATGGGATATTTCCTGGTCATTAAAATAAAATAAAATCCCAGTTCCTACAGATGAGTGCTGCCGTTGTGTCCTTGGGCAAGACACTTAACCCACCTCGTCCCCAGTGTCTGTGGACCCTGGTAGCCTCCATGACATCAAGCATCAAGGCCAGTTGTGACGTGGGCCATTCCCCCGTGGACTCACCGCCCGCGGGAGGATTCATGGGGGCTGGTGCATTGTGTTCCCGTGACCCAGAAATGGAAAAAGTGGAAGAAGATAGATGGATGGATGGATGGATGGATGGATAATTTAGGGGGGGAAAGTCCCCAAAAATGTCAACAGCTTATAGGCCATCAGTTTGTCTGTATTTGGCATTGGCCATAAAAAAAAAAGAAAAGAAAAAAATGATTCCCCCAAGAGTTTGTTCTTTCTCCATTGATCTTGATAATGATAATTCCATGAACATTTCTATACCACATCAATAAAAAACAATAAACAAACTAGGGATGTCCCGATCCGATCACATGATCGGATCGGTATAATGTGTAATATAGTGTATAATGTGTGTGGCTGAGCGCGCATTATTTGAATTTTTGAGATTTTGCGTTTCGTAACTTGAATTTTCTTTCGTATCTAGGGACCAAAATTTAACGTGAAGGCATTTCGTAACTTGAAATTTTCGTTTGTTGGGTCTTTCGTAAGGTGAGGTACCACTGTATTTTGTTCTGAATGAGGAGATATCTTCTGCATTTGAGAGACATGTTATACAAATTAGCAGCTGCGTTTGGATTGTTTCTAGTTTCCACAGAGGTTTTTCACACTCTATGGTCCGGTTCCTGGATTCAAATAGAATGTAGAAGTGTCTGGCTGGTCAGGTGAGGAGATGGATGCTTGAGGATTATGCTCAGTGCTGAGAGCTCGAGCTGTTTTGATTTTCCGATGCTAAAGTACTATACATAAGTAACAGAATGTGTGTTTGCAGGCAGGTTTTTCACAACACTTCTGTGCACTGTGCTGATTAGCCGTGCCACAGTCTCGAGCCTGGGAAACCTGTCAGTAATAAATACAGGCAGGCTTAAGGCTGAGTAAACATGTCTGCAGTACCACACTGTGAACTCTCGAGAGCTACATTCTGCAAACGCAGGGAACTGGAGAAGAAATGATTTAGAAATGTAGAACTCGGTAATATCCGTGTGAGAAGGTGCTTGAAGTCATGGGAAAAAATACTCTGAGGAGGTAGTTTTAGTTCCAGAATACTGAATACCTGCAGGATTCTAGTGAAGGTGTACGGAGTGGAGTGTTTTCAGTTTGAGGAAACAATATTATAATCAGAAATGGTCAGAAAATAGCGTACTAATAGCGTTTCTACTATATCCTCCTGAGACCCGCCCATTCACTTGTGTCCTTTACAGCGGACATTGAGTTAATCAGTCTGTCAAAATAAATAATACATAAAAATAACAATAAATAACAAAAATACTAAAATAAATAAATAAAACTAAATAAATAAATAAATAGATAGAAAAAAATTATAATAAATAAAAATAGAAAATAAATAATACATAAAAAAACTAAAATAAAAACTAAAATAAATAAATAAAACTAAATAAATAAATAGAAAATAAATTATAATAAATAAAAATAGAAAATAAATAATACATAAAAAAACTAAAATAAATAAATAAATAGAAAATAAATAATACATAAAAAACTAAAATAAATAAATAAAACTAAATAAATAAATAGAAAATAAATAATACATAAAAAACTAAACTAAATATATAAAAATAAATAAATAAATAAATAAATACAAAATAAATAATACATAAATAAATAAATAAATAAATAAATAAGATATTAAAAGGGAGACCAAAAACTATTTGATGTGACTGTAGAAGCTTGTCAGAGATGTTGGTCATCAAAAATGTATATATAGTTTTTGTGAGGTTGTTAACTTCACACGGATTTAACACCAAAATGTCCCTGACGTCCATTACGCAGGACACATTATGAATATTATTATTATGAATACAAATAAAATTTGCAAAATGTAAATGCTGAGGTGTTCATTTACCTCCAAATAGAAAATTAAAATAATAATAATAAATATAGCCGCAAGCGGCGATGATCGGCCCTCGCTTGCACTCGCAGGGGGGGGTGGCGCTAACGCGCCATTTTCCTCCCCTTTTTTCTAGCTGGATGCATGTGTGAGTTTGTGCGTTATCTGGATGCATTTGAGTTGAATGCCTGGGGTTGAGGTGGGGAGGGGTTGTTTTTTTTGCCTTTTAATTTCAATTATTTTAAGAGGAGGGTCAATCATAAGCCTTTCCTGCACTGTTCTGTTATTTTCTTTTGTGTGTATTTTTGTTGTTTTAAATGCTGGGTGCAAACATTAATAAATCAATTGAATAAATAAAAATATGAGGACAGAAAATGGTGCCTTTGACACCAGGTCACATGGCCTATCCAATATGGCTGGTTAGTTGCCTAGCAATGACGTAATATTCTTTTTTTTATTCCTATGCCCATGATGCATCTATGTACCGAATTTGGTGTGGCTATACCAAACTTTGTCGAGCATCCTATTGGCGGGGACAGACGTTTTGCCTGTTACCATGGCAACACGATGTGAGATGGCATGGGGATGTCACTATGTTTTTTGATCAAGACCGTGTCACGAATGTGTGGTCCAAATTTGGTGTGTCTACGGCAAAGTAAAATGTTTCTTTTCCATGCCAACCCTAGGGGCGCTATTACGGCCATTTCAGATTTTTTTATCTAAATCTGTTCAGGGCCAGGGTGTACACCAACGAGTAAAGTTTGAGTGAAATCAGCCAAACTATTAGCACATTATCACTCGTCCAAGTTTGACAGGAAGTAGCGCCGTCACCAATAGGTCACATGGTCTGTCCTATAAGGCTGGTTGGTCGCCTAGCAATGGCGTAATGTACTTTTTTGTTCCTCTTCCCATGATGCATCTGTGTACCAAATTTGGTTTGACTATGACAAAGTTTTTGCCTGGCGTCCCATTGGCGAGGACAGATGTTTGGCCTGTTGCCATGGCAACACGATGGGAGATTGTGTGGGGGCATCTTTAAGTTTTTTGATTGAGACCCTGTCATGAATGTGTGTACCAAATTTGGTATGTCTACGACAAAGTAAAATTTTTCTGTTCCACACAATCTCCCTAGGTGGCGCTATAGCACCCATTTAAGATTTTCTTATATTAATCTGTTCAGGGCCGGTGTGTCCACCAACGATTAAAGTTTGAGTGTAATCAGCCAAAGTATGTGTGAATTATCACTTGTCGAAGTTTGACAGGAAATGACGCCTTCGCCACCAGGTCACATGGTCTATCCAATATGGCTGGTTGGTTGCCTAGCAATGGTGTAATATACTTTTTTGTTCCTCTTCCCATGATGCATCTGTGTACCAAATTTTGTTTGACTACACCAAAGTTTTTCCAGAGAATCTTAATGACAAGGACAGATGTTTGGCATGTTGCCATGGCAACACAATGAGAGATGGCGCGGGGGTGTCATTGAGATTTTTGATCGAGACTCTGTCACGAATGTGTGTACCAAATTTGGTATGTCTACGACAAAGTAAAATTTTGCAATTCCATGCAATCTCCCTAGGGGGCGCTATAGTGTCCATTTCAGATTTTCTTATATCAATCTGTTCAGGGCCGGGGTGTCCACCAACGATTAAAGTTTGAGTGAAATCGGCCAAAGTATGCGTGAATTATCACTCGTCGAATTTGATGGCGAGCCGCAAAAACGATCCTGAAATTTGTGGCGTTGTCATGGAAACACCGTTCACTCTTTTAGAACGCTTTTAACAACTTTTAATGTCCCACTTGTCTAGATGATACAGCACGATTCTGGTGAGTCTGGGTCAAAAACCCTAGGAGGAGTTCGTTAAAATACGAGGACAGAAAAATGCGCCTTCGACTCCGGGTCGTGTGCTCAGGCCAATATGGCTGACTTCCTGTTGGTCGCCTAGCAACCGCATAATATACTTTTTTGTTCCTATTCCCATGATGCATCTGTGTACCAAATTTGGTATGGCTACGACAAAGTTTTTGCCAGGCGTCCCATTGGCGACGACAGATGTTTGGCCTGTTGCCATGGCAACACAATGGGACATGGCGTGTTGGCGTCATTGAGTTTTTTGATCGATACCCCGTCACAAATATGTGTACCAAATTTGGTATGTCTACGACAAAGTAAAATTTTGCGCTTCCATGCAATCTCCCTAGGTGGCGCTATAGCACCTATTTCAGATTTTCTTATATCAATCTGTTCAGGGCCGGGGTGTCCACCAACGATTAAAGTTTGAGTGAAATCGGCCAAAGTATGCACGAATTATCGCTCGTCGAAGTTTGATGGCGAGCCGCAAAAACGAACCCGAAATTTGTGGCGTTGTCATGGAAACACCGTTCACTCTTTTAGAACGGTTTTAACAACTTTTAATGTCCCACTTGTCTAGATGATACAGCACAATTCTGGTGAGTCTGGGTCAAAAACCCTAGGAGGAGTTCGTTAAAATACGAAGACAGGAAAATGCGCCTTCGGCGCCGGGTCGCGTGCTCGGGCCAATATGGCCGACTTCCTGTTGGTCGCCTAGCAGCGGCGTAATATATGTTTTGGTTTGTAACGACATGACCTATCCACCACCCGAATTTCGTTTGTCTACGACAAAGTTCATTTTTCGGGTATAGCCATTGGCGCAATGTATTTTGATTTTCCAGGTGGCGCTGTCGAGCCATTTTTTAAGATTTTTTAATACAGATTATTTGTAAATTCCTTTTTTGGCGTTCTTGAATTTTGTGCAAAATTTCGTGAGTTTTCGTCGGTGGGAAGTACCCGAAACCTGAAAAAAGTGTATAGGAAAATAATAAGAATAAATAATAAGAAAAACCAGAACAATAACAATATGGTGCCACCTATGGTGGCAATATATATATCAATGGAAAGGGCTCGCGTCCAGTAACGCACCCGTGGGGTCCATTGTCAATGACGAGCGCGTTGCGCTCGTCATTGACCTCATCGATTACTCACTTGCCCAATACATATTTTTGACGTTTACGATGGTTAACGATTACAATTATGCCGCTTTCGCGGCAATGGGCAGTGCCAGTCTGTGCTATTGGATCCTATGACTGTCACTATAGTGTGGCATTGAGTGTTTGGAAAAGGGAGAGCGCTTCGCGCTCTGGTTTTGTGGGCACACATGACATCGTGCACTGCGTGCACGATGTCATGTGTGCCCACAAAACAATTACAAATTTGCCGCCACGGGCGGTGCCACCGTGCCAGGTCAGCGGGCACCAGTCGTTGACATGAGTGCTAGGTGCTTAAAAAGGGGAGAGCGCTTCGCGCTCTGCTGCGTGCGCAAAACAAAGCGCTTCGCGCTTTGTTTTGCGCACGTTGGTGGGCCGAGAATGTTTTGGGGTGAACAATTACAATTTGGCCGCTATCGCGGCCACGGGCGATGCCACCGTGCCAAGTCAGCGGGCACCAGTCGTTGACATGAGTGCTAGGTGTTTAAAAAGGGGAGAGCGCTTCGCGCTCTGCTGCGTGCGCAAAACAAAGCGCGAAGCGCTTTGTTTTGCGCACGCTGGTGGGCCGAGAATGTTTTGGGGTGAACAATTACAATTTGGCCGCTATCGCGGCCACGGGCGATGCCACCATGCCAAGTCAGCGGGCACCAGTCGTTGACATGAGTGCTAGGTGTTTAAAAAGGGGAGAGCGCTTCGCGCTCTGCTGCGTGCACAAAACAAAGCGCTTCGCGCTTTGTTTTGCGCTTCGCGCTTTGTTTTGCGCACGCTGGTTCTGCAGTGCTTCGCACTGCAGAACAGTAACAAAAGGCCCTACGCTTTAGCGCTCGGGCCTAATTAAGATCCACTTTTTTCCTTCAGGTCCCAGGAGGTTAAAACCATCTTGTAATATATTCTGACACATGGTCCAATCAGAGTACTGTATTCTGAATACTTTGAATCCTTTCACACAGAGTCATATTTAAATTATAATGTAAAAACACAACGTAGTACTAAAAAAACACTTTATATCCTCCTGGGACCCGAAGAAAAAAAGCGTATCTAAATTATTTTTATTATTTTAATTTTCTATTTGGAGGTAAATGAACACCTTAGCATTTACATTTTGTTAATTTTATTTTTATTCATATTTTTGTAACATGTCTCTGTAACATGTCTCTGTAAGGGACTGTAATAGTGTTAAATCCATGTGAAGTTAACCTAACCTAAACCGAACAAAAACATTTTTTTGGGCGGTTTTACAGTCGCCTCAAAAAGTTTTTAGACTCCTTTTTAATTCATTATTTATTTATTTGTATTTTTTTTTATGTTTTATTGAAATGTTTATGTATTATTTATTTATTTACTTATTTATGTATTATATTTATATATTTATTATGTATTTAGTTTATATATTTTTGATTTTTTTTTATGCATTATTATTATTATTATTATTATTATTTAATCATAGTGCAGCCACAAACTAGAGTCTATCTCAAAACTTAAAAGATGTGCACTATAAAGGACACAAATGAATGGGCGGGTCTCAGGAGGATGTAATATATTCTCCACACGTTTGTAGTTATAAAGCTTTTTATTGTCCGATAATCAGGAAGTGCACCGTTAGTAGGGATGGGCATAGTTAATCGATTAACCGATAATTGATCATTAAGAATTTCACCGAGCAAGTTCATTTTCGTCGACAAACCGATTAAAAAAAACAACAAAAAACAGTCGCCTCAGTTGGCGCGCCTCAGTTGATATATGCGAGCTTCCGTAGGTCAATTGCCAAAACATGAAGATGTCACGGCGAAGTGTTGTGTGGGACCACTTTAATTTAGAAAATGACCAAGCGCACTGCAAGCACTGCAATGCAGCATACAAATATACCTCATCAACAACACAAATGATTTATCATTTGAACACCGCGTATCCAAGTCTGGTAAAAGAAGGTGGCGGCGGTTCATTATCTCTATCACAGGCTAGCCTGGACTCTGCGCTAGCACAGACCGGGAGGAGCTGCAGGGCTCAACGAGCAGAGAAGGTCACCGAACTGATAGCGAAGATGATCGAAACAGACATGCTCCCCATCAGTGCCGTGGAGGGCAACGGTTTTCACGACTTAATATATTGCTGCAGATACGGCTGCGTTGTGTGGAGGAGGTAGGACAGAGACAGCGGGCTAGCAGCGGTTAGCTCAGATCCCAAAGCGGCTAACTCCGAGCGCGCTAGCAGAGGCTGCAGGATGCGTGTTGCCTCGCTTTAATCCACCTCTACGCATGTTGATTTGCAGATTTACTTTCCCGTGGAGAAGCGCCTGTTCCCACAGCCTCGGCAGACATAGTAAAAGCGGACACACACGAGTGAATGGTTGTTGTCTTTTTAATACAAAATATGTTAACGATTAACCGATTATTACTCATTAATTCTCCCGATAATCGACGAAGAAAACTTCACCGAATGCCCATCCCTAACCGTTAGTATGCTAAACTTTTAAATGGCCCATATTGCTCCATTTCCTGATCTATGTTCTAATGTTTCCTCATCACAAACACACCTGGAGTTGTGTTTTGTTTCATTCACACCTGTTTAACACACAAACCCTGCAGATTTAAGTTAGGTTCTTCTCTCTATGTCGTAATACCACTGGGTTTTTAAACTCTATACACCTTCATTAGAATCATTTGGAGTATTTCAGCTCTGGATTCGCCGATCTCTACTGAACTAAAGGTAAAGGAGCCTGGACAACGGAGGGATTCTACACACATCGTAAAAGGAGCTGTTGACTTGAAAACTACCACTTCATGACATCACAAGGTGGAGCAGAGCATTTTGAGCTTTGGAAATGTAGTCACACTAATAAACCAGAAATACTCAAAGATGTATGAACGAAACAAAACACAACTCCAGGTATGTTTTTGAGGAGGTAACAACATTATAAGATGGCTACCAGGTGCACTGTGTAACTTTTCTAGTGGTGGGTCTCCATGGTGATGTTATTTCTTTGCCTGGAATGTTCCACAGTATGGCATTAAACACATTTATCTTACGTTTATTCAATTACAGGTCCTTTTATTTCTCAAAACTTCCACAAAAACATGCATTATTATTATTATTATTATTATTATTATTATTATTATTATTATTATTATTATTATTATTATTATTAGTTTCCTTTAACTGGGCCTGGTGATGGGGCTTGCTTGTCTCCATGGAGATAGATAAATTAAATGCCATACTGTAGATCATTTCAGGGAAAAACAAAAACAAAAAAACAACAACGTGGAGTCGACATGGTGGATGCGCTGCCAGAAAAGTTACACAGCGTACCGATAAAGCTCAAAAGAATCCGTTTTGTGTAGTATAGGACGTTTAAATCTGCTCTTGGGGTTTTGTATCGGTGGCATAAAGTAGTTTCAGTATTATCCTTTATCTTTATATTTACTTCAGCACTTCAAACTTTGTTACTATGACATTATAGAGCTACGTGCCGCAGAGAGCTTCATAACTGCAAATGTTTGATGAAATAATTGCCCCTGTCATCATTACAGTGGTGCCATTCTGTTGCTACCTGCACATCTGCACCTCTTTATGCAGTCGCCATGGTTACCGGGTGGCTGGCTTCGCCCCGGGGCTCTTACTCATTCACTGGGAACTCATTTGAAGCATTTAGCGCGTCAAAGGTGCAAAGTGGACCGCCGTTCACGGGTAAATCGCAGGTAAGTCGCAGGTAAATCCGCCCAAATCTCCCCTTGTTTCTATTGGAGGAGTCCACACAGGTGTACAATGTAGAGGATGACAGCCAAGCTTACATCCTCTTGTGTGGCTTATACCTGTGGACTCTCCCCAGGCGCCGCGAGCAGTTCCACCTTCAATAACAACTTCTATTATGGGGTTTGGCTGAAGCATAATACCTACCCTGCAAAAAAAAAAAAACAATATCTGGGCAAGTTATAGGTGCATTGTATAACTTTTCTGGTGGTCTGTGGAAAATGTATTGCTTTGTGTGTAGTGTTTCTCAGTATGACAGTAAACCTTTCGACTTTTGTGGAGAGAAAAATGAGAACTTCGCACTTCAGTCTCTTCAGACGGGTGCGTTGGAGGCGAGGGAGCAGACCCAGAACACACGAGGAGAAAACAATCCCGCACTCTTACTTGTCTTACTTGCAAAATGAGAAATTTATTAAGAAAAACGTTGCATGTCTTAATAAAGTGGAGACAAAACCAGACCGTGTTACAGATCAGATCTGTGGAGAGGCAACCCCGCTTACAGTCAGAATTTCTAGGTATTTTTGGGCTATAAAAATACATAATTTAAAGGTCCCATGGCATGAAATTTTCACTTTCTGAGGTTTTTGAACGTTAATGTGAGCTCCCCTACCCTGTTTAGGCCCCCCCAATGGTTAAAAGTTGCGAAATGTCTAAACTGAGCATTTGCGATCCTTTTCTGCGTTTGAAAAAAACACAGCTCAAACGGGCGATTCTGAACAAGGCAGCTTTGTTACGTCACATAGACAAAAGAAATGCAAATGCAGTTCCGCCACCGTCTGGATGTCCACCCCCTGTCTCTGGAAATCACGCCCAGAGAGTTTGGACCGCGAAGGAGCTATGCAATGCGAAATGCGTTTTTTTTATTTGCCTGGAGGCACGTGCGAGTGTTTCTAGGCTCGGAAGTCCTTTACCCGACCCTCTGGACCTCTGAAACAGCAGTGGTTTAATTTTATTTTCTGTGAAAATGTGTTTTTTTCATTGAAATGCCTCTCCTTTCCTCCTTCGCGCTTACTCACGCGGAAATGGGGCCAGGCACAGCGCACCGCTAACACAAGGAACCAGCGGCGCATTTGCCCCTCTAACCTATCTCTGTCCTTCTCATTTGCATTCAAGCAACAAGGCCCAGAATGAGGTGTTCAGAGAGAGATTCTGACTCTGACTCTGTACATGTGTCTTTCTCATGCACTGCATGCAAGTGTTGATTTTAAAGAAGGATTCATTTACAGTATTAGGGAACCATTAAGGAGCCATATAAAAGCATCAAGAAGTACCATGTCATGGGACCTTTAACAAATGTAAGGTAGAGCCATTTAATGTTATACTGTGGAACATTCCAGGCAGAGAAATGACATACAGTCATACCTCACCTTACGAAATTAATTCGTTCCAGAAGTGGTTTCGTAACGTGATTTTTCGTAAGTAGAGTCGCAATGTAAAAGGCCTGAGTCGTTCCTAGCCAATGGGAGGCCAGCGGGGTGTTGGGAGAGTGTATTTACAAGTGTATTTACGTTTCGGGGGATTTGGGCGGCTGCGGAGCCGAGCGCACATCCGAGTGCGCATTATTTGAATTTTTGAGATTTCACGTTTCGTAACTTGAATTTTCTTTCGTATTCAGAGACGAAAATTTTACGTAAAGGCGTTTCGTAACTTGGATTATTCGTTATTTGGGTCTTTCGTAAGGTGAGGTATGACTGTATTCATAAAAACAACCAAAAAGTTACATAGTGCACTTTAAACTTGGCTAGATTTTCTTTTTGCAGTTTTTTTTTTACACACTTTTGTTAGTCGAAAAAGCAGTTTAGGGAGTTTGTTTATGTGTTCGGAGGAGATAGGAGAGGCGGATAAAGGTATAGTTGCCTGCGGTCCTTCTGAACTATTCTCATCTGTTAACACCAGGCTTTTGTTCGGTCGGGAGGTGCTAACATTGAGGTTAAAGCTGGAGATCAAAGCTAAAATGGCTGTCAAGTGGTTTTAAAGTAGAAGCTTGTCACCAAACAACTTAGTGGATATTAGAGCACTATTTTCTGATCTCTGTTATCATGCTGTTTCATCATCAAAAACATACTTGGAGTTTTGATGGTTTTATTCACACATGTTTAACAGAAAAATGCTGCATATTTAGGCTGAGTTCTATTCTTAAAGTGAAAACACTCAGAATCATTTGGATCGTTCCAGCTCTGAAATGGCCAATCTCTCAACAAAACGTAAAAAGCAGCTGATAACTTGAAAACTACCACTTTGTGACATCATAAGGTGTAAAAATAAATAAATAAATAAAGCAGATGTAGACAGACTAATAATGCAGGATTTCTCAAACATGTGTGAATGAAACAAAATGCAATTCCAGGTATGTTTTTGAGGAGGTAACAGCGTTATAACATGGATAAAAGCTCACAAGAGTCACTTTTGCGTAATACTGGATCTTTATTAAAATATTCATTTGAAAAGGAATGCATTGAACTATAGTATAAGCATATAATGAAAACGCAGTTCTGAAGTCTGTACACACCGTGATGGGGAAGTGAGGACGGCATGGACTATAACTTCTGCGGTAGGGGGTCTGTTACAATTGTTGATTGTTTCCATGGAGATATTGCTTTGCCTGAAAGGTTTCAAAATATGTCATTAAAGGGATATGCCACCCCCAGGGCAAACTTGGGCATCTCCCCACAGTCCAGAGACTAAAATAAGTGGTGGAAAGCGTTTTCCTGCTCACCCAGCCATTGTCCGAGTCTGTCGCCACTGACCGCCGCGGTATCTGCAGCTCCTCCGCCTTAGACTGGAGTCTAACGTCGCCAGAGAAAGATTTCGGCCAAAAGGAATTAATTTGCTCGATGCGTTTCCCAATTACTTTCTGTGTAGTGCGCATTCATATCGAGTGCAAATAAATGTGCAAATCAACACGGAGAGCTTGCCTTGGTCATTTTGGGTGGGAACTATTTTTCAGTGCGGAAGGACATGGCCGAATCACGCAGCACGCTGCCAGGGGAATCCCAGTTACGCACCGGGAAGGGAGTTCCCCTGTTGCACAACGTGGTGCGTGATTCGACTGTATTCTTCCGCACTGGAAAATAGTTCCCACCCAAAATGACCAAGGCAAGCTCTCCGTGTTGATTTGCACATTTATTTGCACTCGATATGAATGCGCACTACACAGAAAGTAATTGGGAAACGCATCGAGCAAATTAATTCCTTTTGGCCGAAATCTTTCTCTGGCGACGTTAGACTCCAGTCTAAGGCGGAGTAGCTGCAGATACCGCGGCGGTCAGTGGCGACAGGCTCGGACAATGGCTGGGTGACCAGGAAAACGCTTTCCACCACTTATTTTAGTCTCTGGACTGTGGGGAGATGCCCAAATTTGACCTGGGGGTGGCATATCCCTTTAAAGGAGAATTAACGTTTTTTACAATCTGAGTCTTATTTCGGTAATAAAACAAGTTGTTTTACTCACCCATAGCACTTTGGTGTCATATGGAGCACTTCCAGAGATGTTTTAGATTAGCGATAGCCGTAGCGCGAGTTCTCGGAGCATGCGGTCTCCAAATAACACAAACGTTAGCACTTTTCAAATCATAGAAGCTCAATGTCTTAGTCTACACTTTCGTTTGAGTCAAAAGTGGCCTGTAATCCGAGATTTATCCATAGTTTCGAGTAGATGAGGACGCCAGTGCACATGTGCGGAGTCACAGTTTATTTCACTCTCAGCTCGCGGGACCCAAACATGAAACGCAAAGCTGTAAATTATAGATAAATCTCGGCTTACAGGCCACTTTTGACTCAAACGAAAGTGTAGACTAAGACATTGAGCTTCTGTGATTTGAAAAGTGCTAAAGTTTGTGTTATTTGGAGACCTCACGGGGCATATATTACATGCTCTATGCCCCGAGAACTCGCGCTACGGCTATCGCTAATCTAACATCTAACATCTCTGGAAGTGCTCCATATGACACCAAAGTGCTATGGGTGAGTAAAACAACTTGTTTTATTACCAAAATAAGGCTCAGATTGTAAAAAATGTTAATTCTCCTTTAAACACATCTATGTTGCATTTTATTCAATTACAAGTGTTTTACTGCATTAAAAAAAAAGTCTCTCCACAGACCTGATTTGCAACAGGAGACAAGCCTACAATGCCTCCAGGCCAAGGAGGCATTGTAGGCTTGTCTCCATGGAAATAGACAAGTTTAATGCCATACTGTGGGACTTAACATCTCTTGAGCACTTTAAATCCCTGCTCAAAACACACATTTTCTCCTTGGCATTTGTCCAGCGTTAGGAAGAGACGCCTTGGCACCTTGCTGTTATTATTTTTATCTTCATTATTAAAATTCTGTTTGTTTTTGCTTATTGTATGTTTTATTTCACTGTAAATGTCGTCCAGCACTTCGGTAAGCTTTGGCTGTTTTAAATGCTGATTTGATTTGATCTTTGATTCTCCATGAAGACAAGCAGAAAGTTATATAAATCTGGGAGATCAACGTTAAAATGGCTGTCAAGTGGTGTAAAGTAGAAGCTTGTCACCGAAAATCTTAGTAGATACAGACATTATAGTGCACGCCCCAGGAAATCTCTGTCTTAAAGTCTTACAATAAGCATTGTGCGTACAGTCTATTCAAACACTACTGTATTTGCTCAGGTGATTTTTTTTTTTTTAATGGAAATCATAAAAACAAGATAAAGGGACAAACTGATCCTGTCATAGTCTTAAAGGTCCACTGCGTAATATTTCTAATGAAGGGTGTGGAGTGTTGGCCTTATTCCCAGGAAGAATTATTGGATTTTTGAGCATTAGAACCACCAGCAATGAATAAATGCTAGATAAATATGTTTAATGTAATACCATGGAACATTCCAGGCAAAGTAATAACATCTCCATGGAGACAAGTGGGTAGAGGACCCTCCACCAGAAGGTGCACCTTTAAAATCTTATAATATACATTGTGCTGTACAGTTTCTTAAACACAAACTCACAAACTTGCTCAGGTGTTTTTTTTTTTTCATATCAGGTTTGAAATGGAAATCATAAAATAAGATAAAGGGAGAAACTGATCCTGTAATCTTAAAGGTCCCATGGCATGAAATTTTCACTTTCTGAGGTTTTTGAATGTTAATGTGAGCTCCCCTACCCTGTTTAGGCCCCCATCCCATGGTTAAAAGTTGTGAATTGTCTAAACTGAGCATTTGCGATCCTTTTCTGCGTTAGAAAACATTGGAGCTCAAACGGGGAGTTTGAACAAGGCACCTTGTCAGATCGAAAAAAGAAATGCAAATGCAGTTCCACCCCCTCTGTCTCTACTCAGCGTCTCTGTAAATCACGCCCAGAGAGTTTGGACTGCGAATGCGCTAGGCAATGCGAAATGCGTTTTTTTTATTTGCCTGGAGGCACATCCGAGTGTTTCTAGGCTCGGAAGTCCTTTATCTGAGCCTCTGGACCTTTGAACAGCAGTGGTTTAATTTTATTTTCTGTGGAAATGTGTTTATTTTTCAATTGAACGCTTCCCATCTCTCCCCCCTGCAAAAACACGGAAATGGATCAGGTGAGAGCTTAGAGCTCTGAGCGGAGTGTTTGGCCACGCCCCCACCCTCTACTATAGGCCAGCTATTTTCTCCTCATTTGCATTCAAGCAACAATGCCCATAATGGCCTGTTCAGAGAGAGAAAAAATACTCTTTCTCATCTTATCTCTGTTTCTCATGCACTGAGTGTTGATTTTGAAGAAGGATTCATTTACAGTATTAGGGAACCATTAAGGAGCCATATAAAAGCATCAAGAAGTACCATGTCATGGGACCTTTAATATAACCTTGCGTCTTTAGGTTAGTGATGGGACTTTTGGCTCCTTTGTGGGATCCGAATCTTTTGGATCAGTTCATGTCAAAGAGCTGTTCAAAAGACTGTCTATTTTGATGGTAAATGGTCACATTTTCATATAGTGCCTTTCTACCTTCAAGGTTCAAAGCAGTTTACATGAAGGAACCACTCCCCCATTCACACACCTGTGCACGCCCACACTGGGGTGAGGCACGTTCACAGATTTATTTAAAATGGGCCAAAGTGAGAGTGGGAGTGCGTTTACAATTATGAAATTCTAAATAAGTTGTAATAACTGTTATTAAGATGCCAAACCTTTTTGTTTTGTGCACAAAGCTCTCACTCGTGCTGCTGCTTCTGTGCTGATTCTTCTGTTGGTTAATCAGGATAAAAATGCATACAAATTGGAAAGAAAAGCTTTAGTTCTTTTTTTAAAAAATCATTCAGATTCAAAGGTTCATGTTAAGGAACTGTTCAAAAGAGCTGACCAAATTTCAAACCTCATAGATACAATTTTATTTTAAATAAAAATTTTTACGACTCTGTGGTGGCCTCTGCTCTCCTGTCCTGTCCTGGGCTGTCCTCTGGACTCTGTAGAGGAGGTGGCTGAGAGGAGGGTGTTGGCCAAACTTACGTCCATCATGGACGACACCTCTCACCCTCTGCACCGGACTGTAGAGGAGCTGAGCAGCTCCTTCAGCAGCCGACTGAGGCACCCCCAGTGCAAGAAGGAGCGCTACTGCAGATCTTCGTGGCCATACCTGCCTGTCAAAGCCTGATCCTGTCAGATCTCAGAAGCTCAGCAAGGCAGGGCCTGGTTAGTACTTGGATGGGAGACCGCTGGGAATTCCAGGTGCCACAGTGGGGCGCCAGTCGCAAAAAACTGTCGCTGTGTCCTTAGGCAAGACACTTTACCCACATTGCCTACTATGAAAGTGGAGTGTGCATGAGTGTTGGAGGTGGTCGGAGGGGCCGATGGCGCAGATTGGCAGCCTCGCTTCCGTCAGTCTGCCCCAGGGCAGCTGTGGCTACAGAAAGTATCTTACCACCACCAAGTGTGGAGTGAATGAACAATGAACTGTAAAGCGCTTTGGGTGTCATGAAAGGCGCTATATAAATGCAATTAATTATTATTATTATTATTATTATTATTATCCTTCATCCCCACCGCCATTAAAATGTCATCAGACAGAGCTTCATGGAGGCAAATAATATACATAATATTATGCTTTTTCATGTACTTTGTCCTGAACTATTTGAATGGGAAATCCAGACTGTTTGTATTATTTATACAGAGTCAGTCTGGTCAACACTCCAGGTGTCGTGTCTTCAGGTAGAACCAAAGATGTTCGTCCAATCAGATTGTACAATTTATTTCAGTGATGTATGTGAACTGAGTTGTAGGAAGCCATATTTGTTTTTGATCTCCACATTTCAAACACGTCTGAACTCAAGGAGATTCATTTCACTGTAGAAAAGCAACAGATTTTAATTTACAGCTCTTTGGTTTTAAAAAGTAGATTACACATTTTTTAACCTTATATGTATCACTCTTGTATCTTTATTTTCAATCATCATCACTGTACGTAACTACAAGTGCATGTTTTCTCAGTGTAAGTGCTGTGGTGCCTTGGTGGTCCGTGTAACTATAGTAGCAGGAAGTCCCCATTTCATTCTCTCATAAAAAAGTGGCACAAACTAAACAGGAGCTCAGGACGAATGGCATCCTACTTCCTGTGAGAGAAAGAGAGAATGCTGTGCTCACACCTCTCTTCAACACTTTTACCAGCGAGCGTGTGTTGATCTTCGGAAGAGAAAGTCGCTTGTCACGGCCGTGATGTGACCCCAGGCCCAGAGAGTGAGCCCTGAACTTGACAGCTCCTCATTCATAAAGAGTTTTACAATTTAGTGGGCTTTAAATCGACCGGACCCAGAGAGCGGTGCCAATCGGAGAACACAATGGTGGTGAAGGAGCTGATGTAGGATGTAAATGCAAGTCTGTCCAAACACTGAATTTAAAGCAAGTAGCCTGTGCCTCATGTGAAAGCTCAGAACCTCCAGAATTGACTGCAGGTGCTGGGTTTAGATCATAGAGTCATTTTAAAGCTTTTCAGAGCTTTTAGTCATGTTATAGCCGTCCCCCCTTTTCACTGACCTTCTGGAAGATGTATTTGGAGTGATTTGTGCGTGTGAGTAATCTTTAATCACTTTCAAGATGCCATTTTGCTGATCATGCCCTATGTTCACCGCCACCAGCATGCACCCACTGCTCTGTTGCTCTGTACTAACTTCATTCTACAATTTAATTTTCTCCATGAGTGATACGAGGAGCATTCGGCAGCGTAGCGCAGTCATTTTGGTACAAATGAAATAAATCCGCTGCTCGCTAGCATGATGTGCAAGTATCCACAGGAGGGGCTGATCTTACAAATCTGTCGGTAGCGATATGTCACATGGGGCGATGTGGGCGTATGCCTTGCAAAAACCAAGCTTTAATAAATGTTGTGTCTGTGTTTGTTTTGTGTGTGTATCATCCCAGTGGAATCTATGAGGTACTAGAAACTGTGCGTGTACGTCATGGACAAACGTTCCCTTAGTACAGGTGAGTTTGTAAATCCACATCTCCACTTCAGACAGGGAGGAAAGGAAGGCACAGTAGAATGTTTACATTTTATTTAGATACCTGTACTAGATGCCCTGGGACAGGTGTCTGCGCAGATGCCTGTGCATCTGTCTGCAGAGGGCGCTCTTCTGTGGCATGTGCAGTATGAGCCATTTTCATACGGCTCCCACAGATCCGCAGCACTGACTCTGTGTTGTGGTGATATTTACGGCATCAGTTTGCAGTCTGTTTCTTTAAAGGAGAATTAATGTTTTTTTTTACAATCTGAGCCTTATTTCGGTAATAAAACAAGTTGTTTTACTCATCCACAGCACTTTGGTGTCATATGGAGCACTTCCAGAGATGTTTTAGATTTGCGATCTCCGTAATGTGAGTTCTCGGGGCACATGTTTGCGGTCTCCAAATAACACAAACTTTAGCACTTTTCAAATCATAAAAGCTCGATGTCTTAGTCTACGCTTTCGTTGAGTCAAAAGTGGCCTGTAATCCGAGATTTATCCATAGTTTCGTAGGGCTCTCAAGTCTCACGCTTTGAGAGTGTGACACACGCAATTCGACGTGTTCACACGCTCACACGCCACACATGGTATTTGTCACACTGAAATTTTTTTAAGCAATTCAAAACTGTAGCCACTGTTCACAGCGCTTCTGTGCCCAGAAAATTGGTTAGTTAATGCAGGCACCGTGCGTTTTCAGCGAAACCCCCCCCCCCCCCCCCCGCTCAAAACTTGAGAGCCCTGGTTAATTATATAATGTTAGCTGTAGTTAAGTAGATACTTTGAATTAATCAAATGAAAGCCAATTTGGTGCTGTAAATGTGAACGTTACTCACTACTCAAGTTAGCATTTAACACGCGCTAATGGCTGCCTGAGTTGACATCTAACATCATCTTTCTTAAATTTTAACGCAAGCAGTGTGTTTTATTTTAATTCATTGTTAAGGCTTCAAAAATCCCGGGCATACACATTTTGAGAATTGTCATTTTGTTCCAGGTGTGACGAGAGGTGATGTTCAGCTTGTGCTCCTCCAGGTACTACACTACTCTGGTCACGTTTATGAAAATAGACCAGGGCTCTCAAGTCTCACGCTTTGAGAGTGTGACACACGCAATTCGACGTGTTCACACGCTCACACGCTAGACATGGTATTTCTCACCAATCTTCAAAACTTGAGAGCCCTGGTTTCGAGTACATGAGGAGGACAGTGCGCATGTGCGGAGTCACAGCTTATTTCACTCTCAGTTCCCAGGACCCAAACATGAAACGCAAAGATGTAAATTATGGATAAATCTGGGATTACAGGCCACTTTTGACTCAAACGAAAATGTAGACTAAGACAATGAGCTTCTATGATTTGAAAAGTGCTAAAGTTTGTGTTATTTGGAGACCGCATATATTATATGCCCCGAGAAATCACATTACGGATATCGCTAATCTAAAATATCTCTGGAAGTGCTCCATATGACACCAAAGTGCTATGAGTGAGTAAAACAACTTGTTTTATTACCGAAATAAGGCTCAGATTGTAAAAAAAACTTTAATTCTCCTTTAATGAAGTCGTTTAGATGAATATTGTGATAATAACATAATGATCCAATGGTGTCGTAGATTATAACTATAGAGCAGGCTTAAGCTCAGTATGTAATCTTTAAGTTTAAACCAACTGGATTTCAGCACTGAAAAAGAGACTTGTGAGGCTCAGTCTGCCTTCAGATTGTACAATCGCCTTGAGAACCAAAACACCAAATTATGACTTAAACAGCTTAACCATTGTGTCCAATGTTTTTGTAATTACATACAGTTCCTTTAAAGGTGACATCATAAAAACATTCACTGAAATTCAACCAGGAAGTCTGTATTTTCAACCAGCCATACACATATACTCAACAAAAATATAAACGCAACACTTTTGTTTTTGCTCCCATTTTTCCTGAGATGGACCCAAAGATCCAAAATTCACTCCAGATACACAACACTACCATTTCTCTCAAACATTGTTCACAAATCTGTCCAAATGTGTGACAGCGAGCACCTCTGCCCCGCCGAGACAATCCACCCCACCTCACAGGTGCACCACATCAAGATGCCGATCCGACATCATGACCAGTGCACAGGTGCGCCCCAGACTGCCCACAATAAAAGGCCACCCCGAAATGTGCATTTTTTTTTTTTTTTTTGCTTTATTGGGGGTCTGGGGACTCAGAACCAGTCAGTATCTGGTGTGACCACCATTTGCCTCATGCAGTGCAACACATCTTCTTCGCATAGAGTTGATCAGATTGTCAATTGTGGCCTGTGGAATGTTGGTCCACTCCTCTTCAAAGGCTGTGCGAAGTTGCTGGATATTAGTGGGAGCTGGTACACGCTGTCGTATACGCCGGTCAAGCACATCCCAAACATGCTCAATGGGTGACATGTCCGGTGAGTATGCTGGCCATGCAAGAACTGGGACATTTTCAGCTTCCAAGAATTGTGTACAGATCCTTGCAACATGGGGCCGTGCATTATCTTGCTGAAACATGACGTGATGTTCATGGATGTATGGCACAACAATGGGCCTCAGGATCTCATCACGGTATCTCTGTGCATTCAAAATGCCATCAATAAAATGCACCTGTGTTCTTCGTCCATAACAGCCTTTGAAGAGGAGTGGACCAACATTCCACAGGCCACAACTGACAATCTGATAAACTCTATGCGAAGAAGATGTGTTGCACTGCATGAGGCAAATGGTGGTCACACCAGATACTGACTGGTTCTGAGTCCCCAGACCCCCAATAAAGCAAAAAAAAAAAAAAAAAGCACATTTCGGGGTGGCCTTTTATTGTGGGCAGTCTGGGGTGCACCTGTGCACTGGTCATGATGTCGGATCGGCATCTTGGTGTGGCGCACCTGTGAGGTGGGGTG
Source organism: Paratrypauchen microcephalus (assembly GCA_036785185.1). Taxonomy (NCBI): domain Eukaryota; kingdom Metazoa; phylum Chordata; class Actinopteri; order Gobiiformes; family Gobiidae; genus Paratrypauchen; species Paratrypauchen microcephalus. The sequence goes on from JAVJIX010000343.1 coordinate 79,215, forward strand.
GATTGTCTCGGCGGGGCAGAGGTGCTCGCTGTCACACATTTGGACACATTTGTGAACAATGTTTGAGAGAAATGGTAGTGTTGTGTATCTGGAGTGAATTTTGGATCTTTGGGTCCATCTCAGGAAAAATGGGAGCAAAAACAAAAGTGTTGCGTTTATATTTTTGTTGAGTGTACATGCCCTCTGTCTTAACTTCACCGCAGCAGCAAAACTATTAACCACTTCACGATAAAGTTCATTTGTGTGTACTGTACGTGTGTGTTGTTTTTAGTTGGCTAAGAAAAGTGGAATATGCTCAGATAATCTTCTTACAGCATCTTTAAAGTATGTTTTGGGACTAAAAATGTAGTTAATATTTAGTCTGTTATGGTCTTCACATTCCTAACCCGTATCATTGTTTAAGACTGGGCTATGCTGTGTACATATTTGTGATACCATTGTATGCATTTCTTCTCTGAATATGACTTTTGGGCCCCTCCTTCCATCTGAGTTATTTGTTTATATTTTTTATGGGGTGCTTGTAAGGTAGCAGACTTTATTTGGTCTGTTTATGACTATTATCAGCTCCTTCTCCTGATAGACCTGAACCTGACACTGACCATCAAAGAACAGAAGCTAAATATTTAAATGGGTGTCCTTACCACAAGACCAGGCTCAAACATGCAAAAGCTTTGACCCTGAGTTTCTGGGTCACGCAGCCTCTCATGTAACGGGCCCATATTACGCTGATATACTAATGTTGTCAATCAAAAACATACCTAGAGTTGTGTTTTGTTTCATTCATGATTAATACACAAATCCTGCATATTTAGTGTTGTATCAAACAGAAAACACGCTGTTGTAATACAGAAAGTGCTCCACTTTCACTAGAATCATTTGGATGATTTCAGCTCTGGAATTGCCCATCTCTGCTGAGTTAAAGCTAAAAGGTAGCTGTTCACTTGAAAACTTCCACTTCATGACATGAACATTTTGAGCTTTGGAGATGTAGACAAACTAATAATAAAGGATTACTCAAACATGTGTGAATGAAATAAAACACAACCAGGTAACAGCATTCTAGCATTAACTTAAAGGAGAATTCACGTTTTTTACAATCTGAGCCTTATTTCGGTAATAAAACAAGTTGTTTTACTCACCCATAGCACTTTGGTGTCATATGGAGCACTTCCAGAGATGTTTTAGATTAGCGATATCCGTAATGTGAGTTCTCGGGGCAAATGTTTGCGGTCTCCAAATAACACAAACTTTAGCACTTTTCAAATCATAGAAGCTCGATGTCTTAGTCTACGCTTTCATTTGAGTCAAAAGTGGCCTGTAATCCGAGATTTAGCCATAGTTTCGAGTAGATGAGGAGGCCAGTGCGCATGTGCGGAGTCACAGCTTATTTCACTCTCAGCTCCCGGGACCCAAACATGAAACGCAAAGCTGTAAACTATGGATAAATCTTGGATTACAGGCCACTTTTGACTCAAACGAAAGCGTAGACTAAGACATTGAGCTTCCATGATTTGAAAAGTGCTAAAGTTTGTGTTATTTGGAGACCGCTCGGGGCATATATTATATGCCCCGAGAACTCACATTACGGAGATCGCAAATCTAAAACATCTCTGGAAGTGCTCCATATGACACCAAAGTGCTATGGGTGAGTAAAACAACTTCTTTTATTACCGAAATAAGGCTCAGATTGTAAAAAACGTTAATTCTCCTTTAAAGAGTACATTTTGCATAATATAGGACCTTTAAGCAGTCTGGTGCATATTCCGATCATATAATAAACTACATCTACTTCCGTATCATTTCTTGCGTTCTTTCTGTTAGTCACCAGTCACCACAAACGCTCCCTGATGACATCATGAGGCTAATCTGGTGAATGCGCTCCTCAGACTCGGAGACTCTGTGCTCTGGCCTCTGCAGTGTTTATGGAGCCGGGCTGGAGATTAGGGCCCTTCGAAGAGCTCTCCACACGCCAGCGGACCCCCCTGCACCCCCCCTGCACCCCCCTGCCTGAGCACAGGGGCCCTATCTGCGCCTGTGTGTGTGAGAGAGGCGAGTGGGCGGCAGACTTGAAAAGGGTCAAAGCGTCAGATATGCCTGTCGCCAGTGTTGTCATGGCTTGGAAACTCCAACGCACGCAGCAAAGCATCATGGGAGGAGCCTTATCGGGGGCCTGCACAGTATTGGCTTATGTTGTTGAAACACTCACTTATCGGCCAGATACTTCATATTTGTAAAATGTGTTAGCTTTCTCGAAATGGCGCAATGAAAGAACATGAATCTGTATGTGCTCTGAAGCATCAGGCTCTATACCATGGGTGTCAAACATGCGGCCCGAGGGCCAGATCCGGCCCTCCAAGACCCTTAATCTGGCCCTCAGCTGATTTTCTAATAAAATATATTTGAATTATATTTGAATTTTCTATTAAAATATTGGTAATTTTCTGTGCTTTAACATAGCAGCGTCTCCAGCTCCTCTGTACGTGGCCCCTCCCTACAGAGCAGCACAAACGAAGACTCGCCTCTTTCCAGACGCTCTTAAAGGACCATCGTTTTGACTGTTGACCGTGACACCCTCATCAGCAAAATGTCAAAAATGAGAAAAGTGGACGCCGAGTGCAGGATTTTCCAAGAAAAATTGACTAATTCCTATTTGTTGACGGAGGTGAATAGGAAACCTGTACGCTTGCGTTGAAACTGCGTTTTTCTTCAAGTTTCAGGTTGTTCATAATATTATAATATTTTGTAAAAGAAAGAGTTCATCAAATAAAAAACACTTCTGTAATAAATTTGCATTTCTCTGCACAAATATTTGGATTTATTTCTATTTTTGGGGTATATTTGCCATGAGTTTTCTGATCCGGCCCCTTTGGGATCAAAGTAGGTTGGATACGGCCCCTGGACCAGAATGAGTTTGACACTCCTGCTCTATACGCGTTATATTTGGGGAAAAGATCTATGGGTTTCAAGCATAGAGTAACAACTTCTCCTGTGAGAGATCAGTAAAAGTCAATCTTCTAATCCTTAACCACTGTAAGGTGCTTTGTGTTACATTTTTGTATGAAAAGCACTTTATAAATATTGTTTGATTGATTGATTGTATATAAATGGACATAGCTAATCTGCTAGCTGCTGCGTTCCAAATAGGAAGGGCGCTTTTGGCTGCATCGACCCCGGCCCCAATTCACTTTGTATTGAAAAAACATCTCCCCTCTCTCTGTAATTGCTGTGAGCCTCATTATTTTAGTCTTAAAATGTTCATATTAACCTGCTCTACATGATTCTGGTGTTTTTATTTTTGCTATTTTATCTGTTGATTAATTCCTATTCCTAATATGGAGCCGAACTTCTTTATGGTTTCAAGCTATGGCAAAGGCCCGTCGTTGTCGCCATTCCAATCTTAAAGGTCCCATGGCATGAAATTTTCACTTTCTGAGGTTTTTGAACGTTAATGTGAGCTCCCCTACCCTGTTTAGGACCCCCCCCCCCCATGGTTAAAAGTTGCTAAATGTCTAAACTGAGCATTTGCGATCCTTTTCTGCGTTACAAAAAATCGGTGCTCAAACGGGCGATTTTGAACAAGGCACCTTATTGACGTCAGATCGAAAAAAGAAATGCAAATGCAGTTCCACCCCCGTCTGTCTGAACTCAGCGTCTCTGTAAATCACGCCCAGAGAGTTTGGACTGCGAATGCGCTAGGCAATGCGAAATGCGTTTTTTTATTTGCCTGGAGGCACGTCCGAGTGTTTCTAGGCTCGGAAGTCCTTTATCTGAGCCTCTGGACCTTTGAACAGCAGTGGTTTAATTTTATTTTCTGTGGAAATGTGTTTATTTTTCAATGGAACACTTCAAATCTCTCCCCCCATGCAAAAACACGGAAATGAATCAGCTGAGAGCTCAGAGACGAAAGCAGAGTTTGGCCACGCCCCCACCCTCTACTATAGGCCAGCTCTTTTCTCCTCATTTGCATTCAAGCAACAACGCCCAGAATAAAGTGTTTGAGAGAGATATTTATGACTCTTTCTCATCTTATCTCTGTTTCTCATGCACTGAGTGTTGATTTTGAAGAAGGATTCATTTACAGTATTAGGGAACCATTAAGGAGCCATATAAAAGCATCAAGAAGTACCATGTCATGGGATCTTTAATCTCTTCAATCAAGAGAGATCTTTTGAACAGAAAAAAAATTATTTCCCCCAAACCCATGAAAAAAAGGACTACAAAATTCCCTCAAGTAATTGCCCAGGGACAAAAGTTTGCATTGAGGTGACCATAGAATTTCAACCGCAAGTATCATAGCAACCAAAGGGCCAATTCAGAGCCAGGTAACGCCCATTGGTATTAATGTTCATATCCTCCTGAGACTCGCCCATTCATCTGTGTCCTTTATAGAGGACATACAGTTAACCAGTCTGTCTGGTTATACTTTACTATATATTGTTGATAGTAAAGTATTAGAGATTCTTTATAGAGTTAAAAATAATCTGATTCCAGAAAGTATTAGTGATTTCTTTCAATTAAGAGTTGGTCGTTATAATTTACGAGGTTTAGATGACTTTGAACAGGTCAAAGTAAGAACAAATGTAAAATCCAGATGTGTCTCTGTTATTGGTGTTAAGTTATGGAATTAACTTAATGATGAATGTAAATATTGTTCTTCCTTGTTCACATTTTAAAAATGTCTCAAACAAAAAAAGAGTAATGATTATCAAACCCATTTATGAAAACTGTATTGTACTTTCTTTCTTTATGTTTCATATGTGACACTCTAATGTAAAGCTGTATTAGTTTTGTTTGTGTAAATAGGATCGGCGTCACATAAGCACCGCTTCAGCCTATTCCTTTTTTGGTTTAAAAATAATAATGAGTGCTGAATGTAAAAATGTAATTCTAAAATACATAAACCAAAATAAAATTATATAAAGATGTGACCAAAATTATGATTCACGTATATTTTAATTGTTTTGAGACTCTAGTTTGTGGCTGCACTATGATTTAAAAAATAAAAAATAAAAATAAAATCTTTTAAAAAATCCTAAAAAAAAATCTAAAAATGTAAAAAATAAATAAATAAATAAATAAATAAATATACATAAAAATAAATAAATATGTATATAAATACTTAAATAAATTAAAAATAATTATACATAATATATATTTTTTTTATTAAAAATAAGAAATTAAAAGGGAGGCGACTGTAGAAGCTTGTCAGAGATGTTGGTCATCAAAAAAAAAAATGCTTTTTTTAGGTTGTTAACTTCACGTGGATTTAACACCAAAATGTCCCTGACGTCCATTACAGAGGACATGTTACAACATTATGAATAAAAATAAAATGAACAAAATGGAAATGCTGAGGTGTTCATTTACCTCCAAATAGAAAATTTAAATAATAATACTAATAACAATTTAGGTACACTTTTTTTCTTCGGGTCCCAGGAGGATATCTTGATTTACACACAAAATAGCAACATAAAAACACCTGGATCATGTAGAACGGGTTAATATGAACATTTTAAGACCAAAATGAGGACCTTGACAGTTAGGTCCGACAGTTTCTCATTACAAAGTGCGCACATTAGCTCTGTCCATTAATATATACAGTCTGTGGGGGTTACATTTGCTTATGGGGCTCAACAACCATAATATGCCATCCCATATTATAATATATTAATATACTAATAATATATCCTCCTGGGACCCGAAGAAAAAAAGTGTATCTGAATTATTATTGTTATTATTTTAATTTTCTATTTGGAGGTAAATGAACACCTCAGCATTTCCATTTTGTTCATTTTATTTGTATTCATAATGTTGTAACATGTCCTCTGTAATGGACGTCGGGGACATTTTGGTGTTAAATCCACGTGAAGTTAACAACCTAACAACATAACAAAAACTTTTTTCTCTTTTTTTTGATGACCAACATCTCGGACAAGCTTCTTTTAATTTCTTATTTATTTAATTAATTTATTTATTTTAGTATTTTTTAATTTATTGATATGTGTTATTTATTTTGTATTTATTTTTATTTATTTATTTTAGTATTTATTTTTATTTTTATGTATTATTTATTTTGTATTTATTTATTTTTATTTATTCATTTATTTTAATGTATTATTTATTTTGTATTTATTTATTTGTATTTATTTATTTATTTTTATTTTTTATGTATTATTTATTTTGACAGACTGGTTAACTCAATGTCCACTATAAAGGACACAAATGAATGGGCGGGTCTCAGGAGGATATACAAAATAATATTCTTTTTTTTTTTTTTTTTTTGAAAAGCGTTAATTAGGAAGTGCATGTTAGGAGGCTAGTTGTTGTTAACTTAATTCAACTCAGTGCTGGTCTGTCATGGACAATAATTAAGACACTCAGAATGCCAAAAGGTAAATGTGGAATAACTTTGGACCCCTGCAAAGTTCTGTTTTTCTAAGACAGTAGAAATGTGGCAGAGCTTTGCGTAACAGGACCTTTAATTTCCCTTGAGGACATATCAGTAATAGTCCCTAATTGCCTGACAGTATTGCTCTAGTGCTGGTGTTCAAAGTGATAGTGGGTGTGTAGTGTGTGTGTGTGTGTGTGTGTGTGTGTGTGTGTTTGTGTGTGTGTGTTTGTGTGTGTGTGTGTGATAAGACTGAGGTTACTGGCGCCGTGTTGATCCTCCTCTCAGCAGCACCCCGTTCTTTCCCAGGCTGTCTGCATCTCCAACTGAAACCATCCACAGACCTGCTCCTGTGTGTGTGTGTGTGTGTGTGTGTGTGTGTGTGTGTGTGTGTGTGTGTGCGTGTTGTGTCTGTATCTCCAACTGAGCCATCCAGACATGCCTGTTAGCATACTCTGCGTGAGTGTGTGAGTGTGTGTGTGTGTGTGTGTGCGTGTGTGTGTTTGTGTGTATACATGTGTGTGTGTGTGTACATAAGTGTACTAAAGTTATCCCCAACATATTCCTCCTCTGCTCTTGTGTGCCAGTGTGTGTGGTCGTATGTGTATGTGTGTTTGTTTGTGTGTTTGCGTGTGTCTCTGTGTTGAATGAGTGTGCATATGTGTGTGTGTGTGTGCTTGTGTTTGCGTGTGTGCGTGTGTGTGTGTGTTCGTAAGTGTATGCGTGTGTCTGTTTGTGTGTTAACTGAGTGGGCATCTGTTTGGTGTGTGTGTGTGTGGATTTGTGTGTGTACATGTGTGTGTCTGTATCCGCCTGTGTGTGTGTGTGTGTACATGTGTGCATGTGTGTGCATCTGTGTGTGTGTGCGTGCATCTGTGTGTGTGTGTGTGTGTGCGTGCGTCTGTGTGTGTGTGTATGTGTGTGCGTGTCTGTGTGTGTGTATGTGTGTGTGTGTCTGTGTGTGTCCGTGTGTGTGTGCGTACATCTGTGTGCGTCTGTGTGTGTGTGTGCGTATGAGGGTGTGTGTGCGTCCGTCTGGGGGCGTACGGGTGCACTTGGTCATCTCTGTGTGTGTGTGTGTGCGTCTGTGTGTGTGCGTATGTGTGTGTGTGCGTCTGTGTGTGTGTGTGTGTGTGTGTGTGCGTATGTGTGCACTTGGGCGTCTATGTGTGTGTGTGTACGCATCTGTGAGCATCTGTGGGTGTGTGTGTGCACGCCTGTGTGCGCGTGCATCCGTGTGCGTCTGTGTGTGTATGTGTGTGTCTGTGTGCGCGCGTGCATCTGTGAGCATCTGTGTGTGTGTGTGTGCACGCCTGTGTGCGCGTGCATCCGTGTGCGTCTGTGTGTGTGTGTGACTCTATCCCCAACATGCCTGCCCTATCTGCTGCTCCCCTCTGTGAGTCTATAGTGGGGCATTCTGATACTATTGTTAGTGAAATCTAATCTGTTGTCCTGGTGGGGCTTTTTGGAGGACATTGTGCTGAGCCTGAGTCTTCACCAGCCTCTTTCTCCATTATTGCTCCATTAGCCAAATTAGACAGCTAATTGGGGAGGCGAGGAGAGCTCTTAAAGCAGCGCTGTGTTGGTTACAGCAAAGCCCAGGCATTCAAAAGGACGCTGGATTTCAGACGGCGTTGTTATCGGGAAGGCCCCTGAGTAGATGGGAGCTACGGAGGTGAATGAGGAAATGCAGAAAGCCGGGGTGAATATTGAGGATGTTCTTGGGTTTCGACGACAGTCCCGGATGCTAATGGAGCACCTCAAAGGCCCGGCGGTTGCAAATGTGATTAGTGGGTTATTAGCTAATTAGCTAGCGTCTTACGGCGCTCCGTGGCCTCCAGGTTGAGTGAGGCAGAAGAAAATTGAAGGAGACGTTGAAGCAAACGTGTCTGAGGTGTTTGTACACAATGTGCTCTGTTACAGACTGTATGTATGTATATGTACAGTATATGTATGTGGGTACTGAAGTATGGGACAATTTAAAGATCCCATGACATGGTACTTCTTGATGCTTTTATATGGCTCCTTAATGGTTCCCTAATACTGTAAATGAATCCTTCTTCAAAATCAACACTTAGTGCATGGGAAAGACACATGTACAGAGTCAGAGTCAAAAAATAACTCTCTGAACGACTCATTCTGGGCCTTGTTGCTTGAATGCAAATGAGAAGGAGACAGATTGGTAAGAGGAAGGGGGGGGGGCGGGCAAATGCGCCGCTGGTTCCTTGTGTTAGCGGTGCGCTGTGTGCTGGCCCCACTTCCGCGTGTGTAAGCACGAAAGAGGAGAGGACAGCCATTTCAATGAAAAAAAAACACATTTGTACAGAAAATAAAATTAAACCACTGCTGTTTCAGAGGTCCAGAGGGTCGGGTAAAGGACTTCCAAGCCTAGAAACACTCGCATGTGCCTCCAGGCAAATAAAAAAAACGCATTTCGCATTGCGTAGCTCCTCCGCGGTCCAAACTCTCTGGGCGTGATTTCCAGAGACAGGGGGTGGAGATCCAGACGATGGTGGAACTGCATTTGCATTTCTTTTTTCGATCTGACGTCAATAAGGTGCCTTGTCCAGAATCGCCCATTTGAGCTGTGTTTTTTTTCAAACGCAGAAAAGGATCTCAAATGCTCAGTTTAGACATTACGCAACTTTTAGCCATTGGGGGGCCCTAAACAGGGTAGGGAAGCTCACATTAACGTTCAAAAACCTCAGAAAGTGAAAATTTCATGCCATGGGACCTTTAAAATGTACCTACTCTTTAAAGGGAGGGTTTGAAGCCAGCGTTCATATTGCTTCTAAACAGGCACTATAGGAAGAACTCACAGTTAAGGACACAAATATGTTTTCCTCATTCTGCTGGGTTTCAGACGATATCATAACATTCTATAGGCCAATAATTGTGAGGGTTTCATCTTGCTTCTCCTACCCCTCCTCTCCTGCTCCTTCTCCCCTCCTCTTACTATCTTGTTTGGAGTTTCCTGAGCAGATCCAAATTACACTCACCTGCTGAGCTCCACCGCTGATCCTCTTCTGACAATCACCTCCTGCAAAATAAAAGCCCTGCTGGCCTGCTCTCAGTGCCAGATTGTTCAGTCATTTAAGTGTACCTTTGGTTGGAGCCAGATTCATCTTGTTTTCCTCCTGTTCTGTAAGCCTCTGGTCAGTCCGAGACACTACCTACATCACCTCCTGTCTGCAGCCCCCTGGAACCTATTTCCCCCAAGACTATGTTTGTTAATAAATATTTAAAGGTCCCATGGCATGAAATTTTCACTTTCTGAGGTTTTTGAACGTTAATTTGAGCTCCCCTACCCTGTTTACCCCCCCCCCCCCCCCCCATGGTTAAAAGTTGCGAAATGTTTAAACTGAGCATTTGCGATCCTTTTCTGCGTTACAAAAAATCGGAGCTCAAACGGGCGATTTTGAACAAGGCAACTTATTGACGTCAGATCGAAAAAAGAAATGCAAATGCAGTTCCACCCCCGTCTGTCTGAACTCAGCGTCTCTGTAAATCACGCCCAGAGAGTTTGGACTGCGAATGCGCTAGGCAATGCGAAATGCGTTTTTTTAATTTGCCTGGAGGCACGTCCGAGTGTTTCTAGGCTCGGAAGTCCTTTATCTGAGCCTCTGGACCTTTGAACAGCAGTGGTTTAATTTTATTTTATGTGGAAATGTGTTTATTTTTCAATGGAACGCTTCAAATCTCTCCCCCCGTGCAAAAACACGGAAATGAATCGGCTGAGGGCTCAGAGCCGAAAGCTGAGTTTGGCCACGCCCCCACCCTCTATTATAGGCCGCCTCTTTTCTCCTCATTTGCATTCAAGCAACAACGCCCAGAATAAAGTGTTTGAGAGAGAGATTTATGACTCTTTCTCATCTTATCTCTGTTTCTCATGAGTGTTGATTTTGAAGAAGGATTCATTTACAGTATTAGGGAACCATTAAGGAGCCATATAAAAGCATCAAGAAGTACCATGTCATGGGATCTTTAATAAATACAATGTTGTTTAAAACAGACAGGGGGTAGCCAAATTTAATTTTGTTCAACTGCAGATTTTTGGGTCTGATCAGTACCACCTCCACAACATACATCGTCTCCGGCCCTCCCGCACTCCTCAGTCCACTGCCGTACTCATACACAGCCTCGTCACTTCCCGCCTGGATTATTGCAACTCTCTCCTGTTTGGTCTCCCGCAAAAAACTCTCCATAAACTTCAACTGGTTCAGAATTCAGCCGCTCGCATTGTCACACATACACCCTCCATCAACCACATCACACCCATCCTACAACAGCTCCACTGACTCCCCATCACACACCGCATTCAATACAAAATCCTGCTCCACACATTCAAAGTCTTCCACAACCTCGCACCTCCATATCTCACAGACCTCCTCCATATCTCCACACCTGCTCGCTCTCTGCGCTCCTCCTCCTCTCTCCAGCTCTCTGTCCCCTCTGCCCGTCTGGTCACTATGGGGAGCAGGGCGTTCAGCCGCTCTGCTCCCCAGCTCTGGAACTCTCTCCCTCCTGACCTCCGCAACACCGACACACTCCCAAACTTCAAAACCAAACTCAAAACTCATCTGTTCAGACTGGCCTTTTCACCTCAACCATAACTGCACTGTCCTTTTAAATGTTTAATGTTCTACTGTTTTTAAAAGTTTTATTGTTTAAATGTTTAACTGTTTGTTCTTAACTGTTTGTATTTTAACTGTTGCTTTTAACTGCTTTTAACTGCCTATAATGTATATTACACTTGTTGTAAGGCGACCTTGAGTGTCCAGAAAGGCGCCTAATAAATTAAATGTATTATTATTATTATAGTAATAGAAATGATCAGATTCCATATTTGGGATATAGGAAAAACTGGCTCTTGCCCCTCATAGGAGTATGAGACCTAGAATGATCTAGAATCTGAATGCAACCTATTGGTGGTTTTCAGATTCTAGAATAAGATGACGTCATACTCCCAGAAAGGGGGGCAAGAAACAGATTTCCTATTGATTAATTTGTACTTTGCCAAGAACTCTCCAAAACGTAAATGGACAAATGCTGAATCTGACCACTTCTTCTTCATTACTGATAAGACCCAGGAACTCACTGTATAATGACATAAATCTGCATTTGAACACGATTCCTTTCAGCTGCACCCCATCTGTTTGAAATATTATTGGCCTATAGAATGTTGTGAATCCTGTGAAACCCAACAATATAAACAGGCCATGCCTCATGTGAAGCTCAGAACTTCCAGAATTTCCTCCCTGACCTGCAGAGGCTCATTCAGGATAGGCTCAGGTGCTGGGGTTTTTAGGTAGGGACCATTCGGAGGAACAGAGTGATTGGTCTAACCAATATCCACATTTCAAACTCCTTCAAACTGCAGCCTACCCCAGGCTGTAATCAGGGAAACTGTGTCACCAACTACATGAAATTCCTTTGGCTGCTGTATGCTGCTATAAACAGTACTATTGAAACCAAACCGTAAATTATTCCCAAAAAACTAATATAAATTAAATCTCTCAATGGTGCCGGTAATATCCATAGTAGAAATTTGCAATTAGGGATGGGACGAGAGATTTACAGAGATTTAGTCTACAAGATTGAGACAAGATGAGATTTTTATGTAATTTCTGATAAATAAATTGCACCATTGCTTTATGTAATGTCACAGCTTGTTTGTCACAGTGTGTTTTTTGGAATTACAGTTTCTTAAGAGGAGTTACTCAGCAAAGTCAACCCCTTTTCATCTAAGGCAAATGATAAAAGAAGAAATTCAATTTGTCAACTGGACAAAGTTTGTTTGGTCGAAAACGTTTTTGCCGCTCATCCGAGAGGCTTCGTCAGTTCTGGTTCGAGTTCTGGTTAGACCCTGTTTATATCTAGCTGCAGGGAGGAGCTCACTACACTGAAATAGCTCTGAAACTATCTCAACTAATCTGTCTCTTTGTTTTTAGAATTTCTCTGGCGTCTAGTTTAGCATACCTATTCAACCTAATGACCGTCTCCACCCCTCTGACCCTGGCTTGTCTGCCCTATTGTTTCTTTGTCTGTTTTGACTTGGTTTGAGAATCGAATTATAAATGGGAGACAAGTTATGTCTTGATTTATCCATAGTTTCGAGTAGATGAGGACGCCAGTGCGCATGTGCGGAGTCACAGTTTACTTCACTCTCAGCTCCCGGGACCCAAACATGAAACGCAAAGCTGTAAATTATGGATAAATCTCGGATTACAGGCCACTTTTGACTCAAACAAAAGTGTAGACTAAGACATTGAGCTTCTATGATTTGAAAAATGCTAAAGTTTGTGTTATTTGGAGACCGCACAGGGCATGTATTACATGCTCGGGGCATATATTATATGCCCCGAGCTACGGCTAGAACTCGCGTTACGGCTATCACTAATCTAAAGCATCTCTGGAAGTGCTCCATATGACACCAAAGTGCTATGGGTGAGTAAAACAACTTGTTTTATTACCGAGATAAGGCTCAGATTGTAAAAAACGTTAATTCTCCTTTAAGACTAATGTAGTAGCAGCAGCAGTAGTAGTAGTAGTAGTAGTAGTAGTAGTCGGCCCATATTTAAAAAGAAAAACTAAATACAAAAGATATACAAGGCAACCAAATTTATTCATGAAGTTCATTGAAGTTCATTTCTGTAACCAGTGCTTTCTCAGAGCAGAGGTGTAAGAAGAAGAAGTAGTAGTAGTAGTAGTAGTAGTCGCTATTCAGTCTATATTTAAAAAGAAAAGCAGGATACAAAACATATAAAAGGCAACCAAATTAGTCCATGAAGTTCATGAAAAAGTATGGAGTTTCTCTGACCAGTGCTTTCTCAGAGCAGAGGTAGGAGTTAGCAGTGATAATTATACATTAGATGTGTGTAGAGGGGGGCGGCGAGCAGGTGATGTATGAGCCCAGTGGAAGTGCAGAGGTGTGGAGAACAACCTGAGAGGGATTAGGTTAAGCTAACTCTCACTCATTTGCAGTTTATCACCACGGCAGCCCCGTTCTGTGGCTCCTCTGGCTCGGCTCCATTTCAGAAGATTAAAGGTTTTATTGGGCTTTAGTTGTTAACATGCACACAGTACACACAATTGCACAGGCGTCAGCTGTAAACAGAACATGCCATGCAGATTCCAGAGAATTATACAAGATTATTGCCACATTCACGGTAATCTGAAGGCTAAGAAGTAGACAGACCTATTTCATTTCATCATTCGCTTTTGCCATCCATACACTACATACACTACACCATAAGTAGCTTTAAAGGGATAGTGCGGTTTAAAAAAAAAAAAAATTAATCTGTATGGGTTACGTGCGGTAACACCGGCTTACCTATGACAGTTTGCGCTCAGCCCGGTTCTGCTCGCGTTCTGGAGCTCAGGTAATTAGGTCCGGTAAGTTTGCGGGGACTCGTAATAAAGCTTCTCAAAACAAAACATTTGTCCGAAAGGTGATATATTTGCAGGCTCCTGAAAATGTGCTGTTTCAAGCCATTTTGTAATTTTTCTTGAATTTTGAGACAACCTTAAAGGAGAATTAACGTTTTTTTACAATCTGAGCCTTATTTCGGTAATAAAACAAGTTGTTTTACTCACCCATAGCACTTTGGTGTCATATGGAGCACTTCCAGAGATGTTTTAGATTAGCGATAGCCGTAGCGCAAGTTCGCATATAACATATGCCCCGAGTGGTCTCCAAATAACACAAACTTTAGCACTTTTCAAATCATAGAAGCTCAATGTCTTAGTCTACACTTTCGTTTGAGTCAAAAGTGGCCTGTAATCCGAGATTTATCCATAATTTACAGCTTTGTGTTTCATGTTTGGATCCCGAGAGCTGAGAGTGAAATAAACTGTGACTCCGCACATGCGCACTGTCGTCCTCATCTACTCGAAACTATGCATAAATCTCGGATTACAGGCCACTTTTGACTCAAACGAAGGCGTAGACTAAGACATTGAGCTTCTATGATTTGAAAAGTGCTAAAGTTTGTGTTATTTGGAGACCGCTCGGGGCATATATTATATTAGAACTCGCGCTACGGCTATCGCTAATCTAAAACATCTCTGGAAGTGCTCCTTATAACACCAAAGTGCTATGGGTGAGTAAAACAACTTTTTTTTATTACCGAAATAAGGCTCAGATCGTAAAAAACGTAAATTCTCCTTTAAAGGTGCACTTTGTAACTTTTTGGTTGGGGGTCTGTCACCTTCTTGTTTCTATGGATATGCCTTTACTCTGTCTGGAATGTTCTACAGTATGACATTAAACAGCTCTACCTTATTATTCGTTCAATTACAGGTGGTTTTATAGCTCAAAAATACCTAGAAAAACAGGCGTTCTGACTATGAGCGGGGTCGCCTCTCCACAGATCTGACCTTTAACTTGGACTGGTTTGGTCTCCATGAAGATAGAAAGGTTTAATACCAATAATAGAATACAATAGTCTGCTAATGTGATCATTGTATCACCATGGAAACTGGTTCCATTTCACTCTATAGAAATACATGTAGAACACCCTCAGCATTATGTCACTGTAAAGTATCAATAATATCAAAATTTAAAAAAAAAAATGCATGTGGAGAGCATCCTACAATATCATGGTACAAATGGGCGCTACACAGGTAACGTGACTTCCATAGAAATGCTCAGTGCTTTTCATATTATTGATTAAATAAACTGCTCTCCGGGATCTCTCTCCTCTCAGCTGTGGTTTGCCCTTCGAAAGTCTCCTCAGGCCCCTGTCCAGGTCCCCATCCAGGCCCCTCTGTGTTACCTGTTGGGGCCCGGTGGTGTAACTATATTAGTGAAGCTGTAATTTGTAAGTGATAGAAGATGTCCTGGGAGAGGGCACGTAGATCTGTCCGTGCAAGATGTTTGTGAGGACAGGAGGCTGGAGATGGCGCTCCACTCCAATCCTGGTAAGGGGCCTAAACAGGATTAGCAGGTGGGACTGGGGACGGACTGGACTCGGGACTTTCAACAGCTCACAATGGCTAATGGCAGCGAAAGCACAAGAAGCCTCATTAAAGGGTCCATATTACACAATGTCTGTGTTTTAATGTTGTTTCCTTATCACAAACAGACCTTGAGTTGCTCATGTTTAAAGCACAAACCCTGCAGATTTAGGCCACCTTGTGGTGTCATGTGATAATACAGGAAGTGCTCCACTGTGTTTTTATACTCCATTCACCTTCATTATCATCATTTGGATGATTTCAGCAGATTTGATTTTTGCAAATCTCTACTAAACAAAAGATAGCTATCAACTCACTGTAAACCCAAATCAATTCAACAAACTTAAAATTTTTGAGGTAACCCGTTGCCCTAAAACAATTAAGTTAAAGGGATATGCCACCCCCAGGTCAAATTTGGGCATCTCCCCACAGTCCAGAGACTAAAATAAGTGGTGGAAAGCGTTTTCCTACTCACCCAGTCATTGTCCGAGTCTGTCGCCACTGACCGCCGCGGTATCTGCAGCTACTCCGCCTTAGACTGGAGTCTAACGTCGCCAGAGAAAGATTTCGGCCAAAAGGAATTAATTTGCTCGATGCTTTTCCCAATTACTTTCTGTGTAGTGCGCATTCATATCGAGTGCAAATAAATGTGCAAATCAACACGGAGAGCTTGACTTGGTCATTTTGGGTGGGAACTATTTTCCAGTGCGGAAGAATACAGCCGAATCACGCAGCACGCTGTGCAACAGGGGAACTCCCTTCCTGGTGTATAACAGGGATTCCCCTGGCAGCGTGCTGCTTATTTTAGTCTCTGGACTGTGGGGAGATGCCCAAATTTGACCTGGGGGTGGCATATCCCTTTAAGCATTGTTGAATAAACCAAAAGGTTTAGGTTGAGTGTACTGACATATTTAAATTGCACTGCACTGCACTGTTTCCCAATGTGCAATATTGTTGTTTTTTTCAATACTCCTATCGTGCAATATCGTTTTTCCAATTTTTTTCAATACTCTCCCTGTCACTGTTTTTTTTATTATTATCACTACTATTATTATTATTATTCGATTTATTACTTATTTTTTTAATTATTATTATCACCTATCTTTATGCCTTTTTTTTGCCTGCATGCACTTGTCTTCTTGTTCAAACTGTCCCTACCTGGAGCTACTGTGACAAGTAAATTTCTCCTGTGTGAGATCAATAAAGTCTTATCTTATCTTATCTTATCATTGTTAGTACAACAAACTAATTCTGCATTTTATAATAACTTAAACTTACCAGGACAGAATGAAATGAATTGTAAATGTAAATAAGTAAAATATTTAGTTTTAATTAAACCTTCTGAATTGGCTACTCCTATAATATATTGATTATACATTATGTGCTTACATGCATAACCATAAAGTATATATTTTCTTTTTCCGGGCCAGATTTGAAGCTGTATCGCCTGAGTTGTAGTGTAACTCTTAACCCACTATAGCACGGCATCCCAACACTAAATGATGAAAAACCTGCCGAATTCTAAAATGTACCTGACTTTAAAATTACCAAACAGAAGCACAACATCTATTGCTGCAAAAGCTACAAATGGAAACAAAACAGAATGACTTTCAGGTCTTTGAGTGTTTATTGCAATACAAAGCAAAATTGTGGCACACTCTTTGACTTCTCCAGTGCTTTCAACACCATCCAGCCACTGCTCCTGAGGGACCAACTGGAAACCGCCGGTGTGGACTGTGACCTGGCAGACTGGATCCTGGACTACCTCACAAACCGGCCCCAGTTTGTGAGAGCCAAGAACTGTGTGTCTGACCTCCTGACCTGCAGTGTGGGGGCGCCCCAGGGCACTGTCCTCGCGCCCTTTCTTTTCACCCTCTACACTGCAGACTTCAGACACAACACAGACAGCTGCGTCTCTGATGACTCTGCCATCATTGGTCTCATCAAGGATGACGACGATGTGGAGTACAGAAGACTAACGCAGGACTTTGTGGACTGGTGTCAGCGGAACCACCTCATCATCAATGCAGGGAAGACCAAGGAGATGGTGGTGGACTTCCGCAGACGCCACTCTACTGCCCCCTCAGTGAACATCCAGGGAAGAGACATTGAGAGAGTGGACTCATACAAGTACCTGGGTGTTCATCTGAACAATAAACTGGACTGGACTCACAAAACTGATGCACTGTACAGGAAGAGCCAGAGTCGGCTCTATCTCCTGAGGAGACTCAGGTCTTTTGGAGTGAGAGGGCCACTCCTGAAGACCTTCTATGACTCTGTGGTGGCATCAGCCATCCTGTATGGTGTGGTCTGCTGGAGCAGCAGCGTCACAGAGAGGGAGAGGAAGAAGCTGGACAAGGTCATCAAGAAGTCCAGCTCTGTCCTGGGCTGTCCTCTGGACTCAGTGCAGGAGGTGGGGGACAAGAGGGTCCTGGCTAAGGTCACCTCTATGCTGGACCATGAGTCTCACGAAAGCTGTGAAATGTTTTCGACCAAATAAATTTTGTCCAGTTGACAAATTGAATTTCTCCTTTTATCATGAATTCTACCTGGACGACTGAGGGATTCTTCACACAAGAGGAAGAGAAAAGAGGAGAAAAGAGGGATAGACAAATAGTGAGAGGAGATGGGTAGACAGTGGAAGATTAGAAGGATAGACAGTGCTTTTTTTCACTCCTAGCTGTCATGAGGAGCAGACACACTTTTCTCTTCCTCCCTTATCTCTGCTCTGTTTGATGTTTTATTTTCTCTCGTCTCATCTTTTTTTCTCCTGTTGGAACAGATTTTTCAAATCCTAAATTATGAATTGGATAAAGCTGGTCCCTACGCTTTTTTTCACGGAGGAGCGCCGGTCTGGAGAGCCGGTCAGCCCTACGGGAACGTGCTGCCTGATACACGAAGGACGCGTCGTGTGCCTGGCACCGCTGTTACCGGAGGACACGGAGGGATTACTATTGGAATTTTGATGGCAGGACATCTGGATTGGCCTGGGGGATGTTTTCTGACCCATCACTAATTGGAGCCCAGCGGATAAAAAGAGCCCCGATCCGCCGGTCAGTACAGGGTACCCAAGTTATCAGCAGGCACAAATAAAACAGTTCTTTGACACTTGTACCCAGGTGCTCAATGTAGACCCCATGCTGTTCAAGAGAGACCAAATCACAAATGAGTGGATACAGTACTTTCTCATAGCCACATTCCTTAACTGTTGTTGTGTTGCACAAGAGAGCAAGTTGAATTGAGTTAAGAGTTGATCTGTATCTTGCAGGTCCAGTATACTGCACACATCTTATGCTTCCCTTTTGATGTTCCCAACGGGTTAGCGACTTCAAACTCGTCAATATACAGGCTGAGAGCTAACGTGAACTCATCACTACATAGAAGGCCATTTTCTGTAAAGCACCTGCCATCTCTACAACTGTTGTACTCATTTGGGACATGAACTGGCTTTGAAGCAGCCTTCTCATAAATGTCTTGCTTGCTCAGTAATTTCTGAAGCATCTGCAACAGAGGGAAATATGCAACAGTTTTCTTACCCTTCTCCTTCTCCACCACATGCTCTATCGGCATTACCAGTGGAAATTCACGCAACACATATGATGCTCTTTTTTAAATTGTTGCTAGACATCCATCTTTGCCACAGCATGCAGTGATAATGTTGCTGTTTATCAAAGTCTCTACCACTTCTTTAACAGCTGACTCATTAATGTCTGTATAGTATTTCTGTAAAACCACTTTTATGTTAT
This sequence comes from Paratrypauchen microcephalus, assembly GCA_036785185.1. Taxonomy (NCBI): domain Eukaryota; kingdom Metazoa; phylum Chordata; class Actinopteri; order Gobiiformes; family Gobiidae; genus Paratrypauchen; species Paratrypauchen microcephalus. Next base: position 98,307 of record JAVJIX010000343.1, read on the forward strand.
TGTACTGAGGTTCCTGGGACAACTGAACTAACTGGCAAAGTTGCTGAATGACTTCTTGGACAGATGTTTTTGGAACGTGCAGGACTGTTTGCATCTTTAAAAACAGAGCTGCTAAGTTATGTTCCAAATGCTCCCCTAAGTTCTGAGACTCTGCCTCAGTTGTTTCTTCAATTTCATCAACCAGGTTATTTTCATCCACAGGAATTATCTGATCTTGACAAATATCACCGTCGCTACATTGATTTTCCGTTCCAGTACAGGGGGTCCTCGGGTTACGACGTTGATCCGTTCTTAAGACGCGTCGTAACCTGAATTTCGTCGTAAGTCGGAATTTGATTTTGATCTTCCAACCAAAGCACCAATAACCTTTCCATCTCAATAATCAGACCACTACGCTGCTTGGTGATCACTGTCGCTTTCATAGGAGCAGATCAGAGCCCACATCAGGTACTTCCGCCCACATTGGGCACGCACACGAGGCCGTCTTCTTCGCCCTACAACCACAACAAAGCGTATTCTTCCGCCGTTTACGTCGCTTACCACGCTAAACCGCGTAAGACGGAATGACGCGTAATTTTTTTTTTTTTTTTTTTTAATGGGGGCGCGTTCGTAACCACAAAACGGCGTAAGTCGAGACCGTCGTAACCCGAGGACCCCCTGTACTGACTATTATTTCTGATTTAAACATCGTCCAGTTAAGCTCTCTGTGCTCCTTACTTTTATGTGCATTGAACGTTGAATAGACACTGCTCTCAAAAGTGCAGCCTTTAAAAGGGCACTGAACATTCTAGTTATCTCTAAGGTGTCGACTACGAAGGTGGGTAAAATATTCTGTGTCCTGGCATGGTTCGAGGAACTCGCATAACAGACAGCGCAACTTCACTAAATGTGGGGCAGATTGCAGAGCGGAGGTTGCTAAATGGAACCGGGACAAGTGATTCTTAAGACTACCGAAAGACCTGAACGTGCACAAACACTCCTCATGTGAGCATGGAAATGGAAATCACTTCTACAATAACTGCCATGCTTTAGCCTGTAATGCTTTAGTAGCTGCCCTTATTTGTCATTAAACATGCAATACTTGCACTTCCAAATCATGTTTTCTGTCTTTTGCCTGTTAACTCGGTCGTCATTAAACAGACAATGTATTCCATTAATGCTAGCAAAACCCCAAACAACCAGCTTAGCGGTTTAGCCATTCAAGAGGTAGCCTAGATTCTTAAAGGAAAATTAAGGGTTTTTTTTACAATCTGAGCCTTCTTTCGACAATAAAACAAGTAGTTTTACTCACCCATAGCAGTTTGGTGTCAATTGGAGCAGTATCGCAGAACTTATGTTGAGCCGTTCTGTTCCACTAATGATCCCGTATCCGTTAGCGTGAGTGCTCGGGGCACTGATTTGCGGTGTCCAAATAACACAAACTTTAGCACTTTTCAAATCACAGAAGATCACTGTGTCAGGGTAGACTTTTAGTAGATTCCAAAACGGCCTGAAACCCGATAAAGTAAAGTTCAGAGCGGTGTTAGCTTCTTTCGGACTAGTGGTGTTTACAAAACAGCTGAGTTCACGCATGCGCACTGTCCTCTCTGATGACGTCATCAAATGAAACTATAGCTGGATATCGGGTTTCAGGCCGTTTTGGAGAGCGCAAAGTAATGCCCCGAGCATATGATACGAGCACCATGTTAACGGATACGAGATAATTAGTAGAACAGAACGGCTCCAACATAACTTCTGCGATACTGCTCCAATTGACACCAAACTGCTATGGTGAGTAAAACTACTTGTTTTATTGCCGAAAGAAGGCTCAGATTGTAAAAAAAACGCTACTTTTCCTTTAAATGCAATTTATTACGTACCTTACCTTAGGCTTATACAGCATTCGAAGAAACATAGAAATGTACGCAATTAGAATCAATTTCAAATCAAATTAAATGTTCTTAAAGCCAGAATCAACTGTAATATACAGTTTAGCCAAGTGGTAGCCTGAAGACACGTGGATACTCCAAAAGCTTGTGTAACGGCTGTGGAATTCCTCGTCAGGCCCTATACGAAATACAGGACACAGTGTGGAGTCAGTCAACTTTACTCCTGTAGAGACATATAAATACTCTGTTAATATGTCGTAACACATTATCTGGCACTGGCTCCCCTCAGCAGTCTTCCATGTGCTACTCAAAGGGGGAGCTTACAATCAAATACTGGCCGTGCCACCACCATGTTGTACAAGATTCACATATGACTCTCAACTATACCAACCATATATAAACAACAAAACAACTCTAAATTTTACATTGGTTGCAGTCAGTGTTGTGCAGTAACGCGTTACTAATAACGCGTTACTGTAACGCCGTTACTGTTGACAGTAACTAATACTGTAATGCATTACTTTTAAAATAAAGGAACTCAATTACCGTTACTAAACGGCGCGTGACTGAACCTACTCATTTTGAAACTGGCATCATGTGCGCAACTCGCATAGCAGGGCTCTCAAGGCTCACGCATTGAGAGTGTGACACACGCAATTCGACGTATTCACACGCGCACACGCCAAACATGGCATTTCTCACGCTGATTAGTGTTTTTTTTTTGTGCCCAGAAAATCGGTCTGTGTGGCTTAGTTTATGCAGGCTCCGCACGTTTTCAGCGCCGCTCCCTCCCCCTGCTCCCCCGAGCAGGGGGAACAGGGGGAGGGGGGGACGGCGCGTCTGCTCGCCGTCCCCCGGGCACGTCCTGAGCCTCAGTGCCGGTGCCACGTCTCCTCTGAGATGCACCGACTCCGGTCCCGGTGTCTCCGTCTGTGCGTAACGTGCCCCCCCCGACGGCTTACGCGCAGAATACGCGCGGCCCAGAGCCGAACTGCCCATGGTGAGACGCGGTGAGACGCGGGCCCGGTGCATTGACCAGACTCTTACATGAATCCGTTAAAAATGTCCCGCTCCCTCCTCCCCGCCCCTCTCAGCGCGCACTGACAAAGTGCAGTGATGATAAAACAAACTGAGAACCATCAGGTAATAACTTCATTTATATAACTCTCATTAGTTGCTTTGTAGTTTAAGTTTGCTCTTTAGACAAACAGGGCTCTCAACACGCAATTCGACGTGTTCACACGCTCACACGGCATTTCTCACGCAATTCAAGCCAAAAATTGTTCACTCGCACCCCCCCCCGGTCCTCGGAAATTACAGTCACACACACGACCCCGCTCAAAACTTGAGAGCCCTGCGCATAGGCACAGGGGAATTTTTTTCTCCCTTTGGTAAGGGCGGGATAAGTAATGATTGGCTAAAGCAGAGTCAGATTTCATGTTGAGCCAACCAGAGACACTCAGTGGGCGGTGGGCGGGTTCTACACACAATCCCAGCACACAGTAGTAGCGCACACACACAATCCACACACCCCGTGTCAGATGGCGAGTCCCGAGTCGAAGACAGAAGTATAGGCAGTATTTTAACCTCGTCGAGGTAAAAGGTAAAAACGTACATGTTACGTGCACATTGTGTCAAAGACCAAAGACTTTGTCCACGTCCAATATAAGCAACTCGAATTTAATGAAGCATCTCTGGACGGCGCACGCTTCTGTTAAACTAGTGGCCACCAGCAGGCCCCATGATGATAATCGCATGCTATGAAGGAGAGAGGAGTAGGAGGAGAGGAGGAAGAGGAAAGGAGGAGGAAGAGGAAAGGAGGAGGAAGAGGAGAGGAGGAGGACAGGAAGGGGCAGAAGAAGCAGGCCCCATGATGATAATCGCATGCTCGGTGCTGTTAACAATGAAGGCCACGGTGACGGAGCCACGTCAGCCAAGCAGCAAAAAAATCCAAATTATTTGACATTTTTTAACAAAAAAAAAAAAGTAACGCATTAGTTACTTTCCTAGGTAACTAGTTACTTTTATAGTGTAGTAACTCAGTTACTAACTCAGTTACTTTTTTGGGTTAGTAACTAGTAACTGTAACTAATTACTTTTTCAATGTAACGTGCCCAACACTGGTTGCAGTGGAGTTACAACTCTGAGAGACAAATGCACAAACCATAACCCTTACATAAATAAAATAAAATAAAACATACCTGTACAGACATATAAATACGTTGTAACACATTATCTGGTACCAGTGTTAGGAGTAACTCGTTACAAAAGTAATTAATTTCTGTAATGCATTACTTTTTGGTGTAACGCAGTAATGTAACTCATTACAGGGAAGAAAATCGGTAATATATTACTCGTTACAATGCCAGTAACGCACATTACAATGCATTTTTAACCTGCTTTGTTTTTGTGGGTTTTGCGTTTTCTTCATACAAAGTTCCGCGAGATCAGCTAGTGATATAAAAGTCCTCGCAGACCATTCCATTTCCTTTTACTTTGTCTCGAACTGGCAGACTGACAAAGGATGACAGAACCAGAAGAATCGGATAGTGCTAGCTCCTTTTCAAGATGGGCATACGCCCACTACTTTCACTTTGTTCAAAATAAGGACTCCAAGAACATTTTAGTTAAATGCACACTGTGTGTGAATCCCAAACCTCTTTCCACGTCGAAATGCAGGACAAGCAATTTGACGAAGCACTTGCAGAGGTGCCATAGCACCACGAAATGAGTCAGGAAAGGAGGGGATGGGACAGGGAGCGATACAACCCCAACAAAGCAGCCGAAACTGATGTTGACCCGACCAGAGCTCCCAAAACCTCCTGGAGGCAGGTGAAAGTCATGACACATGAGAGATTTGCACTGTAGATTGCCAAATCCTTATTTCCAGTCATTTTGGTGAGAGTAACTAAAGTAATGCAAAAGTAGTGTAATGCCTTACTTTTTATTTAGAGTAATATTGTAACGTAAGGCATTACTTTAAAATGACAGTAACAAGTAATAAGTAGTGCATTACAGTTTTTGAGTAACTTGCCCAACACTGTCTGGTACTGGCTCCCTGCAAAAACGAAAACGAAAACGTACTGTGAAATGGCTGCTTATTTTTGTAAAATATGTTCTTTTTCAGACCCCCCAGGATTTCGCGGGCATTTTTTGTGATTGTTGCGGACTAAAATTTCTAAATTTGCGAGAGCTTTTCCAAAAAGTTGCGATGAAAGTTGCGGTGCTTTTAAGGTTTTTGTTGCCATTTTGTGGAAGTGAAAGTTGTGATAAATAGTTGCGATTTTCCCTTTTTGTAATTAAAATTGAGTAATATTTTGAAAACTGAGTTATTACTGACAAAGAATAATACAAAGACACAGAGATCACAGATATGGTCCTAAAACAACCTTACCAACATCGAAAATAAATGACTACTAGGAGGGGAACTGTTTCGGTCTTTTGCTGTTATTTTTGTGGGCAAATGGTGCCGCAGACATGTTTCTTTGCCATTAGAAGCCGTGTCCCAATTCCCAGAGTGCACAGTTCGGAGCGTGGTTTGAAGGGCATGTGCGTCATTTCTTTTTTGTTCCATGTGCAGTTAACACGCGGTCTGAAGACCGCAGTCTTTTCCATGGAAATCAGGGCGTGGACCAAGCACGTGAAAAAGCACGCTTCACACACTCATATATCCCAGCATGCACCGCGCGCTACTTCTTCTACGGGAGAAAATGGAGTCGGCAGCTGCTTCCCATAGTTGCGAAACCTGTCGCATTTCGCAGACGGCCATGCGGTCCGCGGACTGCACTCAGGACTGAGCAAGTGTGCACCGCCTTGACTGCAGTGTGAGCCCCCTTCAAACCACGCTCCGAACTGGGGACAAGTTTTGTTTCGTCATACGGAAGTAAGGCAGAAGGAAGTTGGTCGACGTGAGTTCAATACGTCGCCGATGACTGGTCAAAATTGGTCAAAATTGCGGGAAAGTTGTGGTGATTGGTCAAAATTGCAACACCGCCCTGAATTCATGGGGATTGGCTGAAGTTGCGTTGAAGTTGCAAATCGCAACATCGCGAATTCCTGGAGGGTCTGTTTTTTAACTCAGGCACAACTTACCCTCTGCAGTCTTCCATGTGCTACTGAAAGGGGAAGTTGAACCACCAAAAACATGTGGGAGCAGTGCACACTTCCGGTTTTCAAAATAAAACGTCAAAATGATAAAATTCACAAATAAACTAGGCCTATATTTAAACATAAAATACAAACAGAAATAGTAATAATAATAATAATAATAATAGTAATAATAAGCAACAGACACTCAACTAACGACACGATTCAGAACAATGCTTACCGTTTGGTCACTTTGTCTTCAGTCTTCAGTCAGCATTGTGGGGGAGGGGATGTGTGTTGGCGGTTTTCAATCTGGCCAATGAAATCTCTTCAGTTGCCAATGACAATGGAGTTTCCTTACTTGCCATAGGTTTTCTGATTAGTTCAACTAAAATATGCAAGTTGTATGTACGAGATCATCAAAAATGTTTTCGTTATTCAAAATAATTAGGTTACAAATGGAGCATCATAATATTTATGTACAAGAGACACAATTTATTTGGGTTAAAATAAAATGTGGGTTTACAGTGTACCGCTTCATGACATATAACTGCTAGCATCGTGAGCTTCATTTGACTCTGGAGTTAAACACTAGCATCCATCCATTTTCTTTCGCTTATCCGGATTCTGGTCACGGGGGCAACAGCCTAAACAGATCTGCCGCCCAGATCTCACTGTGCCAGCCCCTATGGATCCTCCTGCAGGTGGTGGGTCCACAGGAAGACATCCCTATGTTGTTCCTTTGGGCTGTGCCTGGCTGGGCAGCCAGACACTCGCAGTCGAGCACCCACCCCAGGCCTGTCTCCAGGGTGGGGCCCCGGTGACACCAATCCTGGCGACATAACTGGCCTTGCTGTGTCTCTCGTCATGGGGGCTTCAGAACCGCTCTTAGTCTGACCCGTCCCCCAGGACCTGTCTGCCTTGGGTGACCCTACCAACATACAGTAGCTACATAGCGCCTACAACAGAGCTCCTGGGATCATTTGGGGACTCAAAGCTCTCCTTAAGGTGGCGGTTCAAGGAGGGGCGAACACTGACAGTGACGTCAAACTCCCTTAGTCCATTTCTTTATACAGTCTGTAATCACAGAAAATATATATGTAAACCAAAAAGGCAACCAGATTTAAAAAAAAACATTGTAACATGGTTGAAGGCTTTAAAAAAAACTTTTTTTTTTAATCTCTGCGTACATCTCGAGAGTTCTCTTGTCTCGTTCTGGATGTTGGCCTTGTCCGACCTCAAAACGGTGACCGGCCCCTCGGACCAGGAAGAATCACAGGTGGAGGATATGCATGCATTTTTTTGTTTGTTTGTTTTTTCAACATTTTCTACTGTCATTGTTGAATTGTAGTGTTTTGCACAGCTCTGTCAGCAACAATTACCATAAAATAAAGATAAATAAAGTAAACGGTAGGACTGAACGTGACTGACGGTTAATGTTTGAATGTTTGATCGGCCCAGTGTTTGTAGTGTTTGTGTTTTGAGCGTGGAGAGAAAGGTGGGGTGTGGGAGAGTCTTGGTCCATTTTTTATTGTCGATTTTTGTATTTGTTGTGTTAAATTTCAAAAATGGAAAAAAAACACATAACATAATTTGATCACCATGTTACCTTTTATTGCTTTGAAAATGCTGTTTAATAAATTTCACTTTTGTTTTTGACATTCTGAGTCCTCTCTTTGCTCTCTGCGCTAAGTCGCTCCTCCTTCAGTGCGCCATTACAACACAATCATCAGCGTTTTGTATTGTGCTTTTGGTTTTGGTTGAAAGCTTAAGAAAATCAGCATCCCATCTTTTCCAGCATCTCCCCTCCATGTTTGTTCTTAGAAATCGGTTGGTGCCTCTTTCTTGTTTTTTTTTTTTTTTCGTTCATTACTAAAGTCTGAGCACAGTCACTTCCACCGTTATGTCACTCCAGCCGTTCTAATTGAATGACTGCATCCCTGTAAGAGCAATTGTACTCTTATTATCTTCTTAGGGCTCCATTTGAGAGGAGTGCCACTTAGCCCCCCTCATCCGCCCGGCGCTAATCTCGTATGCGGCTTTCTTGGTCTTGCGATGGGCTGCTGACGGTGGCGATGGCGGGGTCGAGCTGCCCTTCTGACTGATGGGCCCCTGCTCCTGTGCGGTGTATGGGGGTCATTTAGCACATTCTCGGGGTTTGGAGGGGATCTGTCAGGATGGTGAGACCGTCAGATGAACAGGGGCCAGACTGATGGACTGTCAGGGTGAATGAGTCTCCTCTTGTGATTTATGTGGGCCAGTTAAAGCGCGCTGATGTGATTAAGGCTTGGCTAATCCAGGGCTCTGATTTTATGTTGAGTACAAGCAACACTTTGCAAGTTTTTAGTTATGTAAGGACGTCTACACACAAACATGAGCTGAGAGCCTGGTTGGAGCTAACAGCAGCTACTTATGAATATGCAGACCATTGTAACACATATTTTACACACAGTAACACACACACGCACATTGGGTTTCCATGCTTTTTGGTGATATTATTTCCTGGTTATCCTAATTTACTTATTTACAAAAACTTTTTAAATAGTTCATACAATTCTATGGAAGTCTATGGAAGTCTTGTAAAAGGGACCTTCCCAGAATAGACACCTAACACCTATCCTTTTAGACTATTTTTACATGTATCTTAACTTTGCATGTTAAATGGACAGATACATGGTCACATTTGTATAGATTGCAAAATGTATGATATAAACACTTAAAAGTAGTGAAATTATCTGTCCATGTAGCAAGATAATTTTACTCGACAAGTCATCTTAAAGGAGAATTAGCATTTTTTACAATTTGAGCCTTATTTCGGTAATAAAACAAGTTGTTTTACTCACCCATAGCACTTTGGTGTCATATGGAGCACTTCCAGAGATGTTTTATAACACAAACTTTAGCACTTTTCAAATCATAGAAGCTCAATGTCTTAGTCTACACTTTCGTTTGAGTCAAAAGTGGCCTGTAATCCGAGATTTATCCATAATTTACAGCTTTGCGTTTCATGTTTGGGTCCCGGGAGCTGAGAGTGAAATAAGCTGTGACTCCGCACATGCGCACTGGCGTCCTCATCTACTCGAAACTATGGATAAATCTCGGATTACAGGCCACTTTTGACTCAAACAAAGTGTAGACTAAGACATCGAGCTTCTATGATTTGAAAAGTGCTAAAGTTTGTGTTATTTGGAGACCGCTCAGGGCATATATTACATGAGAACTCGCGCTACGGCTATTGCAAATCTAAAACATCTCTGGAAGTGCTCCATATGACACCAAAGTGCTATGGGTGAGTAAAATGACTTGTTTTATTACCGAAATAAGGCTCAGATTGTAAAAACGTTAATTCTCCTTTAAAATAAACTACTAATACAAGCAGAACTAGTAAGTAGTAGTAGTAAGTAGATAATAAATCTGAAAACAAGGTGAATAACCTGATATAAGTTTAAAAATCTTGGCCAGATCAGAGAAATAATGCAGTGATATATAACACTTATTCACCTTCAAAGCACTCAAAGCGATTTACATGAAGAAAACACATCTTCATAGTGTGTACTCAGACACTGGGGGTGAGGTGGGTTAATGAGACATCTTGCCCAAGGACACAACGATAGCATTGATTGTGTGGGAGCTGGAATCACACCGCCAACTTGTGTGTGTGTTGATTGGATCTTCACACATGTTAAACACACAACCCCTGCATATTTAGACTGAGTTCTTCTCTCAAACAGAAAAAAACTCTGTTCCACCTTACAGAAAGTGCAATACTGTGTTTTTAAACATCTTCTCTAGAATCATTTGGATCATTTCGGCTCTGGAATCTCTACTGAACAGAAGGTAAAAGGTGCTGTTAACTTGAAAACTACTATTTCATGACTATTTCAGAGTATGGAACAGAGTATTCTGAGCTTTGGAGATGTAGACAGACTAATAACAAAGGGTTACTCCAGTGCTTCTCAAATAGTGGGGCGGGCCCCCCTGGGGGAGCGCGGTGTGATGCCAGGGGGGGCGCGTGTGACTATGGGAAACATGCTTTTTTGCCATATTGTACTAGAACGAAAGTGTAATTGCACATCAACAACAGTAGTTGGCAGTAGCGCTCTCGTTGTCGCTCTGGGGCAGGGTTCGTCGACCTTAAATACGCGATATACGCACAGAACATCCTCCACCATCAGCAGAACATCCTCTGTCACAGAAAAAACACGTTATATTCCACTGAGCTTTGAGTTTATGCAAATGGACCATGTGGTTTTTAAGTTTCGTTTCTGTAAAACGTAAACAAATGTGCACAAAGCTGCATTAAAAGCACATTAATATTTGAGTCCTCAGTGCAAAAAAAGAGTGCAGTGTTTGTTGGACGTTTCTTTCTTTTTTTGTTTTTAATGTTAATAAAAGGATACATTGTTATGCAGAGGTGTACTAATAATTTTCTAGACAAATAATACTATTAATAGTCGTGCACAGGGAGGGGGGCGTGAAATTTTTTCTTCTTCCTAGGGGGGGCGTCATAGAAAATAATTGAGAAGCACTGGGTTACTCGAACATGTGTGAATGAAATAAAACACAACTCCAGGTATATTTTTAAGGAGGTAACGGCATTCTAATCTGGTTTAAACTACACAAGAGTCAATTTTGTGTAATGTAGGACCTTTAAATTGCCTAGACTCTTATATCTCTTGGCATTACGTTGACAATAAGCACGCAGATTTGACATTTCCATTTCAATAAAGCCAACATCTCCTTCACTGTCACTCTGTATACACCCATAATGTCTTACAAAGCGTAGCCCATTCCCATACTGCTGTAACTGCCTCTCCCGGGCCTACTACGTCTGCCAGAGAGCCGAGCGGGGACTGTCAGTGTAAATAAACCCTGGCCTCCGTGGCTTATTTGAGCTCTGTTAACAGTGAGTTTGCTGAACCTCACAGCACCTCTGCATCCCGATCCAACTCGCCCGCCCTCTGTCCAAACTGGGACCCGGCCAGAACCCATCCAGCACCTACCGCCTACCCACCAACTGAAAGATTTACAACGAAAATATACAAGCATCCAGCCAGCGTATGTCAGGAAGGAGAGAGAGGGAAAGAGAGACGAAGGGAGAAGGCGTATTGATTTTGAACATAGGATTATACAGTCTGGCTCTATAGGCTTAGTGGCCTTTAATTCCCTCACAGAATAGATAGACTGTCTTTGGCTCTATACATATCTGGATCAATGCAAATCTACTTTCCTTCCGGCGTTTCAATTTGAAGTGAATTCCATTAGCCATAAGTAAAAGTTTTCTTCTATAATGTGATTAGGGGGGCTCCTCGGAATGGGAGCTCTCAGAAAGCGGTGAAACCTGTCTTTTTGTTGTTGTTTTTTTTTTCCTTTTTTTTTTTTTCAACCTCCGTGTCCATCTACAGAGCTCTCCCTTTGTCTCGTTCGGGATGTCGGCCATGTCAGACGTCGCCACAGTGACCTGCCTCAGACCAGGAAGTGACGATAACGTCGGGAGAATAACAGGTGGAGGAGATGCACGAGCTTGGACACACACACGTAATCAAAACATTTTCTACTGTCAGTATTGAAATGGAGTATTTTGTGTAGCTTTGTCAGCAAAAATCACAAATGTTAGCCTACAATAAAGACGGCAGATGTCTTTTTTTGGAAATTATGGTAGGATTAAACCTGGTCGACAGTACATTTTTGAATTACATTTTGTTTGTTTTTTTGTTATTATCCTTTATTTATCTCTGTAGGGAAATTATTCTCTGCATTTGACCCATCCTTCAGGAGCAGTGGGCAGCTCATCTTTCAGGCGTCCGGGGACCCATCTCCATGATCTTATTCCTAGGCTTGGTCAGGACCTCAGCTGGTGGATTTTATCTATCTCCATAGGTAAAATCCACCAGCATGCATCCACCGTGTTTTTTTTTTTTTGATGGGGGAAACCGGAGTGCCCGGAGGAAACCCACACAGACACGGGAAGAACATGCAAACTCCACACAGAAAGGCTCGGGCGACCTGGAGATCGAACCCAGGAAACTTCTTGCTGTGAGGTGTTTGCTGTGAGTTTGCTGTGTTTTGAGTGTGGAGAGGTGGGGTATGGGAGGGTCTGTTAGGCTACGTTCACACTGCAGGGCTTAATGCTCAATTCCGATTTTTTTGTGAAATCCGATTTTTTTGCAAGGCCGTTCACATTTCCAGTTAAATGCGAATTGTATGTGATCTCCAGTGTGAACGCTAAACTCCCCAAAAGTGTCCCGCATGCGCATTGGAGGACACGATGACGTCACACGCAGCGAACACGCTCAATGTTTACGGAAGTAGCCTAAAGTTGCTTTCGTACCAGAGCCAAAACATGTACAGCTTATTTGTTTTAAGGAGGAGACGGAGAAGGAGAAGGAGAAGGACAAGGTTTTTGGCCACAGCGTTTTGCGGGGCAGTGGCAGCAACGTGTGCAGAAATGAACATGTGGGTGCGGAGTCACAGGCAGGAGGGGTGGGATTGCTACGTGCTTCGCCACTTCACTGATACGAGTTTATATACTATTTTCGCATGACGAGAAGAACGTTTGTGCACATTTGTGAACGCCTACTTGTACCACTCTCATTGGAGGAAACACACTCAGGTCGGATGAATGCCACCTGGTCGTTCAGACTGAAGTCGCATGTCAAAAGATCGGATATGTATCGGATTTAGGACCACATATCCAAGTGGCCTGGATCGCATTTGAAAAAATCGGATCTGTGTTGTTCACACTGTCATTAGAAGATCAGATACAGGTCGCATAGAGGCAAAAAAATCGGATTTGGGTCATTTCAGGCTGCAGTGTGAACGTAGCCTTATTTATTTATTTATTTATTTATTTTTATCTGTTTTTGTTATGTTAAATTTGGAAAATGAAAATAATAATGAAAAAAAATAAAGTTTAAAAAAAGATAGACAGTAAGCCAATTGTATATTTTGGTCGTTGGAAAAATATTTCAGATTTGCTTTAAAAGTGCGTTGTGTAACTTTTCTGGTGAAGGATTAAACCAGGGGTGTCAAACTCATTCTGGTCCGGGGGCCATATCCAACCTACTTTGATCCCAAAGGGGCCGGATGAGAAAAATGGCAAATATACCCCAAAAATAGCAATAAGTCCAAATATTTGTGCAGAGAAACACAAATCTATTACAGAAGTCTTTATTTGATGAACTAACAACAACGACTAAATATTATAATATTATGAACAACCTGAAACCTTAAGAAAAATGCAATTTCAACACAAGCACACAGGTTTCCCATTCACCTCCGTGAACAAATAAGAATTAGTAAATTTTTCTTGGAAAATCCTGCACTTGGCATCTACTTTTCTCATTTTTGATATTTTGCTGATGAGAGTGTCACGTTCAACAGTCAAATAATAGTCCTTTAAGAGCATTTGGAAAGAGAAAAATACCAATAATTTAATAGAAAATTTAAATATAATTAAAATATTGTAATGGAAAATCAGCCAAGGGCCAGATTAAAGGTCTTGGAGGGCCGGATCTGGCCCCCGGGCCGCATGTTTGACACCCCTGGATTAAACAGCTCTACCTTACATTTATTCAATTACAGATGGTTTTATAGCTCAAAAATACCTAGAAAAACAGGCATTCTGACTGGGAGTGAGATTGCCTCTCCTCAGATCTGACCTGTAACTTAGTCTGGTTTGGGCTCCATGAAGAAAGGTTTAATGCCATACTGTGAAACATTGCAGACAAAGCATTAAGATCTCCATGGAGAAAAGCATTTGACAGACCCTCCATCAGAAAATTTACACAATGCAGCTTTATTCCAAATTTATAGAGGTTTGAAATTATTAAAGAGGGGATATTATTACACTTTTATAGCATATTTGCTGCTTAAACTGATCACTGTGTTACTTTTTATTGTTTTGAAAATGCTATATTTGCCAAAAACAATGGAATAATGAATGTTCAATAAGTTTCACTTTTGTTTTTGACACTTCTGAGTCCCTCACTTGTCCTTCAGAGCGCTATCACACAACACAGTCATCAATGTTTTGTGTCCTGCTTTTGTACACTCAACAAAAATATAAACACAACACTTTTGTTTCTGCTCCCATATTTCATGAGATGGACTTAAAGGTCTAAAATTCATTCCAGATACACAATATTACCATTTCTCTCAAACATTGTTCACAAATCTGTCTAAATGTGTGATAGTGAGCACTTCTGCTTTGCTGAGATAATCCATCCCACCTCACAGGTGCGCCACATCAAGATGCTGATCTGACATCATGATTAGTGCACAGGTGTACCTTATACTGCCCACAATAAAAGGCCACTCTGAAATGTGCACTTTTGTCTCACAGCAAAATGCCACAGATGTCACAAGCATTGAGGGAGCGTGCAATTGGCATGCTGACAGCAGGAATGTCAACCAGATCTGTTGCTCGTGCATTGAATGTTCATTTCTCCACCATAAGCTGTTTCCAAAGGCGTTTCAGAGAATATGGCAGTACATCCAACCGGCCTCACAACCGCAGACCATGTGTAACCACACCAGCCCAGGACCTTCACATCCAGCAGGTTCACCTCCAAGATCGTCTGAGACCAGCCACTCAGACAGCTGCTGAAACAATTGGTTTGCATAACCAAACAATTTCTGCACAAACTGTCAGAAACCATCTCAGGGAAGCTCAACTGCATGCTCGTCGTCCTCATCGGGGTCTTAACCTGACTCCAGATCGTCGTAACAGACTTGAGTGGGCAAATGCTCACATTCGATGGCGTCTGGCACGTTGGAGAGGTGTTCTCTTCACGGATGAATCTCGGTTTACATTGTTCAGGGCAGATGGTAGACAGCGTGTGTGGCGTCGTGTGGGTGAGCGCTTTGCTGATGTCAGTGTTGTGGATCGAGTGGCCCATGGTGGTGGTGGGGTTATGGTATGGGCAGGCATCTGTTATGGACGAAGAACACAGGTGCATTTTATTGATGGCATTTTGAATGCACAGAGATACCGTGATGAGATCCTGAGGCCCATTGTTGTGCCATACACCCATGAACATCACCTCATGTTTCAGCAAGATAATGCACGGCCCCATGTTGCAAGGATCTGTACACAATTCTTGGAAGCTGAAAATGTCCCAGTTCTTGCATGGCCAGCATACTCACCGGACATGTCACCCATTGAGCATGTTTGGGATGTGCTTGACCGGGGTATACGACAGCGTGTACCAGCTCCCACTAATATCCAGCAACTTCGCACAGCCATTGAAGAGGAGTGGACCAACATTCCACAGGCCACAACTGACAATCTGATAAACTCTATGCGAAGAAGATGTGTTGCACTGCATGAGGCAAATGGTGGTCACACCAGATACTGACTGGTTCTGAGTCCCCAGACCCCCAATAAAGCAAAAAAAAAAAAAATGCACATTTCAGAGTGGCCTTTTATTGTGGGCAGTATAAGGTACACCTGTGCACTAATCATGATGTCAGATCAGCATCTTGATGTGGCGCACCTGTGAGGTGGGATGGATTATCTCAGTAAAGCAGAAGTGCTCACTATCACACATTTAGACAGATTTGTGAACAATGTTTGAGAGAAATGGTAATATTGTGTATCTGGAATGAATTTTAGATCTTTAAGTCCATCTTATGAAAAATGGGAGCAAAAACAAAAGTGTTGCGTTTATATTTTTGTTGAGTGTATATTTATGGAAAATTGTTGTGTGGGAGCATGGGTAGGGTGACCACCGGCATGAAACAGGAAAGGAGGACACTTGTGTCCAAAAAGGAGGACAAAGGCCCTAAAGTGAGGACACCTTGTTTTGTTTTGTTTTTTGTTTTCCCTCGGGGAAGGGGAACAGTCAAGAAAAACAACTTATGAATAATGTATGAAGTCAACATATATTTATTAACATGGAACACCCATCAAAAAGAAAAATGTGGCAAATTATGGTCAAGATGATATGAACAAAAAACAATATCATCACCAATTCACTGAAAAAACACAGTCTTTGCCCTTCCATCATATGCCTTGGTAAAGAAGAAAGAAATGCAGAACTAGTAGTTCTGCATTTCACTTTTAAGAGGTAAGATCTCGCTACCTGGATTTGTGGAATTCGCACAAAATCCCCAAAATATTATTTGCAATTATGAAAGCCGTAATGTAAATATTGTAACGTATTTTAACTGTCTACATTGAGAGGAAACGTAAGCGAAACCTGTTACGCATGGCACTAAAGAAAACAAAATTTTAAGGGACAGTAATAAGGCGCCAAGAAGGAGCCAAGTTGCACCTCAAAGAGTGGCTGATAGCGCAGATAGAGAGCGGACAATACGAGGGGCTGACGGGCTGTATCAGCTGCGCGCGGCGCGCATCGCGAATGTTTGCATACGACACAACATCACAGAGTAGCAAGTGTAAATAATGGGTGGGGATTTATGACGATTTATGCAACGGTGGCCGACGAGGGTCCGAAAGGAGGACAAAATGTAAAAAAGGAGGACACGTGACAGACGGCCGGACAGACAGCTCTAAAACCGGACTGTCTGGACGAAATCCGGACGAATGGTCACCCTAAGCATGGGTGAAGTAAAAATGTAGAAATTCACAATAAGTAACAAAAAGGCAAAATAATAATAATAATAATAATAATAATTGAATGAGAGGGTGTGCTGTATGTAAAATCGACACATTAGTTCTGTTGGATCCTGGCCATAATAATATTTTATTTATTTATTTATGTTTTAATATGTTTTTAAAATGTTGTCTTTCACTTTTTTATGAACTATAAAAACACAAATGTGAGATTCGGTAAAAAATAACTGATTAATATTGATTTTCAGGCAGCTGTTTCTAATGTTGTTAATCCTTTTACATTGCGTCAAACAATCATTTAGTAAAAACAGCTCTAATGTCTTTTGAGAGACACACTTCCTTTGATATGCTTTGGCTGCATATCCCCTGGCAGGAGCCCATTTAGCGCAACAATAGCCAAAAGCTAATGACAGAACAACAGGCATGCTAATTGCTATCCGCTAACCTGATTTGCGCCAGTGGTGGTGCAGTGCTGACGCCTCATGCTGTCCTGGGTAAACAATGTTCTTTGTGGAGCTGACAACAGAGAAGGAATAGGTCAAAACACACACACAAATAAAAGTCTCAGGAGACTGGGGCAGGACAACAGGACAAAGACATGTACAGCAGGGATGTCCACTTTGGCATGTTCAAATGAATGTAGTAGATCTTATAAAAGCAGGTCATGTGATGTTATTGTTGACAGTGAAAGCTTTCCAGATGGTTCCTACACAAAAACAGACGTCAAAAAGTAAATTTTCTCAAATAACACGTCACTGATACCTGAATGGCTCAGTTGGTAGAGTGTTTGTCCATTGATCCAAAGGTTGGCGGTTCGAAATCCCACCCTCGACATAAAACACAGGTTGTTATTCCAGATCCTACAGATGAATGCTGTTGTTGTGTCCATCTCGCCCCCAGTGTCTGCATACACTGGTGTAAATGGATGAGTAACTTTATTAAGGGGACTAATACATTGATTATTAAGTTTTACAATTCATTAGCTTAATAGAAAGGCCTAATATATATACTGTATATATATTCAGATTTTCCTTATCTAAACATACATACAGTAATTCATTGGATTGACACAAGGGAATGTCTTTGCACCTTATTTGTTTATTTCATGTACTGTCCAGACAGAACCACATGCTTCAATAAAACTTTAGAATGACGTGTGGGTCTGGAGCCGTATCCTGTTTTCCCATTTCCGAATTGAGATCTACACATTATCACTTACGTAAAGTGTTCATCATAACAACTATTTGAATCTGATTGGTCAAAACATATTCGACAAAATAAACTTTGTCCAGTTGACAAATTTAATTTCTCCTTTTGCCGTTACAACAGCAGAACAACCCGAAAAATTTAACTTGTTAAATCCAGCTGAGATCTTCCTATTTACAAATGCACAAAGCACTCATCTTCTACACATTTTTCACAAACAGAAAGTGTGTGTTTTTGCTAAAATAAGCTAAAGTATGTCTGTCGCCATGTTTGTTTTGGTTGGTTTGGACGCTTTGCCTTTGCTTCTGTACAAACCACAGTGCTCTGACGTGATCGGTCGTCCTCTACCTGTCGGGCCCCTCACACCAGCGGGCCCAAGATGGACTCTCATGAGTTTGTTATTTTACTTTTTTCCTTACTACATGGTTCCATATATCTTCCTTCAGATCTTCCTTATCTAAAATATAGTAACAATCTTTTTTCATTTATTTTTACTATTTTCTACATCAAATATATGAAGCAATATGGAATTATGTAGCAAAGAAAAAGGTACAAAACTCAAGGACACTACTACTATTGGCTCCTCTGAGGATTTGAATATTAACTATTTTGAAAATATTTACTTATTTAACTGTGTGTCTAAACATGTGCCCGATAATGTACATTAATTCACTTTTTACTGAACAAACTGCCCACTGGCCTGTTCCCTGGATTGTGTGCCTGTGTGCCTGTGTACTTGTGTGCTTGTGTACTTGTGTGCCTGTGTGCCTGTGTACTTGTGTGCTTGTGTACTTGTGTGCCTGTGTGCTTGTTTGATTGTGTGCCTGTGTGCTTGTGTGCCTGTGTGCTTGTTTGATTGTGTGCCTGTGTGCTTGTTTGATTGTGTGCCTGTGTGCCTGTGTACTTGTGTGCCTGTGTACTTGTGTGCCTGTGTACTTGTGTGCTTGTGTACTTGTGTGCCTGTGTGCTTGTTTGATTGTGTGCCTGTGTGCCTGTGTACTTGTGTACTTGTGGGCTTGTGTACTTGTGTGCCTGTGTGCTTGTTTGATTGTGTGCCTGTGTGCTTGTTTGATTGTGTGCCTGTGTGCTTGTGTACTTGTGTGCCTGTGTGCTTGTGTACTTGTGTGCCTGTGTGCTTGTTTGATTGTGTACTTGTGTGCTTGTGTACTTGTGTGCCTGTGTGCTTGTTTGATTGTGTGCCTGTGTGCTTGTGTACTTGTGTGCCTGTGTGCTTGTTTGATTGTGTGCTTGTGTACTTGTGTGCCTGTGTGCTTGTTTGATTGTGTGCTTGTGTACTTGTGTGCCTGTGTACTTGTGTGCCTGTGTGCTTGTTTGATTGTGTGCCTGTGTACTTGTGTGCCTGTGTGCTTGTGTACTTGTGTGCCTGTGTGCCTGTGTGCCTGTGTATTTGTGTGCCTGTGTGCTTGTTTGATTGTGTGCCTGTGTACTTGTGTGCTTGTGTACTTGTGTGCCTGTGTGCCTGTGTACTTGTGTGCTTGTGTACTTGTGTGCCTGTGTACTTGTGTGCTTGTGTGATTGTGTACTTGTGTGCTTGTGTGCTTGTGTGCCTGTGTGATTGTGTACTTGTGTACTTGTGTGCCTGTGTGCTTGTTTGATTGTGTACTTGTGTACTTGTGTGCCTGTGTACTTGTGTGCCTGTGTGATTGTGTACTTGTGTGCTTGTGTACTTGTGTGCCTGTGTGCTTGTTTGATTGTGTACTTGTGTGCATGTGTACTTGTGTGCCTGTGTGCTTGTGTACTTGTGTGCCTGTGTGCCTGTGTGCTTGTGTACTTGTGTACTTGTGTGATTGTGTGCCTGTGTACTTGTGTGATTGTGTGCCTGTGTGCTTGTGTGATTGTGTACTTGTGTACTTGTGTGATTGTGTGCCTGTGTCCCTGTGTACTTGTGTGATTGTGTGCCTGTGTGCTTGTTTGATTGTGTGCCTGTGTACTTGTGTGCCTGTGTGATTGTGTACTTGTGTACTTGTGTGATTGTGTGCCTGTGTGATTGTGTACTTGTGTACTTGTGTGCCTGTGTACTTGTGTACTTGTGTGCCTGTGTACTTGTGTACTTGTGTGCTTGTGTACTTGTGTGCTTGTGTGCTTGTGTACTTGTGTGCTTGTGTACTTGTGTGCTTGTGTGCTTGTGTACTTGTGTGCTTGTGTACTTGTGTGCTTGTGTACTTGTGTACTTGTGTGCTTGTGTACTTGTGTGCTTGTGTGCCTGTGTGATTGTGCGCCTGTGTGATTGTGTGCTTGTGTACTTGTGTGAATGTGTACTTGTGTGCTTGTGTACTTGTGTACTTGTGTGATTGTGTGCTTGTGTACTTGTGTACTTGTGTACTTGTGTGCTTGTGTACTTGTGTACTTGTGTACTTGTGTGCTTGTGTACTTGTGTGATTGTGTGCCTGTGTGCTTGTGTACTTGTGTACTTGTGTGCTTGTGTACTTGTGTACTTGTGTGCCTGTGTACTTGTGTACTTGTGTACTTGTGTGCCTGTGTACTTGTGTGATTGTGTGCCTGTGTGCCTGTGTGCCTGGGCCAGAGCAGAGCAGGGGCCTTGCTCAGAGCTGCTGACAGGGCTCTGCATCAGGCCCAGCTCTGCACAAAACTGCAGATGGATTTAAGTATGCCCCCGCTCATTAGCCTCAACATAATCCAATCATTTTCCTCATTCAGAAGTTCTCGAGCTCAGTGGATGACAAACGCTGTCAGTGGGCCTGACTGGCTGCCCTGCCCGCCCCGGAGAGAGAGTGTGAGGGGGAGATTGCCAAAGACGCACTTAACAGCTGCTAATAGATCCATCCTGCTCAGCGGCACAATGGCACCTCAGACTACGGCGACGGCACGACTGCACAAATCGGAGTGCGTTAAAGGTGCACTGTGTAACTTCTTGGTTTGCTTGTTTCTATGGATACGTCATTGCTCTGCCTGGAATGTTCCACAGTATGACAGTAATCAGCTCTAACATACATTTGTTAAAGGTGCATTCTGTAACTTTTCTGTTAGAGGGCCCACCAGTTACTTGTCTCCATGTAGATGTTATTGCTTTACCTGCAATATTCCAAAGTATGGCATTAAACTTTTCAGCCCTCATAGAAACAAGCAGGAGATGCCACCAGGCCAATTTACCGGTGAGATCTGTGAAAAGGTGACCCCATTCACAGCAAGAATGCATGTTTTTAAATGTATTTTTGAGCAATAAAAACACCCACAAATTGAATAAATGCATCTTATGTAAAAGTTTAATAACATAGTGTGAGACATTACAGGCAAAGCAATAGCATTGTCATGGTAACCTTTAAATTATATGTGGGTTTTATAGCTCAAAAATACCTACAAAGAAAAAAAAGGCATTCTGACTGTGAGCGGGGTCGCCTCTCCACAGATCTGACCTATAACTTGGTCTTGTTTCGTGTCCATGAAGATAGAAAGGTTTAATGCCATACTGTGTAACATTGCAGACAAAGCAATAACATCTCTACGGAGAAAAACATTTGACGGAAGGTGCACTGTGTAACTTTTCTGGTCGAGGGCCTGCCACTTGCTTGCCTCTATGGAATGTTATTATTTGCCCTGAATGTTCCACAGTATGGCATTAAGCTCATCTATCTCCATGGAGACAAATGTGTAGTGAGGAGGTTTTTCAGTTTTTTTAAATAGTATTTTGGAGAAATAAAATGCCCTGTAATTGAATAAATGCAAGACGGATGTTTAATGCCATACTGTGGAACATTCCAAAGCAAAACAGCAGGTAGGTTATGAAGCAGGTAGCGGACCCACCACTTGAAAGTGCACCTTTAAATTAGACTGGGCTTTCTGTTAAAATCTGCATTACATGATTGGAATTTCAGCATTTTCTCTCTCTTCAGTTTTATTATTAATATTTATTAATTTTGTTGTTATGAATACAAATAGGTTGAGTAAATAAATGTATTACAACTGTGGTTTTGCTAGTCTTAAACTGTTGCAGTTTTAGTCTTGATGCAGTATTCTTTTCATTCTTACATCACCCTCTAGTGGTGGAAAAACAATATGACGCTATTTACTGTTGACTGTAGTTTGCAGTGTTTATTTTATTGTTAATTTCATTCATTTATCTTCTTCCGCTTTCCCATTTTTTTGGGTCACGGGGGCAGCAGTCCAAGCGGTGTTCTGCTGCCCAGAACACAATGCACCAGCCCCCATGAATCCTCCCGCGGGTGGTGGGTCCACAGGAGGACAGCTCATGTCACAACGGGCCTTGATGTATCTTCTGCCATGGCGGCTACCAGTGTCCACAGACACTGGGGGCGAGGTGGGGTTAAGTGTCTTGCCCAAGGACACAACGGCAGCGCTCATCTGTGGGAGCTGGGATCACACGCGGTCAACCCGTCAACAGCGGGATTCGAATAGCATTGCCATGGTAACATTTCAGCCTTGTAATTGCTAATCTCTATTGAACTAAAGGTAAAGCGTAGCTGTTAATTTGAAAACTACCGCTACATGACATCACAAGGTGGAACAGAGGATTTTCAGCTTTGGAGATGTAGACAGACTAATAATAAATAAAAATAAACATGTGTAAATGAACACAACACAACTCCAGGTATGTTTGTGATGAGGAAACAATGTTATACTGTATGTTGTATCCTCCTGGGACCTAAGTACCTATTATTTTTTATGTATTATTTATTTATTTATTTTTTTTTACATTTTTAGATTTTTTTTCATTTTTTTTTTCATAGTGCAGCCACAAACTAGAGTCTCAAAACAATTATAAAAGACAGACTGGTTAACTCTATGTCCACTGTAAAGGACACAAATGAATGGGCGGGTCTCAGGAGGATAACAGAGATCAGAAAATAGTGTAATATATGCCCTGACCGTATGTCAGACTGCACCATGTTTTCTTTCTCAGTCGTTTCTTTTTGTGAGTTTGAACAAACCTTCAAGTTGCTGTGATTGGATGTTGTGGCTGTAGTTCTGGTCAGGGCTGTGTTTATTTGTGCAGTTCCTTCAGTCTGCAGTGGGCGCCGTGGCTCTGAAACATCAATGTATCATCACGTTTGAAAAAATCTGCAACGCTGCATCTTCTTCTTTTTTCCTTTTTAGTAAATGTGAGGACAAATGTAGGACAGTACAAATTTTCCTTCTGGGACTATAAAGTTGGACATAAACATTTTGGATTTGGTTAACATTTTTTACAAACAGAACAAGTTTAAGGGCCCATATTACACTATTTTCTGATCTATTGTATGTGCTAATGTTGTTTCCTCATCACAAACAGATCTGCAGTTTTTTTGTTTAACACACAAACTGCACATTTATAGGCTGAGTTCTCTCTCTCTAACAGAAAAAACTCCGTTCCACTTTGTGATGTCATGTGGTAATACAGGAAGTGCTCCACTGTGTTTTTAACACACCTTCACTAGAATCATTTGGATGATTTGGAATTCCCAATCTTTACTGAACTAAGGGACTGAACTAAAAGGAGCTGTTCACTTAAAGGAGAATTAACGTTTTTTACAATCTGAGCCTTATTTCGGTAATAAAACAAGTTGTTTTACTCACCTATAGCACTTTGGTGTCATATGGAGCACTTCCAGACATGTTTTAGATTAGAGATAACCCGAGAACTCCCGCTACGGGCGAGTTCTCGGGGCATATAATAATGCCCTGAGCATATAATATATGCCCCGAGCGGTCTCCAAATAACACAAACTTTAGCACTTTTCAAATCATAGAAGCTCAATGTCTTAGTCTACACTTTCGTTTGAGTCAAAAGCGGTCTCTAATCTGAGATTTAGCCATAGTTTCGAGTAGATGAGGAGGCCAGTGCGCATGTGCAGAGTCACAGCTTATTTCGCTCTCAGCTCCCGGGAGCTGAGAACGAAATAAGCTGTGACTCTGGTGCTTGACTGTGGTGCTTGGGTTTTCGGATCAAACATTGACACACTCCCAGGCAATTCAGCAAACCATTATGTTTGGCATGATTATCACAAAGAGGACTATTCTGAGAACGGAAGGACACAACACCTCCCTGTTTTCATAAATGGTTAAACGATATGATGTCTTGTCTGTATCTTGAAAAGATTCGGTATAATCTGTCAGATCAGCGAGATGAATTCACAAAAATTTGGGGACCTTTAATAGATTATATGAAACGGAGGAGGTCAAAGGACTAATTTCTTATTGTGAATCTTTAGACATTGCTGTGCAGGCTGTGCTTTTTGTACATATTGTGCACTTTTTCTTGATTGAAAAAGTGAAAACCAAATAAACAATATATTGAATGTAGTAAATGTAATGATTTTGATAAAGATTTGTGGTGTTTGATTAACATAAACAATTGATTTGATTGTTTTTGTTTTTATTTGTACGTCTGTTTTTCTAGGTATTTTTGAGCCATAAACCACCTATAATTGAATAAAGTAGAGCTGTTTAATGTCATACTGTGGAACATTTCAAGCAGAGCAATGGTGTATCCATAGAAACAAGCAGGTGGTGGACGCCCAACCAAAAAGTTACGTAGTGCACCTTGCACAGATACCTACAATCTATACTTAAAGCTGCATTATGTAACTTTTCTGGTGGGGGGTTCACTACCTGCTTGTGTCCATGGAGATGTTATCATTTTGTCTGTTTCTTCCATTGAACTGAAACATCTAGCATTTATTCAACCACAGATCTGACCGTGACCTGGTGGTGTCGCCTGCTTGTCTCTGTGGACTTAGATGAGTTTAATAAGATAAGATAAGATAAGATAAGATAAGATAAGACTTTATTGATCTCACACAGGAGAAATTTACTTGCCACAGTAGCTCCAGGTAGGGACAGTTTGAACAAGAAAGAGAAGTGCATGCAGGCAACAATGGAATAAAATAAGTAATAATAAAATATGTAATAATAATAAAACAGTAACTAGGAGAGTACTGAAAAAAGATATTACACGTTTGGACTATACAGTGGAGTTGTACAGCCTGATAAAATAAGTGATAATAATAAAAACAGTAATTAAGATTAAGCCTTTATTTGGTCTCACACAGGAGCAGTGAGCAGCCATCTTTCAGCGCCCGGGGGGCAGTACCGTGAAGGGTTTTTCCCAAGGACCCTTCACTGGCTTGCACATTGCTGGGGGGGTTTGAACTCAGGTCCCCCTGGGGGAAAGTCAATGACTTACCAGTTGAGCTAACCAGCCGGTTAACTAGGAGAGTATGGAAAAAAGATATTGCACGTTTAGACTAGTGGAGTTATACAGTCTGATGGTGGTGGGGATGAAGGATCTGTGGTAGCGCTCATTCTTGCACTGGGGGTGCCTCAGTCGGCTGCTGAAGGAGCTGCTCAGCTGCTCTACAGTCCGGTGCAGAGGGTGAGAGGTGTCGTCCATGATGGATGTAAGTTTGGCCAGCATCCTCCTCTCAGCCACCTCCTCTACAGAGTCCAGAGGACAGCCCAGGACAGAGCTGGCCCTCCTGACCAGCTTATTAAGTCTCTTCCTGTCCCGCTCTGTGCTGCTCGGGGCCCAGCAGACGACAGCGTAGAGGAGAGCAGAGGCCACCACAGAGTCATAAAAAGTCTTGAGCAGAGGCCTGCACACTCCAAACGACCTCAGTCTCCTCAGGAGGTGGAGGCGACTTTGGCCCTTCTTGTACAGGGCGTTGGTGTTGTGGGACCAGTCCAGTTTATTGTTGAGGTGAACACCCAGGTACTTGAAACTGTCCACAGTCTCTATGTCCTCCCCCTGGATGTTCACCGGTGAGTGGGGTAGTGGTCTTCTCCTGAAGTCGATCACCAGCTCCTTTGTCTTACTGGTGTTCAGGCTCAGGTGGTTTCGCCCCCACACCAGTCCACAAAGTCTCTGATGACCGAGCGGTACTCCAGCTCAGACACACAGCCCACAATGGTCGAGTCGTCAGAGAACTTCTGGAGATGGCAGCTGTCCGTGTTGTATGTGAAGTCCGAGGTGTAGATAGTGAAGAGGAAGGGTGAGAGGACAGTTCCCTGGGGGAGCCCCAGTGCTGCAGACTACCACCTCTGACTCACAGCTGCACATACTGTGGACGGTCAGTGAGGTAGTCGATGGTCCAGGCAGCGAGATGCCCATCCACTCCCGCGTCCTCCAGCTTCCCCTCACAGCAGCACCGGCCTGATGGTGTTGAAGGCGCTGGAGAAGTCAAAGAACATGACTCTCACAGCACTCCCAGCTGTCAGTAATGCCATACTGTGGAACCTTCCTGGCAAATCAATAACATGTAGACAAATATTTGATGGACCCTCCACAAGAAAAGGCGCACTTTTCTGATGAAGGACCCACCACTTGCTTGTCTCCGTTAAGCTTATATATTTCCATGGAGACAAACATACGATGCCAGCAAGCCAAGTTACAAGTCAAATGTGAGGAGGTTTTTCATGTTTTTTACAGCATTCTGGAGAAATAAAATAACCTGTAATTGAATAAATGCATGACTAGATGGATGTTTAATGCCATACTGTGGAACATTCCAAAGCAAAACTATCCAAAGTTATATAGTGTCCATTTAAATACAGTTTTTTACTATTTTTACTTCATTACACTCCATCACTGACTATGAGAAGCAACAATGGTTTAAAATGATGCAGTTATACGCCTTTTTGTATAATTGTGTTGACTTTCTAAATAAAACAGCTACGGCCACATTGCACTAACCAAAATTTGCGATCCAACCTTTGTCATCCATTTTACAGGAAACAATTCTGCAAATCCAGCTTTGCGCGCCCCATCCTCTCTCATCAGTTACCTCTGAAAGCCCGTGAAGGCGCGTTTGGATTTTTCTCCCATTTTCCAGATTAGAATCCCAAGCAATAAAGCACGCCAAGCTTCTGTTAGCATTCCAAAGACATCCCAAACTTCACCCGTACGGCTAATTTGTGTAATTTTCTCCCAAGTAATCATTAGCGTCATGCTCAACCATATTAGGGTCCATTTGCGTTGGACTCCATGTTTAATTTATGCATTAAAATGTCCACTTCTACCACGAGGAGCGCAAGGAATTAATAATGAAACAACGATAAATGATCTCTCTTTGTTTGGAGTCGGACAAATGAAGAGTTTTTCTGTAGCTTTATTTTGTTCTTGTGTTCAAAGTGCAATTTGATTTGGGTAATTTCTGAAGAAACACGTTTCCATAGAGATAACAGAGATAAAATGTTGGGGATGCACAATTTGAAATAATTATAAGAGGTTACCGCTACTATACGCAATAAGAAATGTTTTCCCCTACTTTCTTTTATGCCTGTTTTAAAGCCTTACAATGTATCATTTTAAAAGACTAAATGGAAAAAAGCATGTTTTTATTTTATTTTATTGTGGATGTTTTTATTGCACTAAAGACAAAGACAAACATGCATCCTTATTCTGAGCAGGCTTGCATCTCCACAAACCTGACTCTTATTTGGCCTGGATAAGGGCCTTTTCCTTCTTGTTTCCATGGAAATGTTTCTTTGGCTATAATCTTCCGGCTTAAGGTAGTTTGGTTTTAACTTTCTATTTCCATGGATTCATATTGGTGACGTGCCACACGTTGTTGCTTTAGGTCAGTAGGTTGTGTTTTGATTATAGTCAGACCTAAAACGTCTGGCACATATTTTGGTGACATCTGCCTCTGTCCTGCAAAAAGAAAAAAAAGATAAGCATCCTCACTTCTGTCAGTCTGCGTCAAGGCATCTGTGGCTGTTGTAGCGATATCACTGGTGTAGAGTGAATGAATAATTCAGTCTAAAGCGCTTTGGGTTAAAAAGGCATTTTGTAAATAAAAAACATTATTACAGTGGTACCTCACCTTACGAAAGACCCAACAAACGAAAATTCCAAGTTACGAAACGCCTTCACGTTAAATTTTGGTCTCTAGATACGAAAGAAAATTCAAGTTACGAAACGTGAAATCTCAAAAATTCAAATAATGCACGCTCAGCCACACACATTATACGCTTTTCTCAGACTGGATTTAAACTTTTCTCACATTTGTCTCTCGTTTAAACACTCAAACTTTCATAGATTTTCAACAAAATGTATTAATAGTGAAGTGTGGGGGGAAGGGGGTGGGCGGATAAGTGTGCGCGCGGACACGTGTGTGATAGCGCAGCATGACCCGGCGCGGGGCTGCGAACACGAGACCCGTGCTCAAACCATGCCTCCTCTAGACCAGGTCTAAACCAGGTCTAAACCAGGATTAAACCACCCCGGCTCTTGCCTGCGTTCGTTCATGCGCTCGGACTGCATGCGGTCCCGAGGGAAGCACATCTCCTCCCCTCCTCGCTGCTCGCCTCAGCCGTGACTCGTGAGGTACACCGGCAGAGCTAGCACGAAACCAGGAAATAGTTACCTGGCCACCCAAATGATATCTCTCTGTATTTCCTATACAGCGCGATACCATTTGGACACCCTCCATCCACCCTCGCTCCTCCGGTTAAAAACGGACTCCGCGATTCTGATTCGTTCAAAGATGGTGACGTCAGTGCACCCGCCTTTGCCCGCAACGTCACTCTTAGGCAGCGGAAGTTCCTCCTCAGTTTTGAATCAAGATGGCGCAATCTCTGATTGGTTCACTTAGCTGTCTGTCTACGCGCAAACGCAGCGCATTCTGAACCAAGCGTTACCAGACTCACCGCTGGAACAGCGATGAGTCATGGATTCTTCCAGGCAAAGTAAATAGACCCGCACGCGGTGGTTTAATCCTGGTTTAGATCTGGTTTAGATCTGGTCTAGAGAAGGCACGGTTTGAGCACGGGTCTCGTGCTCGCAGCCCCGCGCCGGGTCATGCTGTGCTATCGCACACGTGTCCGCGCGCACACTTCTCCGCCCTCCCCCTTCCCCCCACGCACGCAGTCGCTGCTCGCCTCAGCCGTGACTCGTGAGGTACACCGGTGCTGCTGCTAATAGCAGAGCTAGCACGAAACCAGGAAATAGACCCGCACACGGCGCTTTAATCCACCTGGTCTAGTCCTGGTTTAGTCCAGGTCTAGACCTGGTCCAGTCCTGGTTTAGACCTTGGTCTAGACCTGGTATAATCCACCTTTAGTCCTGGGTCTACAGTCTCTTAACCAATCAGGACGCAGAACACAGTGTTACACTATTAAAAAAGTTATACTATAAAAAAAAACTTGGAACGGGGCCTTGGAACGAATCAGGCTTTTACCATTGAAATAGCTACTCAACTTACGAAAAATTCACGTTACGAAACCACTTCTGGAACGAATTAATTTCGTAAGGTGAGGTACCACTGTATTATTAACAGTGAGTCTGTACAGAGTGCGACACAGGGGTTACAGAGATGTGTCTGGGCATGGCTCCAGAGGGTCAACGCTTTGGTCACTGAGGGAAATTCATAACTTAAAATCAAAATTCAAATCAACTTTGAATGACACAGAATAGATAGGGTTAGTCACTAGTCATTATTATTATTATTATTATTATTATTATTATTATTATTATTATTATTATTATTTCATGTATTTATTTATTTACCCCCCATTTTTCTTAATAATAATAATAATAATAATAATAATAATAATGTGTAAAAAAAAATATATATATATATATAAATAAAATACATAAATAAGTAAATAAATAAATTATACATAAATAAAACATTTAAAAAAATAATGATAAATAAATACATAAATAAGTAAGTAAATAAATAAATAATAAATTAAAAAGGAGTCTGTAAAACCGAGCGAAAAAATGTTTTTGTTAGGTTTAGTTTAGGTTAACTTGACATGGATTTAACACTATTTGAGTCCATTACAGAGGACATGTTACAAAAATATGAATTAAAATAAAATTAACAAAATGTAAATGCTAAGGTGTTCATTTACCTCCAAATAGAAAATTTTAATAATAATAATAATAATTTAGATACACTTTTTTTCTTCGGGTCCCAAGAGGATATAATAATAATAATAATAATAATAATAATAATAATAATAATAATAATAATAATAATAATAATAATAATAATAATAATTCATTGCATTTATATAGCGCCTTCCAATTTATTTTGAAACAATTTTAGTAGAATGTATTACAATGGCTTAAATCAGTGGTGGGTTTTGGTGCACCCAAATTATATTTTAGGCGACACACCCACCTCAAATGTTTAGTTTGGGTCGGTGTCCCTAAGCGTACTGTATGAGCCAGCACGAATGAAAACACTCCACACAGGTTTCACCATTTCTACGCTCATGGAATCATTTAAAATCAATTTTGGAATCATAATTAAGCACAACGTGTTAACCACCGTCACGACAGCTCAGAATCTCCGTTATTAATTTGTCCATACTGGTTATGGATGTGGCTCTGATCCGGGAGCCTCGCGTGAGTGATGATTCGTGCGCGTCCGGACCATCGCTCTTGGTTAGGACGGTGCACGAGGAGCGATGTGCGGCCAACTCTCTCCGCTGGTAAATACTGCGGTGATTCCGAGAAGACCGCGCTAATTTGTGACGCTCGATCATCCGCGGGGTTGACGGGAGCCATCGGTCCAGCCTGAGCTCATTCTTTGTTTTGAAAGATGTACTGTAAATAAAATGGTTGTTCTTTGTTTTGAAAAATACTAGTATAAAAGAAAGTGTATGCAGTTGAGAACGAATAGAGATTACGCATAAAAACTTTTACTTTTGGTTTAACACTTACAATGGGCTATGTATCCTTTGAGTCTGCAGTTTTAAGGCAATTTCTGATGGTAAAATATTATTATAGAAAAATATTGAAAAACATACTGTATCCGAAAACATAAAATGCCTAACTCAAATGCCTAAATCTGCAGGTTTGTGTGTTAAACATGTGAATGAAACAAACACAACTCCAGATCTGTTTGTGATCAGGAAACAGATCAGAAAACTGTGTAACATGAGCCCATTCACGTGTCCCGTTAGCGTCCCATTACAACCAAACACACTAAACCATCTCTCCACTCCGGTTGTGTCACCCGTCCATCACAGACCCTCTTTAATCTGGTCATTGTCTCCCTCTTTTCTTCTCCCCATTCTCCTCTCCCCACTCTCCCTCCTCTCCTCCCCCTTCTCTTTCTTCTGCCTTCTCTCCTCTCCCTCTTTTCCCACTGCTCTGCTCTTCTCCTCTCCCTCCTCTCCCTTCCCTCCTACCCCTCTTCTCTCTCTTCTCCTCTCCCCTCCTTCTACTCCTCCTTCTCCTCGCCTCTTCTTCTTCTCCTCCCTCTTCTCCTCTCCTCTCCCTTTTCTCTCTCTTCTCCTCTCCCTCTTCTCTTCTCTTCCTCCTCTTCCTCTCATCTCTCTTCTCCTCTCCTCTCCCCTCCTTCTACTCCTCCTCCTCTCCTCTCCCTCTTCTCTCTCCTCTCCTCTCTCTTTTCTCTCTCTTCGCCTCTCCCCTCCTTCTACTCCTCCTTCTCCTCTCATCTCTCTTCTCCTCTCCTACCCCTCTTCTCCTCTCCTCTCCCCTCCTTCTACTCCTCCTTCTCCTCACCTCTTCTTCTTCTCCCTCTTCTCCTCTCCCTCTTCTCTTCTCCTCTTCCTCTCATCTCTCTTCTCCTCTCCTACCCCTCTTCTCTCTCTTCTCCTCTCCCCTCCTTCTACTCCTCCTTCTCCTCACCTCTTCTTCTTCTCCCTCTTCTCCTCTCCTCTCCCTCTTCTCTTCTCCTCTTCCTCCTCTTCCTCTCATCTCTCTTCTCCTCTCCTCTTCTTCCTTTTCTCTTTCTTCTCCTCACCTTTCCCTCTTCTCTCTCCTCTGCCTTGTCTCTTCTCCTCCTCCTCTTCTTCCTCTCCTCTCTCTTCTCCTCTCCTCTCCCTCTTCTCCTCTTCTTCCTTTTCTCTTTCTTCTCCTCACCTTTCCCTCTTCTCTCTCTTCTCTCTCCTCTCCCCTGCTCTCCCCCCTCTTCTCCCTCCTCTCTCTTTTCTCCTGTCCCCTCGTTGTTCTTTCTGGACCCTAACCGCCTGACCCTCCCAGTCGATCAAGACGTTTACTGACAGGTGAATGAACGGATGAGGCTCGCTGACTTAACCTTGATGAATGGAGCGCTCAGGTGTTTTCTATAACGACAATAAGCACTGCAAGCCACAGCCCCTCTGATACAGCTATAATGCATTATTAGACCATTAGGGGCTGCCCAACAGAGACTACTTACGCTCGGGCCTATCAATAATGTGGTGTCCCGGCCGGCGTGTAAGCTCGGGGAATTAGTCATACCCATATTCTATTTAATCAAAAAATCACGAGACGACGCATAAAGAATCTCATTACATTTTAACAGGGTTACAGTAACCCAGGAGGACCGCGAGTTTAATTTTCATAAGAGCATCTATTCCTCAATTATGTCAGGCACAGAAAATGTAAATGGCAAATGGAAAGCTAACAATATATAACCAGCGGCGCATTGGCAGCAGGGGGGAGGGGCTAAGGGGTGAGGGGAGGGGCTATGGGGGTCTGTGTGCATGTGTGTGTGTCATTGAGTTTGTGCGAATGCTACAGTGGGATGTGGTATCGTCACTCATCTGTCAGAGCCCTGTAGCTGTCACGATAAGCAATACAAAAACTCCAAACTTGATTTTGACGCTAAAGACTAGACTCGATACCGATTCTGATACCACGATGACAATAAAAACACTCTTTCTTTAGACAGTAGAATGTAGATTTTCAGCATTAAATCATAGTACTTTCTTTTCTCCCATTCCCATGTGGCCTTATATCTGTGGTCCAGGTAGGTTCCATAGTGGTCCATGGGCGTATACTAGTCTATGTGCTCTTATATCCTCCTAAGACCCGCCCATTCATTTGTGTCCTTTATAGTGGACATAGAGTTAACCAGTCTGTCTTTTATAATTGTTTTGAGACTCTAGTTTGTGGCTGCACTATGATTTAAAAAATATATATATATATATATATATATTTTTTTTTTAAAGGTCCAGTGTGTAGGATTCGTGGCGCATAGGTGGATGGTGCTATTGCGCTTCCTGTTTTAGCTACGGCAGACCTCGAGGGTCACCCGGGCGCGCCGTAACGCGGACAGCTCACGTACCCGCGCACGAACGCGTGAAGCGCACCTGGCGCTGTGCGAGCCCTCGCCGACAACTACTGTATAGTCACTGTTTTTTTTTCTTTTCGCATGAGAGCACACATTCCCGATCGTGTACCATGACAATCTACATATCAAATGAAACCTTACAGTCTCCTCTTTTTGACTATGCAATTCATTTCCCGGCACAACAATCACTCCCCGAGCACATGGGGCTTTTATACGGAAAAGCACAAAACGAGGTTTGTTACTTAGCTTACCTTTGAAGGCTCTGCACAGGTCAAACTCAGTATTTCACCATAAACTTGGTCTCAATCTGTCCATAAGGATCCAGCGAATAAAATCCAGTAAAACAATTTAGTCCAAAACACGTGTTAGATCCATTACGACGTGTGATCCGGCAACATGCTTGTCGTTGTTCATCCAAACGCGTACTATCTCGTGTGAAAACCACGAGCCTTGCCGAAGGCGAAGGCGGAGCCCAAATGTCCTTCTCTCGTAATCAAAATGGCTGCCTCTATATGGGGAAGATCCCCCTTTTATGCAGGTACATCTAAGTCCAACAGAATAACTTTGGGGTCCAGTGTATAGTTAAAATATTAACATAATTTAGAGACACTGGCAAAGGCTCATTCTATCTTCAGTTTTAAAGCTATTAAAGCTTTAAAGTTATACTGCTGCTATGTGTTGATGACATACCGTTGATAGAGGGATTTTGTCTTAGAACTCACCGCTACTTCTTGCATTTTTGATTGTTTCTTCTCAACTATTTTCCACAGACACGTGACTGTTGTAAAACTATGACAAATATTCACCACAGGACACCGCACGTTTTGTCCATATGTGTCCTTTTTTCACTTTGTATCATAGACTGTATATATAAATGTACAGAGCTAACCTGCTAGCCGCTGTGTTCCAAATAGGAAGTGAACATGGGTGTGCTTCTGGCTCCATTGACTTTGGCTCCAGTGTCACTTTGTATTGTATACTCTGTATAACTGCTGCTATCAGGCTCATCATTTTGATCTTAAAATGTTCATATTAACCCGCTCTACATGATCCTGGTGTTTTATTTCACTATTTTGTCCATAAATCAATTCCTATTCCCAATATGGAACTAGGCTCCAAATTCACCTCTATAACTGGAAACCTCGGTGAGCTTCATTTGACTGGAGCTGGACACTGTGGGTGACATCACACTCCCTTAGTCCACCTCTTCACACAGTCTATGGTTCATATCCAAGTCTTCACACACACACTCTTCTGTTGGAGTATTAGCATGTGGAGCAGACCCTGGGCCCCTCCAATAATAAAGTGTTAATTGATGTGGTGCAGTGAGCAGAAAGATCACTGTAGACCACATTAGCTCCACACACACACACAGAACATTACACTGTGGACCCTCACTCACTACAGTGTACACTACAGGGAGCAGAAGACTGAGCGAGGGGACAGAAAAATTCAAATTTAACATTCAAAGCTTTTTTCCACATATTTGAGCAGCAGTATTTGGCCCAGAACAGATATTGTATTGATACTTTGCAGTGAGATCAAGTTGGGAGGAAGGTTCTGCATATAATTCTATGGTGGAATGTTCAGCAGTTACCGTGGTGACACAATGTACACATACACAACTAAACAGAACCATTTAGAGCCTGGATTTAAACATAGTCAAAGTAGAGGCCTGTCTCATATTTTCAGGAAGATCTGCTACAGATTTTAGCTGCATAAAAGGAGCCATGGAGAGACTTGTGGAAAAGCAGAGCCACTTTAAACTCTATTCTCTGAGCCACGGGGGCAGTGCAGAGCACTCATGTGCCCGTGTTCTGGATGTAGTCCAGCTGTCTCACTCAGACTGCACCCGTACTCCTGTGAGTATCACACCTGCAATGTGATACTCACAGGAGGACTGGAGCTTTGCTGCTGTTGTGGCACTGCCCTTGAAGGCTGCACAGAGATCACATGTTCATGTGATAACTATTTATTATTATTAAGCAAAAAGGCAGTGATTGCTTTGCCGTCCGGCAAAAATAGAATCCCA
Source organism: Paratrypauchen microcephalus (assembly GCA_036785185.1). NCBI lineage: Eukaryota > Metazoa > Chordata > Actinopteri > Gobiiformes > Gobiidae > Paratrypauchen > Paratrypauchen microcephalus. Next base: position 133,092 of record JAVJIX010000343.1, read on the forward strand.
AAGGAAAAAATCCGGAGCACCGCAGCACCTCCATATGGCCCGCGATCTGAGCTCCTCTGGTACTTTTAATTATACGGAATACTCACTCCCACTGGACTGGAGCTGCACTGCATACAGTCTGGGCCCGGGGGAGCCTGGGGTTACAGAGAACAGGCTGTTACAGAAGTCTAGTCTAACCTACTGGAGATTAAGGACTCAGTTGTTATGGCATTCCACATCATTTAAAGTTCATATTGAAATTCCTCTAATGCAACAGTGATTCCATGACAGTTCTCCACATTAAACTCTTGGTGTTAATCCTCCTCGAGCTGCTGCTGCTGGTCCAGTGGAGCGCGCCTCAGTAAAGACTCATATGACTGCATGCTCTGCACATCGCCCCATCAGACATGAATGATCACAAGAAGCAGTCTACAGCCAGCCAGGAAACTAGCTGTCTGCAGGGCTTAAGCCAGTCCTGTCCCCCACCTCACCTCCACACGGGCTCCTCATCACCACCAGTCCTCCTGACACAACCAGGAATAAACAAGATCTAATAGTCCAGTTCAGGAAATGTGTGTATGATCCACATGAAGCGCTCAAAATACATGAGACCACTGTAATACCTGTGTGGGAGAAGAACTCTGTGCAGGTTAATTAAACACAAACATAAAATATTTTTCCTGATACATCAGAATTTGTACAGTAGGCCTAAGTATTTGTGGTTACTTAAGCTTTGCCATTACATGGATCAGACCAGATCAACATCTTGTGAATCCAATCTTAGCAGTATTGTGGTCAGTTATACCTGAACTATTTGCAGGATTGTTGACTTTGACTGTAAAAAAAAAAAAAATAAACGTTCATAAACTACTACTGTATTTCCATTTCATGAGTTTTGTATCCACTCTGAACATAGTCTGTGCTCCATCGACTCTTTATATTGACACTGACTTTACATTGAGAAATTGCCTTCCCTCTCTCTGTAACTGCTGCAGAGAGACTCGTCATTTTGGTTTTAAAATGTTTGTATATCCCACCCATGATCCTGGTGTTTTTATTTCACTATTTTGTACCTATTCCTTATTCCTAATATGGACCTGGCTTCAAATTCACTCTTATAACTGCTATCATTTTGATCTTCATTTGTCTGGAGCCGAACGCTGTGGTTGACGTCATACTTCTTTAGTCCACTTCTTTATACAGACTATGACTGAACACCTGAGACTGTATTAAAATCAGTGTGGAATGTAAGATGTTCAAAGTTCAAAAGTTCAAAGTCCGCTTTATTGTCAATTCTGCCATATGTGTTCAACATACAGTGAATCGAAATTTCGTTTCTCTCTGGCCAGGTAGTGCAAAAAGACAGTGTACAAAATACAATATGAAGACAAAACACAACAAAAACTATCTAAGACAGAGATCTAAGTTAAAACTAAAGTCTACGGTCTAAAATCTTAAAACAGTGCAACATAATAAATAAACTATACTATATACAGATTTCCAAAGTGTGCAGTGTGCAATGGAAGATACAGCAGTGACTTGGTCATGTGCAGTAGAATGTGCATTGGAGTTAAGATAAAATAAAAATAAATGTGCAACAGTAGTATGTTGAGGTCAGTTAGCCTGTTAGTGTGAGTGTAGTGTTTTACATTGTAGTTCCACACACTCTGAGACCTGCTGTAATAAGCCAGAGCCCTGTGTTATCTCCTCCATCTGCAGCAGGTGAGACGCTTTGTCCTGGAAGAGAAGGATTCAGACGCAGGAGGTCAAGGTGCGCCGGTAATCCAGGCAGCTGTGTTACCGGGATTAGAAAGAGACGAAGGCCGTGGGTCTGACCATCCGAAACAAGGGTTACCCTGGAGATGACCTGCTAGAGGAACTGTCTGCTTAGCTGAAAGGTCGCCTATTTCAGACTATCAAATGATTGCAATTAATAAAACAAATATTGGCATACTTTAAAATTCAGACATAATTAAGTGTAGTTTTGGTACCAAGGTATAAGCTTGACACTTAATCTTGATTTTGACACCATAATAACTGAAAATGCTCTTTTACTAGTAATTCTAATAATTATTCAGATAATTTTAAAACAGGACAGGTCAAATTTGACCTGTTGAAGGGATGCTTTCTAGTATCAGTCCTTGTTCAAATGATTATAGTTTCAATCCAAGTTTTACTATTCATTAGTATCTGATTTTGGATACTTTGGATGCTCTAGATACAAGCATTAGAAATATCCACAAAAATAAACTGAGAATATGAAGCAAGATATATGGAATAATGCCACAAAGAAGAAAAATGTGAAATAACTAACTTTTTTATATCCAAATTTGTTGCTTTGTCAACAATGCTGGAAACCTTTGGCCTTCTCTCAATGAGCTTCATAATAACTAATAATAATAATCAGAGGTGACCATCTGACCCGTTTCTGAGTCATGTATATTTGTCACTGTCACTGTAAAGCCCTCTCAAAACTTTGAGGAATCACCTTGGCTAAAATGCTGAAGTGTGTGACATGAGTAGTATTCTATCAAATAAAGTAAATACGTAAATGTGGGGAGGGTTAAGCACAAAGAGCAAAGTATTTACTTACTTTTGATAATCACATGTTTTCAGTCTGAATTTTCACAAAGTTTGGTTATGTCAACAAATGGGAACGGCTGATCCATAAATGAATGATTAGAATGTGTAATCATATGCAGAGTGTTCATATAAAATATGTAACTCATTTAAAACATTGTGGGTAACAAAGAAAATGTTGTCAGATTAGTTGTGAGGAGTAAACACACAGTGTTAAAGACAGGCCTCTGCTGCAGGCTGACTGATGTGGTGCTGTGGCCTCAGGCCCCGGGGGACCTCTAATTCAATTGGTTTCCAGAGAATACTAATGGCCCCTAATGTTGAGATAACTGGTGCTCTAACAGGAGCGCTCATTGACAGCCTGTGTGTCTGGGCCATAATAGACATGTCAGAGTGACAGGGGGGCAGGGCAAATGTGAGCATGCCCCGCCCACACAGCTGAGAGCCGGACTTCCTCTGTGGATGAATTTAAAGTGTGAAAGAAAAATCCATCCAGTGAGCACTGAAAAGAAATGGGGTTGAAGTTTCTACAATAATTGGTGATACTGCTACTACTTTATAACTTGTACAAAATGCAGCTGCGAGGGTTTTATCAGGAGCAAACAGGAGAACACACATCACTCCAATTTTATCTTCACTGCACTGGCTTCCTGTTAAATTCCGTGTTGATTTTAAAATTATGGTTTTAACTTATAGAGCTTTAAATGGCCAGGCACCCTGCTACATCAGTGACTTACTGCACCCCTGCTCCTCAGGAGGGACCGGTCCTTTCAGGCTGTGGCCCCCAAATTATGGAATGCCCTGCCTTTAGCCCTCCATGAGGCAGACTCTATTGACTCTTTTAAAAAGCAGCTCAAGACACTGCTTTTTAGATAAGCTTTTAACTGACTGCGTTATTTGATTTTATATATGTTGTATATTGCACTCTGTAAAGCACTTTCACAGATTTTATCTGTGAAAGGTGCTATATAAATAAAGGCTTACTTAGTTACTTAATTACTTACTTTATTTTGGGTCAATATTGAACAACCAACCAGTCAGACTGAAAGACCGTCAGGGAGAGCAAAGACTGAACTTTTAAAACTGAAATATTTGACAGTAGAACATGTGAATGAGATAGTGTGGTTTGGTCAAGGAATGAATATGCAGATGTGTCACGTCACGGTTGCCATTAGAGGGTAAATGACTCACACTCTGCTGTCACACTGTAAATCAAATCAGTTCAAATCAAGACAAAGAAAATTAGGCTGATCTTAGTGTTGACTATTTGAGATAATGTTGTCATGATACAAAATTTCAAACTCGATTTTGATACTAAGAAATAAACTTGATACACAATACCGATTCTGATACCACTATGACAATAAAAACACTCTTTTTTTAGACAATAGAATGTGATTTTCAGCATTACTGTAAATCGTAGTACTTTCTTTTCTATTCCCGTGTGGTCTCATATCTGTGTAATCCCTCAGTGGTCCAGGTACGTTTCATAGCGGTCTATGGGCGTATACTAGTCTATGTGCTCTTATTCTTGTTCTGATACAGCTCAAGATCATTCCAAAACTATTCAGCAAAGGTTCATTTCTGTCCTGTGAATGTGATTTTTTACTATCGATTTTAGCTCAAATGAGTATCTAGAATCAATACTAGTTTTAGTATCGATTCGAACTGATTTTCAACCCTAATCTGAGCGCTGAAATGACCACCACCGCAGTTATTGTTGTGGTTCTGTGTCTGGGGAGCCAGAGAGGAGGGGCCTCGTTGACAGATCGTGCTCACAGATGGGAGCACACATGTGGGCAGCGGGCTCCAGGCGAGGCCCCTCACACTGAAACTACAGCCAGGATCCAGAGCCCGGGTCCAACAACAACTGCAGCGGGCGGTGGAACAATAAGCATCTGTCAGACGTGTGTGGGCAGAAGAGGACTGGGCATGTGCAGGGAGAGGGACGAATGTGGAGAGAGGGATGAGTGCAGAGAGAAGAATGAGAAGAAAAGATGAGAATGTCAGTATTTTTCTATTGACTCCACAACAATCTGGACAGCAAAGGTGGCAGAGTAGCCAAACATTTTACTCAAATAAGAGTAACCTTAGTTTATAGAAGACCTATTGTATATGCTATAATCTATGACAATCTATGACGTGGATCGTTATGTTATAATTTGCACATTTTTAACCACAATAATAATCTAAAACGGCAAAATAAATGAAACAGAAATCATAAATGTCATGACTTTCACTCTTTTTTTTTCATTTGTACCAAAATGACAAAGTGACGCTCCTGAATCCGTGTATCACAGAGTAAGAAAATAAAATTGGAGAACAAAATAAGCAGAGAAAAGTGAAGAGTGAGTCTTGAAATTAAAGGAGAATTAAGGTTTTTTACAATCTGAGCCTTATTTCGGTAATAAAACAAGTTGTTTTACTCACCCATAGCACTTTGGTGTCATATGGAGCACTTCCAGACATGTTTTAGATTAGCGATAGCCGTAGCGCTAATATATGCTCCGAGCGGTCTCCAAATAACACAAACTTTAGCACTTTTCAAATCATAGAAGCTCGATGTCTTAGTCTACGCTTTCGTTTGAGTCAAAAGTGGCCTGTAATCTGAGATTTATCCATAATTTACAGCTTTGCGTTTCATGTTTGGGTCCCGGGAGCTGAGAGTGAAATAAACTGTGACTCCGCACATGCGCACTGGCCTCCTCATCTACTCGAAACTATGGATAAATCTCGGATTACAGGCCACTTTTGACTCAAACGAAAGTGTAGACTAAGACATCGAGCTTCTATGATTTGAAAAGTGCTAAAGTTTGTGTTATTTGGAGACCGTACGGGGCATATATTAATGCTACGGCTACTGCTAATCTAAAACATCTCCAAAAGTGCTCCATATGACACCAAAGTTCTATGGGTGAGTAAAACAACTTGTTTTATTACCGAAATAAGGCTCAGATTGTAAAAAATGTTAATTCTCCTTTAAATATTGCTCAAACATGCGCATATCACTGCACTTTGGGTGAGTAAATGGTGAGGGGAAACAACTATAACTTGGGTTAAAAAATCAAAATGAAATATTAATAATGTTATGTTCCATCTCCTCCTGCTCGTCCGTTAGCAGGAATCTCTGGGTCTGCTAATTCATATTATAATCCGTTACATCCGTCTCCAAGCCTCAGCCTGACCTGAGCCTGTCTCCCTAAATAATAACAAAAGAGCTTCCAGATTTCACACTGAGAAGAAATGCTCATTATTAGTCATGAGAAACGGCCCATGGGAACCTCCAAGGTTCAAAAAACACACTTATTTATTCCAATGACAACAAATTTGAAAACATTTAGCCCTAAAACCACAAAGAAACTGCAAAGGAACACATGTTGAAATTTGGATATATTAAAAGCCCTACATATAATTGACTCTTGTGAGCTTTTAGTCATGTTATAATGGTGTTACCTCATGACAAACATATCTGGGGCAATGTTTTGTTTCAGTAATACTTTTTGAAGTAATCCTGGTTTCTTAGTTTGTTTACATCACCAAAGCTCAAAATGTTCTGGTCCACCTTGTGATGTCATGAAGAGATAGTTTTCAAGTTAACAGCAATAGAGATTGAGAATTCCATGGCTGAAATCACCAAAATGATTCTAGTGAAGGTGCATAGAGTTTAAAAACACAGTGGAGCTCTTCCTGTTTTACCATATGACTTCACATGGTGGAACATAGTATTTTCTGTTTGAGGGTAGAACTCAGCTTAAATAAGCAGGGTTTGTGTGTTAAACATGTGTGAATGAAACAAAACACAACTCCAGGTCTGTTTGTGATGAGGGATGGGGAAACAACATTAGAACATTGATCAGAAAATAGCGTCATATAGGCCCTTGAAAGCCCCAGCAAAGGAATATATTTTTTTGTTTGATCATTTGACTTGACTAAAGGAAATATATTAATCTAGACAAAGGATTTGTCAGTTTATCTTATTTAATTGAATTACATTTAAAATAAGCATGAGTTTATTATTCAAATAGGCTAGCAAAAAGCAAACAGTGTCCTATTCCTCTTGCATTGGAATTTTATATTTGTTGAGACAATGGAAATTAAAAAAAAAAAAAAAAAAGGTGGACAGTGGAATGACAGCGACATCTGCTGGTCAAAAGATATTGGTGCATCAGAAGCTCTATCCTCGATGACCCAACATTCAGACCACTGTTTTGGATAAGCACATGGGCTTAATGTGAAAGTTCAGTAATATACTGTCAAAAACATTTTTCTGTTGTATATGCTAGAGATTGCAGGAGCTTTTTTCCAAGAGCTTTGTTCAGTCTTTTATCACAAATATTAATGCAAATTGAATAGTAAAATGGGTTCTAACAAACTGTATGGGAACACAAATACAGCAATTGCTGTTTATTTGTATGAAATATACAATTAAATAATTGCAATAACTTTGGGACTACTATGCTTCATTTAGTCCTGCATGGTTTTAATGGCACCCACTCTGCGATTCCCATGGTTATCAGCGCAAGCCCCTTTTGGCAGCACCTCTACTTATCCAGAAGATAGAGATATTTCATCAGACTTCTCCCAACGTCAAACTATCACCACTAACCCAGTGCTGTGTCCAGCCCACACACCCATACATTGTGCTTCTCACTCACCTTTGTGTCTCACTCAAAAGTCTCAGTGCAGGAGGACTGGTCAGGGAGGATCAGCAGATCTGTGTTAGGGAAGTGTCCCATGACATGCCTCCTCTGTGTCCTATAGCATCACCACAGCCTCCAGGGGGAGCCAGGTGAACGATGGAGACACAACAAGAAAGCCTCTTCTAAGCCTCACTCTTACTCTGATCTGTTGTTGTCAGTTGGTGAGTCCCTCAAAGTATTTCCTCTAGAAGGTCTACTGCCACATTTGCTGCCACATTTAGGGTAAAAAGCCTGTAGCATCTCAAGAGGTCTATAGCTAGCTCCTTAGACAGTCTACATGGATCTGGGAAAAACAAACATTTCACACAATCCAAAAGTCCCTTACTTGTGTCCTTTGAACTACACATGCTGTTTTTCTTAGATAGTTAAAATACCATGATATGATGTTTAAAAAATGCTCAGTGTGTCAGCCAGGTAGAGAAACAGCAGCCAACCACTCACCCAAGGGCGCAGAGTTCATAGGGACAAATCGATCCCTGACCTGCCTCCCAGAAGAGGCTGGACCCTGATGCTGCATTACACTTTTTTGTGTATTTATTGTCTCATCAAATGGCCTCAGGTTCAAGCCCCGGTCAGATCCATAGACTGTATAAAGATTTATATATACAGTCTATGGTCAGACCAGGTGAGATGTGTGGAGATCGCTGTCTACGTTTGTTCCTCTGTTACTCAAAACACATTTAGGTAAAAGCTTGGAGCCCTTGGTTTGACAGATTCAAAATGACTTGGGCATAGTGCAGCCCAAAGCCGGCTGGTTAGCTCAACTGGTAAGTCATGGACTTTCCCCCTGGGGGTTGTGGGTTCAAATCCCCCCTGGGCAATGAGCTAACCAGTGTGGGTCCTTGGGCAAGACCCTTCACGGTACTGCCCCCCGGGCGCCGAAAAAAGATGGCTGCTCACTGCTCCTGAAAAGGATGGGTCAAATGCAGAAGTCAAATTTCTCCCGTGTGTCACTGTGTGTCATTGTGTGTGAGACCAATAAAGGCTTAAGCCTAAACTTAATCTTAAATAAGTTGCCATTGTTTTTGTTTTTTTTAATTCCACATTGATATGACTCTGTGGTGGCCTCTGCTCTCCTCTACGCTGTCGTCTGCTGGGCCCCGAGCAGCACAGAGCGGGACAGAAAAAGACTTAATAAGCTGGTCAGGAGGGCCAGCTCTGTCCTGGGCTGTCCTCTGGACTCTGTAGAGGAGGGGGCTGAGAGGAGGGTGCTGGCCAAATTCACGTCATGGACGACACCTCTCACCCTCTGCACCGGACTGTAGAGGAGCTGAGCAGCTCCTTCAATAGTCGACTGAGGCACCCTCAGTGCAGGAAGGAGCGCTACCACAGATCCTTCATCCCCACCACCATCAGACTGTATAACTCTACTATACAGGCCAGATGTGCAATATCCTCTTTTCCATGCTCTCCATGTTGATGCTTGTATTGTTATTGTTATTATTATTATTATTATTATTATTATTATTATTATTATTATTATTATTATTATTATTACTTATTACATTTTGATTATTACTTACGTTATCCCATTCTTGCCTGCATGCACTTTTCTTTCTTGTTCAAACTGTCCTGGAGCTACTGTGGCAAGTAAATTTCTCCTGTGCGAGATCAATAAAGTCTTATCTTATCTTATATGGTTAGTTTGGACCTCATTTCCTCATATGCCCTCACTGCCTGCATGCACTTTTTTTTTTTTTTTTTTTTTTTTTCCCTCCTGTCCAATTGTCCTGGAGCTACTGTGGCGAGTAAATTTCTCCTGTGTGAGATCAATAAAGTCTTATCTTATCTTATATGGTTAGTTTGGACCTCATTTATCTTCTTTATTTCCATGATTATTCACATTGTAGATTCTCACTGAAGGCATCAAAACTATGAAGCATAATTGCAGATACAGAAATCAAACAGGATTTTGATTTGGATTCTGTATGGATTTGGTAGCTACTCCATACAGAAATCATGATTTCTTCACTACAGATGACAGACGTTCTGATTTCTGATTCCCTCTATTGCGCATGCGCGCGCCAGTCCCAAGCATGGCGTCCGCTGAAAATAAACATCACGGTAACACTGGAGTTTATATCTTGTCAAGGAAACGCTTTTTTACACGAAGCTGATGAATAAAACTCTCTAAAGCGTTGCAACCTGAGCACTTTGAAGACAATATTGACAGCGAAATAGCCGCATGCGCAATAGAGGGGAATCAGGATTTCACGGAACACAGGTAACCTCTTTTTATCAGAGATCCATGCCTCTATTACACCACAAATGTTCTGCTTTAGTGATCCATGATGATCTGTCGTGAGAATGAAAAAGAAAAAGAAATTCCGGAATGGAGACAAGCCAAAATAGTCATAGATTTCAAAATCACTTCTAAATGCTATTGATCTAATGCATTTCTAACAAATCATAATACACAATTTTGGATTTCCTCTCTAGAAATATGAGTTCTCTTCTCCATTTCAAAGAATGGGAAGTATAAGTATTTTTATTTGTATGTTTTCTTGCCTCAAAGCTGCTTGAGCGTGTCCCAGAGCCTCGTGTACGGTGAAAGAGCCCACTCCTCCTGCTCCCCCGGCGGCCCCGTACCCAGCACGGCCCCGCTCTCCCCCGTCCCGCGGAGCTATGGCGGCTAAAGCCCGTAAACACACCGGGGGGAAGAGCGCTGTGAGCCCGGCGGAGCGCGACAAGAGCCCGCTGCTGCTCTCCTCGCCATCCTCTGGGAAAAGTAACGCGAGGCGAGCGGGGAGGGAGGGCAAAGCGACCCCCGGAGGCTCTCACGCAAACGGACTGTCGGGGTCCAGGCACAGGCTAACCCCGTCCGCCGCCAAGCTCGGGATCGGGCTGTTTCTCGGTAAGTTTGGGCTAGCTTCGGAGTTAGCATCAGCAGCTAGCCTGGACATGCGTGCTAACCGCTAACAATGCACGACTGAATGAAATACTGGGTTTATTTTTCACAGTTTGGACGCTAGCATTCTCTAATATATAAATGCTTAAAAATATCACAAATTGCATGCTTTTTGGGGTTCGTTTTTTGCACCGTGACACACTGAACACTGCACGTACTAACAAGTTTGCGCCAGAGTTTAAAGGTCGCGATGTGCAATGTAAACAAACGCCATATTAACTGTTTTTGTGTTAAATATGACTGATAACGTAAGATAAAAGATAACTTTAAGATAACGTGATGACTTTCTTGTTTATGTGCAGGAAATTATTATTGATAGGCATATTTATTTTTATTGCTAAGATAAAATGAAAGAAAATCTGATTGTGATGAATGATATTGTTGTATCATCTAGCCCTCAGTATGTACTTACATCTTTATTTTGCATTAATGAGAGTGTCTGTCTACAGCTGCCCTGGTTGGATATTTGCACTGGTAAGAAAATATCTCATTTGACTAACACACGTTATAAATACACTCAACAAAAATATAAACGCAACACTTTTGTTTTTGCTCCCATTTTTCCTCAGATGGACCCAAAGATCCAAAATTCACTCCAGATACACAACACTACCATTTCTCTCAAACATTGTTCACAAATCTGTCCAAATGTGTGACAGCGAGCACCTCTGCCCCGCCGAGACAATCCACCCCACCTCACAGGTGCACCACATCAAGATGCCGATCCGACATCATGACCAGTGCACAGGTGCGCCCCAGACTGCCCACAATAAAAGGCCACCCCGAAATGTGCATTTTTTTTTGCTTTATTGGGGGTCTGGGGACTCGGAACCAGTCAGTATCTGGTGTGACCACCATTTGCCTCATGCAGTGCAACACATCTTCTTCACATAGAGTTTATCAGATTGTCAATTGTGGCCTGCGGAATGTTGGTCCACTCCTCTTCAAAGGCTGTTATGGACGAAGAACACAGGTGCATTTTATTGATGATATTTTGAATGCACAGAGATACCGTGATGAGATCCTGAGGCCCATTGTTGTGCCATATATCCATGAACATCACCTCATGTTTCAGCAAGATAATGCATGGCCCCATGTTGCAAGGATCTGTACACAATTCTTGGAAGCTGAAAATGTCCCAGTTCTTGCATGGCCAGCATACTCACTGGACATGTCACCCATTGAGCATGTTTGGGATGTGCTTGACCGGCGTATACGACAGCGTGTACCAGCTCCCACTAATATCCAGCAACTTCGCACAGCCATTGAAGAGGAGTGGACCAACATTCCACAGGCCACAATTGACAATCTGATAAACTCTATGCAAAGATGTATTGCACTGCATGAGGCAAATGGTGGTCACACCAGATACTGACTGGTTCTGAGATGCTCGCTGTCACACATTTGGACAGATTTGTGAACACTGTTTGAGAGAAATGGTAGTGTTGTGTATCTGGAGTGAATTTTGGATCTTTGGGTCCATCTCAGGAAAAATGGGAGCAAAAACAAAAGTGTTGCGTTTATATTTTTGTTGAGTATACTTGTAAAAGGACACAGTTTGACCAAAGTGCTACAGAACATAATTACATAAAAACAATAAAACAACATATGAATAAAAGCAATCTAATAAAATGGCAACAACTCAAACTGTTAAAGGCCAAAGTGAACAAGTGCATTTTAAGAAGAGATTTAAAAACGGGTACAGAAGAGACTTGTCTTGTGCAAAGGGAGCTCATTTCACAGTTTTGTTGAAGCCACTGGAAAGTCCCCTCTGAGCTACTGGCTGGTCTTTGGCACACTCAGGAGGAGCTGGTCAGCCGACCTGAGAAACTCCACAGGAGTGTAAGAAAGGAGGAGCTCAGAGAGGTATAGCGGAGCGGCACTAACCTGGGAAATCTCAGGCTGCTTTCGTTCGTTCCGATCTGAAAGACAGCCTGGCGACTATGGCAAGCGACCTCTCCCGATTCTGGGAGCCAATCACAGAGCGGGGAGGGGTGGCGAGACGGTGACGCGTACTATGTGACAAACGGAAGCATGTAGTTTGAACTGACAACTGACATTGGCTATGGGCTACGTATATGCCAAATGACATTCATAATGCCCAATAAACAGTTGTTGGCGATCGTAAACCACACCTCCGGTACGAGATATTTCGTAGGTGGCTTCTCACTTGTGATATGGTCCATTCAAACACTTAAAACAAATGGGGCTGCCAGTGATGGGAAGGATAAAATGTGGGGTGGACCAATGCAAACAGTCAAGATTAGTCAGTACTTTTCATGCACTTTTAAACATGTGTTTCATTCACAAACCCTCATGCCGAGTTCTTCCCTCAACGTGAATACACGAATACAGGAAGCGCTCCACTGTGTTTTGAAACTCCATACACCTTCACTGGAATCATAGATAAGTTCAGGCCTGGAATTACCCTGAATAAAGGGTAAAAGGAGCTGTTAACTTGAAAACATTAGAGATGTAGACAGCCTAATAATAAAGGATTACTTTAACATGTGAATTAAACAAAACACAACTCCAGGTATGTCTTTTAAAGAGGTAGCAACATTATAACATGATTTAAAGCTGACAAGAGTCAATTTTGCATAATATATGACCTTTTAAGACCTAAAAAAAAAAAATTTTAAAAATTAAAGCATGATTGCAGCTAACTACTGTATTACATGAGATCGCTACTTAGCTCATGTCACATCAGTTTTTTTTTTCTTCACCCCAAAGTTAACGAATGTACGAATGTTGATTATTGATTATTGTTGAAAATGGATACAAGTCATTTTTTAACCGTACATGTCTTGAGTTTTTTGAAGCAGTGGGCGGGGATAGGTCAAAATGTCAATTGTCTGAACACGCAAGCCTTGGATGCAGAACCATACAGGATTACTCAGTCATGCATGAATCAATCAAACACAACACAACTCTGAGTAAGTTAAAGGTGCATGGTGAAACGTTTCTGGTGGAGGGTTTGTCAAATACATTTCTTCTTGAAGATGTTATTGCTTTGTCTGGAATGTATTGCATTAAACCTTTCTATCTTCATGGAGACTAAAGTTACAGTTAACCCCGCTCACAGTCAGAATGCCTGTTTTCCTAGGTGTTTTTGAGCTATAAAATCATATGTAATATAGAGCTGTTTAATTTCATACTGTGGAACATTCCAGGCAGAGCAATGACATCTCCATAGAAACAAGCAGGTGATGGACCCCCAACCAAAAAGTTACACATTGCACCTTTAATGACGGTAATGCAAAAAGCTCATGAACTTCAAATTTACATAACTGTCTGCTGTGTAGGTACCATCTTTTCCAGCTGTTTGAAAATGACAGGCACTTCTCTCACCTGTCGACCCTCGAGAAGGAGATGGCGTTCCGTACAGAAATGGTAAAAAAAAAAATCAGCATAGTTCCCTTTGTTTGAAAATGTTTTTCCTTAACTTTTCTTTAACTTGTTTTAGTAATATTTTCACCCTTAATCGATTAATCAAAACTAATTTATTGAAATAGTTGGCAACTAATTTAGTGATCAATTAATTCATATAATAGAATGCAAAATGTGTAGATTTTCTGGTATATTTAAGTGTTGTTTTTTTTTATTTAGTGTGTGTATATGTGTGTGTATGTATGTGTTACTCTCTGTTATATATTATATTGTGATGTGTGAGCTACTGTATCCAAATATGTTCCCTTGTGGATCAATAAGGCCTAAAACTGAAGTGATATAAAACAAATCAGTTTAAACCTTTATGTATTAATAACTAGACAAGTTGTGGCTTCTGGACACAAAAATGCCAATGTCACATCACTGACCCACACATACTCCAAAACATACAACATGTTAGCTTTTTTTATTTATTTATTTTTATCAAGGACAACACACGTAAAAATCACTGACCTACACAAAGAGTAGTAATAACTTTCATTAACTGTAAATAGATAATAGGTGTATATAAGATAAGATATGCCTTTATTAGTCCCACAGTGGGGAAATTCCATATTCATATCCAATATGTGATGCATGCTGTGTGAGAATATCAATGCACTCTTCTGCACTCTTATTTTTTTGTAATTTAAGTTCAGGGCTCTCAAGTCTCGCGCATTGAGAGTGTGACACACGCAATTCGACGTGTTCACACGTCGTTGCCTTGTATGGTATTTTGCATTGAACATGTGTGTGTGACTATGTGAGAGTGTGTCTATCTGTGTTCCTGTGTGGTGTGAGAATGTGTCCGTGTGAATGTTTCTTATTGTTGATTGAGATTTTACTGTAATTTTTAATGTAATGGGGACTGCAGATGGAAACTAGCTATGTAGCTATAATCTGGTGCAGATCATCTTTGTTTTTTTGAGCTTAATGTCTCTGTACATTGTCCCTTTTCAAATAAAGACTAAACTAAACTAAACTAAACTAAACATGCTCACACGCCACACATGGCATTTCTCACGCTGATTTCTTTTCTTTTTTTCTTTTTTTTTTTGTGCCCAGAAAATCGGTCTGTGTGGCTTAGTTTATGCAGGTTCCGCGCGTTTTCAGCGAAAAAAACTCCCCCTGCTCCGGGCGCATGGTCCTAGTGGAGGCCAGAGCAGACGCGCCGTCCCCCGGGCACGTCCTGAGCCTCAGTCCCGGTGCCACGTCTCCTCTGAGACGCACCGACTCCGGTCCCGGTGTCTCCGTCTGTGCGTAACGTGTACCCCCCGACGGCTTACGCGCGGAATACGCGCAGCCCAGAGCCGAACTGCCCATGGTGAGACGCGGTGAGACGCTGGCCCGGTGCATTAACCAGGCTCTTACATGAATCCGTTAAAAATGTCCCGCTCCCCCCCGCCCCGGTCCCTCCTCCCCGCCCATCTCAGCGCGCACTGACAAAGTGCGGTGATGATAAAACAAACTGAGAACCATCAGGAAATAACTTCATTTATGTAACTCTCATTAGTTGCTTTGTAGTTTAAGTTTGCTCTTTAGACAAACAGGGCTCTCAACACGCAATTCGACGTTCACACGCTCACACGGCATTTCTCACGCAATTCAAGCGTGAGAAATTCAAACCCTCCCCCGCTCCTCGGGAAAAATTGTTCACTCGCACCCCCCACCCCCCTCACCCCCAGGTCCTCACGCACGACCCCGCTCAAAACTTGAGAGCCCTGTAAGTTGCCAATCACAGAATTTGACAATCACCGAAGACTGAAATCTGAATTATGAACTGATAAACTTTCCCAATGTGATTTAGATTTCCAAGCTACAAACATTTTTCTATAAAAAGATTTTTTTTTTTTTTTTGAAGAGGACACTCTTTTACTGTATCTTATAGTAAGGGCAGACTTTGCAATTTGCCAATTACGCCCACTCAAATTGTGATTTTTGATTCAATTGCAGTTATGCACCCCACAATATGTCACATTTGCTGTTTCCTTCTAATGTTTTCTCTGAAGTCTGCCTTTAAATCTCACTGTTGTATTTTTTTCTCCATGCGTGTTAGGGCTTGTACTACTCCTACTACAAGACCATAATAGAAGCCCCCTCCTTCCTGGATGGCCTGCACATGATTATGAATGACCATCTGACAGAGTACCCCCTGGTCATCAACACACTGCAGAGGTTCAATCTGTATCCAGAGGTGAGGCTTAAACTTCATACTGTATGTTCTGTACAGTTCCCATTAGGGATGGTGTGAGATCTCATACCACGAGAGCTTGTGAAATCAAATTGCCAGAAGACTGCGCACACAGGAAAAACAATCTCACCAGGTTTTATGCGCTTAACAGTAATATTGTATATTGACTATATTGTAAAAAATAAGTACCTTGATGAAAGAGTTCCGATTTAGCGACTGATGGAGTAGGACGCGTGACTCGGAGGGCTCCTGCGAAATTGACTAAAAGTTTATCAGGGCATTTTTGCTGATACTGTGGCAAGACTTTTTGGGACCTTAAACTATTTGTTTACTTCACTGGCCACCGACATGCCTTCAATACTCAAGAACACAAGTAGGCCCCTCAGACTCTTCCGGGCGCTGCTGCACCAGCTTCGGAGATGAGTGCTGCAGACTTTAAAGCTGAATTGCTCGCCAGCCTCCGGGACGAGGTGATAAGATCAAAAGATCAAAGATCAAAGATCAAAGAGATCAAGATCAAAGTCAGCTTTATTGTCAATTCTGCCATATGTGTTCAACATGCAGTGAATCGAAATTTTGTTTCTCTCTGGCCAGGTAGTGCAAAAAGACAGTGTACAAAATACAATATGAAGACAAAACACAACAAAAACTATCTAAGACAGAGATCTAAGTTAAAACTAAAGTCTACGGTGTAAAATCTTAAAACAGTGCAACATAATAAATAAACTATACTATATACAGATTTCCAAAGTGTGCAGTGTGCATCAAAATGTGCAATGGAAGATACAGCAGTGAGTTGGTCATGTGCAGTAGAATGTGCATTGGAGTTAAGATAAATAAAAATAAATGTGCAACAAGTAATTCTAGTGCAATAACAGGAGTAAACAACAGTACTAAAAATTCCAGTAGTAAATGTGCAATAACAGTAGTAAACAACAGTGCAACGGGGGTAAAATTCAATAACAGGAGTAAACAACAGTACTAAAAATTCCAGTAGTAAATGTAAGCGTGCAATAACAGTAGTAAACAACAGTGCAACAGGAGTAAAATCCAGTAGTAAATGTAAATGTGCAACAGTGCAACAGTAGTCCTTAGCAGAAGTTTTTTAAAGTGTCTAGAGTGATAGGTCTTTTTTATGGAATACAGGTTATGCCAATATGGGGGGTGGGGGGTGGGAGATGGGTAAGGTGGGAGTTCGGGTGTGAGTTCAGCCTCCTGACAGCCTGGTGGATGAAGCTGTTTGAAAGCCTGGTGGAGTGGGCCCGGAGACTCCGGTACCTTCTCCCCGAGGGCAGGAGGCTGAACAGGCTATGTGCAGGGTGGCTCGGGTCACCCACAATGCTGGACGCTCTGCGGGTGAGCCGGGTGTTAAAAATGTCTAGGAGGGAGGGGAGAGAGACCCCAGCGATCCTCCCAGCTGCATTCACTATGCGCTGCAGGGCTTTCCTGTTCTGTTCAGTGCAGCTCCCGTACCACACAGTGATGCAGCTGGTCAGGACGCTCTCAATGGTGCCTCGGTAGAAGGTGGTCATAATGGGTGGAGGGGCTCCAGCTCTCCTCAGTTTGCGGAGGAAATAGAGGCGCTTCTGAGCCCTCTTTGCCAGTGATACACTATTCACTGTCCAGGAGAGGTCCTCACTGATGTGCACCCCCAGGAATTTGGTGCTGCTCACCCTCTCTACAGCAGCACCATTGATGGACAGTGGGGGGTGCTGGGTGGGGCCTCACCGGAAGTCAATAACAATCTCCTTGGTCTTTTCAACATTAAGGAGGAGATTGTTATTGCTGCACCACTGGGTGATAAGCATTTTTAGAGCTGAGCTGGTGGCGGCCATGTCCGATAACTTGACTAAAATAAAGTCGGAGTTACTGGATGTGAAAGCTGAGCTAAATAATAGCATCGCGACTGTGAAGGCGGAGGTTGACGGTTTAAAAGCAACTGTATGTGATATGGAAGGCTTGTGACGACCTGTACAGACGACGTGGTCTCACTCCAATTTAGAGTGGACAAGCTGTCATCCCAAGTTATTGCTCTTGAAAACAAGTACGACGATTTGGAGGCGAAATCCCGCCGCAATAACATCAGGATTTTGGGTTTACCTGAGGAAGATGGCCCCGTCACTACGACCTCTGTCTCTGCCCTGTTGAAAAAAGCATTCGGCCTGGATAAACGTCCACTGGTGGACCGCGCACACAGAGTCCCACAGTCCAAATCCGGCGGGCGTCCCCGTCCCATTGTGGCACATTTACATTATTATTGTGATTGTGTTGACGTCCTACGGCGTGCCAGAGTTCAGCAGCGGATCAAGATTAAAGATGCGACAACCTCTATTTTTCCGGACTACACTGCACGCACGGCCAAAGCTCACACTGCCTTCAACGATGTCCGACGCCAACTCAAGGACATACCAGATGTGCGATTCTGCATAGCACATCCAGCCCGTCTCCAGATCACAAGTAAGGGTATTACGAAGGAGTTTACAAAGCCAGGAGAGGCAAATGTTTATGTAAAAACACTAAAGTAGATTTGTTTTGTGACTATAAAGTTGTCCCATCAAAGATGACAATGATGCCAAATGTTGTGTTTTACCAATAGTGGTATTACTGTCACAGTTTGTATCTTGCCACAGGTGTTGATGTTCAATGACGTTATTATATACATTGATAATGTTATTTAGGATTAGGCAGGTTAATTTTCGCACAGATTTATTACAGGTCCTTTTTTTTGCCCTGTTATTTAAACCTTTGTTCTTGTAATGTTATGCGGGAGTTCCCTCTGAGATTGAAACATTGTGAAGTTAATTATCAGGTCCAGAGCCCTGAGTTTTCCTTTTTAGGTTGTTGACTCCTAGTGGAGTCTGCACTGGTATCCTATCATTTGGGGATGGGGTAAGGGTAAGTGCAATGGGGGGAGGTTGTGGGTCTTGGGGAAATTGGTTCGGGTTCAGAACATTCTGTTTTGTCATTTTTTTATTTTACGTTATTTTATTTGATTTTTTTTATGTTTTCTTTACTCCTGGGGCAGGTGGTTGGAATTTAGATTTTTCTTCTCTATTCTGATATTTGATAGATATGGCCAACATAATGGGCTCAAACGTTAGATTTATTAGCTGGAATATTAAAGGTCTGAGGAGTGCTGTTAAGAGATCTAGGGTGTTCTCTTATTTAAAATGCTTAAAGATCCCATGACATGGTACTTCTTGATGCTTTTATATGGCGCCTTAATGGTTCCCTAATACTGTAAATGAATCCTTCTTCAAAATCAAGACTCAGTGCATGAGATAGCCCCATGAACACAGTCAGAGTCATAAATATCTCAAACACTTTATTCTGGGCGTTGTTGCTTGAATGCAAATGAGGAGGACAGAGACAGGCCAGTGCAGCGGGTGGGGGTGTGGCCAAACTCTCCGCTCTTTCCTCTTTAGCGGTGCGCTGGCTCCACTTACCAATAGTGGTATTATTGTCACAGTTTGTATCTTAAGCGCAGAGGAAGATATGAGACGATTTCCATTGAAAAATAAACACATTTTCACAGAAAGTAAAATTAAACCACTGCTGTTTCAGAGGTTCGGAGGCTCGGATAAAGGACATCCGAGCCTGGAAACACTCTCACGTGCCTCCAGGCAAATAAAAAAACACATCTCGCATAGCTAGTTTGCGGTCCAAGATCTCTGGGCGTGAATTACAGAGACGTGGCTAGACATCCAGACGGGCGGTGGAACTGCATTTGCATTTTTCAGACCTTCATGATACGCTTGGGCCTGCCACGTCTCTCCGGCTTCCTCTCCCGCCAGCGGACCCAACTCACAACCAGGTGGTTATCAGTTGACAGCTCTGCCCCTCTCTTCACCCGAGTGTCCAAGACACTTGTCGTGTCTAATGTTCATTTAGCATCATAACTTTATTTTATCACATGGCGATAAACTGTTTTAGGTTTTAGTAGCTAGTGTTGTAACTTCATGTTAACCGCACAGACAACGCGTGCATCCGCTGTGCTGATAAACGAATAATCCATCCATATATTAGCCGCATCGTTGCAAAAGCCGCAGGGTTCAAAGTAGTGAGAAAAAAGTAGTGGCATATAGTCCGTAATTGTGGTAGTGATACATGTGGGGATTTACACAGCTCTTTAAATAAGCCTTATATATAATTTGGTAATTTTAAAATTATTCCAATATTTCATCTCGTCTTATTCTTGTGGACCGTGTCTTGTCCCTAGTTCAAACCATAAAAATCCACTCAACTACCATTATAACTGATAGGCTTATACAGGAGATAAGGCTGGGCAATATAGTTATAAAAATCAAATCATGAATGTTTGGTTGTCACTGTTTTTACTGCTCAAAGGAATTGCCCCTGGTGGGAGTAATTAAGTCATCCAGTCTGAATCATCCCTGTGACAATCTGCTCTGTTGGTCATACTGTGAGTGTGATTCATGCAGCTGTCTGCTCAGACACACTTGTCTTTTTGGTCAGCTTCTCTGAGTGAGTGACAGCTGTGTAGATGTGACGGATCACAATGAAGTGTGAACGTTCAGAAGAAAAAAAAGATACCTTCATTTTCTTCATAACGCAATAGAAAAATAAAGTGCACATTTCATCTATAATAATGTTGTGTCCGCGGGCAGACACCTGAAGACACTACCTGCTTTGCTTAGTATCAGTGTAGTGTGTGAGTGATTGTTGGTGTTCAGAGGCGCTCATGGCACAGATTAAGCTCCCATTGGGCATTATTGTTTTCTAATGTGGAAGTCAGTGGACTTGTTTCTTTTATAAAGTTGGTTTAGATGAAAATTGTGATTTTAAAATGTGCAAATTATAACAATGATCCAATATCGTAGATTATAACTATATAGCTGGCTCAAGCGCAATATGTCTTCTTTAAAAACATTGAGACTCAAGTGAAGGAAATTCATGTAGATTTTTTTCTGTTTTAATCAAAAGATTAGGTTTTGTTCACTGTTGTTTCTGTGCAGGTGGTCCTCTCCAGCTGGTACCGCGTCTACACCGCTGTCATGGGCTACTTTGGGATCCCCACTAAAATGTGCTGGAACATCAACCGAGGAGAGGGTCTGACGCCGGTGGAGAGCTGTGAAGGTACACAGTCTCCATGGAGATGTGAGCGCATGCTGTGAGATCTGCTTTTGTCTGCTCTGTTTGAAAGATCAGGAAGGTGTTTACCAAATGGGGAGAGACAAAGGTGAAAGGACAAAATGGCGCATACAGTTAGAAGGAACGTAGTTGTTTATGCAAAGTTTTGTGAACAGTAAAAGCACCAACTCTTTGTACTGACGGGGGCGGCTAAGAAAAGCACAAAGTGTGGGCAGGTTGGGAATACATAAACTCATGTCAAGCTGTCTCTTTTTTATGCTAATTGCTCCTCTAATGTCCTGTAGCAGGTGGCACTTTCTTAAATTATGTATTTGTTTACTTACAAATGAAATCCAAATTTTTCACTTATTACTGTGCTATTTAAAATATGGATGATGACCTTTAATGTGCTTCTAGAGCTGTTCATATTGTAGTGATACTGCTGTTATGTTTAGTGAAAGGAGCTGACAGCAAAGCACATGGCTGTCATCTTCCCATATTACAACAGTGAGGATTTGAGTGATTCTCATTAGGGCCCATGTACACTCTACACTACACTAGTCTATACTAAACTGATGCATTACTTTTTCAAACAATGCTGAAAAACACAGGGCTTTCCTTTAAAGCAAAGTCAGAATACTTCATTTGTGACATGACCAAATGTCTTAAAATTCAGCCAAGTTTTATTATGTATAATGCGGTTTAGCAGTTAGAGTTGTATTTATTCTTTTTCATTTGCTGATGTTCGTAACAGCAGGTGTGGGAGAGGACTGTGATTCCTGGCAGGAGGTGACTGAACTGTAACAAAGCAAAGTCCAGCAAAGTTTGTCCAGAATTTTCTAGAAGGTTTTTTAATTGCTAAAATATTGTCAATCAGTAAGTGAAGGTTTAGATTTTTTTTACTCAGGTTACTTGAGGCTTGCACAGCAGTGACTAGCATTGATTGGCTTATCAATCAATTCAACAGAAGTTACTAATGTAACTAGGGTTCTAAGAATCCCTCCTGACCACCAAAAGGTGATGCTGAAAGCACTGAATATTCCCTTCACACATGCACAGTAAATAGAAGTGGGTGTTTGTTTTTTTATTTTTGTGCTGTTTAGGAATGGGCGACCCCGCGTATTTCTATGTGACGATTGTGTTTGCTCTGAATGGGTTGATGATGAGTCTCTTCTTCATTTATGGGGTTTATCTCAGGTAACCTCCTTCTACCAAAGCATGGCTTTTTGACACATTTACTTTTATACTCTTATTTAGTAGTAATACAGACTAGCATTTGATCTAATAGAGATAATAAGTTGGGGTTCTGATTATTCTCTTGAAATAATAATGAACCATTCTTTCTGGTGTCTCCTCAGTGGCAGTCGTCTTGGCGGCGTTGTCACATCTTTGTGCTTTTTCTTCAATCACGGAGAAGTGAGTACCATCCAACATTACAGTCAGTTTTCCCAGAACCCCTTTGGGCATAAGCCTGTGAAATGTATTAAACGCCTCAAATAAAAGGAGCGTGGAAAGCTCTTGTGTTGAGTGAGGTCCTGGTGCAGCCCTAAAGGAGCTTAGTGCTGCTTTGGATGGCACATCCTCCACCCAGGGCCTTCTCCACATGACAATGAAAGAGATAATTTTAAACACACAGTGACTTAGAGAGCACACCTCTTTAGGGATTTAAATTTTGTGTGGATATAGGCTGTTTGACAAATGTATAACCGCATCTTTTGGATTAGTTCATTTCAAAGAGCCTTTCAAAAAACTGGCTCTTTTAATTATTATATATAATTAATATGTTTTTTTTTTGTACACAAAGCTTTAATTTGTGTCACCCATTTGTGTTTCTTTACTGATTCTTGTGTTGGTTCAGCTTTAATCAGTGGAAAAATGCATAAAAAACTATAAAGAAAAAGGTTCTTTTAAAAAATGAGATCTAATTTCAACTGTTCACATTAAAGGTGGATTTTGTAACTTTTATAGTGGAGGGTACATCACATTTTTTTCTTTGGGGGGTTGCCATTGCTTTGGTTAGTATGTTCCACAGTATGGCATTAAATGTCTATTCAGTCTTTGATTTATTAGAGGTGTTTATTGTTTAGAAATACCTTTTAAAGACATGTCTTCTTGTGTGAACGGGCCCGCCTCCTCACCACACCAATCTGATCTGTAACTTTGCCTGCTTGCCTCCATGGAGACCGATAAGTTTAAAGCCTTACTGTGAAACATTCCAGGCTGAAAAGTTAAGTACATCTACATGGAGACTAGCATGCGGCATACCCTCTCCAAGAAAAGTTAAGCAGTGCACCTTTAAAGGGACAGTGTGTAAGATTTTTACCTGTTAATTACTGAAATTGAAGATACCCATTCAAAAATACATTGTTTTCCAAGCCTTTTCACTTCCATCATGAAATCAAAGTATTCTTTTGGACTTAGATATAGTCACATAAAAGGGGGATCTTCCCCATATAGAGGCAGCCATTTTGAATACGAGAGCCGCAGAAGGACATTTGGGCTCATCCTTTGCCTCGGCTCCGGCTAACAGCTGCTTAGCCGCGCTGCAGATGGCTCCCCCCTTCCCCCCTCCCCTTCCCCTTCTCTCCTTCGGTCCTCTGCTCCCATATGCGGCCAGGGGCGAAGGAGCGAAGGGGAAGGGGAGGGGGGAAGGGGGAGCATGCTGCCGGATCACACATCGTAATGGATATAACACGTATTTTGGACTAAATTGTTTTACTGGATTTTATTCGCTGGATCCTTATGGACAGATTGAGACCAAGTTTATGATGAAATACAGAGTTTGACCTGTGCAGAGCCTTCAAAGGTAAGCTAAGTAAGCTAAGTTTTGTGCTTTTCTGTATAAAAGCCCCATGTGCTCGGGGAGTGATTGTTTTGCAGGGAAATGAATTGCATAGTCAAAAAGAGGAGACTGTAAGGTTTCATTTGATGTGTAGATTGTCATGAATCATGATCGGGAATGTGTGTTTTCATGCGAAAAGAAAAAAAAAAAGTGAACGGGGGACCGTTTTATGTATACAGCGGTGCGCGGTTCGTGCGCGGGCACGCGCGATGTCGGCGGTACGTCGCGTCCGGGTGACCCTCGAGGTCTGCCGTAGCCAAAAGAGGAAGTGGAATAGCTAGTAACCACCTATGCGCCACGAATCCTACACACTGTCCCTTTAAGGAACTATTTAAAAGAGCTGACTCATTCATACATATCACATCACTAACTTTTAACTTTTATTTATCACATGTGCAGTAAAACAATATCAAAATGTCATTGTAGTTGTAGCTAAGCCTGTCACAATAATTACTATATCTATACTTTTCTTTGTTAAAGTGGGAATATTTGGGGTATTTTGTTTTATAACAATAACATTTGTCAAGTTTATTTATAAAGCACATTTAAAAACAACCACAGTGCATACAAATGAGTTTTCAACTAAATGAATGTAAAAATATTTAAAGATTGGTCTATGACCGTTCCAGAGTCTGGGACCAGCAGCGAAAACCTGGTCACCACTTGTTTTTAGCTTAGACCTTGGAACATCTAAAATCATCTGTTCTGCTGATCTCAAGGTTCTACTGGGGAACATGGACAGTCAGAAGCTCAGAGAGTTAGGGAGGGGCCAAACCATTTAGACTTTTAAAAACCATCAACTGAATCTTAAAATCAACTGTAACTGACAGGGAGCCAGTTAAGAGAAGTAGAGGGTTGAAAAAGTAATTTATATGGCTATTTATTGGTTCATTCTGCTATTTATTTGTTGTAGCTCATGTCAGGCTCATGATACTATATATTTAAAAATAGTTTACTGGCATTATCTTGCAGTATTGCTTTTGTGTGAGTGCACTAAAGTATTTTCAATATTATCTTTTATCGCAGAATATCTCTTAGGTTGTTTTCACACCTGCCTTGTTTGGTTCGTTTAAAACGAACCAGAGTTCATTTGCTCGGACCTTTTGGGCTGGTATGAATATAAACCAAAAATCTCGATCCGGAGCAAACAAGCGAACCGAGACCACCTAAAAAGCTCGGTCTCGGCACGGTTCCATTCACACTCTGGTGCGGTTCGATTGAGGTGAGAATGCAGACTGGATTCAATCCAACACAAGTTGGCTTTTTGTACTTAACGAGCTCCCGTCGTAAGTCGAGCATTATGGGAAACCGAGGCTGACAAAACGAAACGAATCTTACGAGGCTTACTTACGTTTTGCGTGAAGAGCAAGAATCAGAACTTGATGCGCACATGAGCGCTGTCCTCCGTAGCCGTCTTGCCCTGTGTCTTCGTCGTTTGGAAATTGATTGTAAAATAATGTAAACCTCACGATGCTGCTCAAACATTTGTGCGAACTGTAAAAACTGAGCAAACCATATCGCTAAGGCTAGATTGAAAACGGCACGTAACACCATTATTCTCCTCCTTCCGCGTTTGGACACGGCTCATTTCTGTCCAATGGCTGAGCGACCTCAGCACACGTGGTTTTGTTTATAGATGTTGGTCTGCTTTACACCAGACCATATCACAAGTGATATATGGTCTGGGAGCCACCTACTGAATATCTCGTAGCGGAGCTGTGGTTTGATTGCCAACAGTCGTTTATTGGGCGTTACGAATGTCTATCATTTGGCGTATACGTAGCCCATAGCCAATCATGTCAGTTGTCAGTTCAAACTACAAGTTTCCGTTTGTCGCGTAGTATGCGTTACTGTCAGGAGAGCTCGCTTAGCCTAGTTGCCAGGCTGTCTTTTAGATCGGAACGATCGTGAAAAGCAGCCTGGGATTTCCCAGGTTAGGAAAAAACTGCAATGTGAAAGCGAACCGCTTTAAAAAAAAAAAATAAATAAATAAAAAAAAAAATTTGGTCCGGACCAAAGCAAGTGAACTATCGGACTTTCCTGGTGTGAAAATGGCCTTAGATTATAAGTGTATGGGACAAGAGCAGAAAGGAAAGTGAGTGAGTGAGTCAGCTCAAGATCTGGTATTTTTGTTATTTATAAGTAAAATGGCAGATGGTTCACATGCTTAAGCTGTATTTATATAAATGCACTGTTTCTTAGACCTTTTGTGTATAAATAGTTATAAAGTAGTGAGTAGTGTAGTGAGTACAGTTTGGGTCAGATACATAGACATAGTGCGTAATAGTTTTGAGACCTTATTCGACTACAGACCTACTTGTTTCAAAAAGTAAAAGCAGTGTATATATTTTCTCATTCTCAGTATATGGACAGGCCTCATGTGAAGTTCAGAACATCCAGAATTCCCTCCCTGAACTGCAGAGGCTGCACTAACATTGATTGATGATTAGCTCCGGGTGTTGGGGTTTAGGTAGTGACGACTGACTAGACCCATCCTTCTTTCTGATTTATATATTCTCTTGAGAATCAAAACTCCACACAAAAAGGCATTTAAAAAAACGACAACCAAAAACTGTCATAATGTTAAGAATAAATCAGAATTAAAACGGTCACCAGTAACAACTATGTTTCATTTGAACATGTTATGTCATATCTGGGGACACAGTTAGGTCAAGTTTATAGTTCCCTTCCCTTCTTTTTTCCCTGTCATTGCAATGAAATAAGCCTAAATGATCAGAGTAGACTATTGCTGTACAAAGCTGCTTAATGGAAATATTTCTGCAGACACTTTGAAGCATTTTTGTTGATTTTAATCTTTTTCAGAGCACTCGAGTGATGTGGACCCCACCTCTCAGAGAAAGTTTTGCATACCCCTTCCTTGTTCTGCAGATGCTGCTCTTAACATACATTCTAAGGTATGTAATTTCTTCTGATTGAAGAAGACATATCGTGCTTTTGTCTGCAATAGAGTTATAATCTGTGACATTTGTGGGACATTATTTTTTGACATTTTACAATATTGAGTTAAACCTACTTAAAGGTCCTATATTACACAAACTTGACTCCTGTGAACTTTAAGCCATGTTAGAATGTTGTTGCTTCATCAAAAACATACCTGGAATTGTGTTTTGATTCATTCACACGTTTAAGTAATCCCTTATTAGTCTGTCTACATCTCCAAAGCTCAAAATGCTCTGTTCCTCCTTGTGATGTTATGAAATTGTAGTTTTCAAGTTAACAGCTACATTTTACCTTTAGTTCAGTAGAGACTGGTAATTCTAGGGCTGAAATTATCAAAATGACTCTAGTGAAGTTTTCAGTTTGAGAGAAGAACTCTACCTATATATGCAGGGTTTCTGTGTGAAACGTGTGAATGAAACGAAACACCACTCCGAGTATGTTTGTGATGAGAAAACATTACAAAATAAATCAGAAACTAGTGTAATATGGGTCGTTTAATGCTGCACTATGTAACTTTTCTGGTGGTGGGTTCATCAGATGCTTGTTTCTTTGGATAATGTTCCACAGTATGATATTAAACAGCTGTACCTAACATTTATTCAATTACAGGTGATTTTATCACTCAAAATACCTAGAAAAACAGGCATTCTGACTGAAAGGTTTTATACCATACTGTGAAACATTTCAAACAAAGCATTAACATCTCCACGGAGAAAAAGCCTTTGACGGACCGTAATCCAGAAAAGTTACACAGTGCAGCTTTAGAAGCACTTTATTTGTCAGATCTTGTTCATTATCACTGATTCTTTCTCACCTGTGTAGATCGAGGACTCCCAGCAGGACGGCCTTTGTGGCTCTGGGAGTGTCCAACCTGTGCTTCATGTTGCCTTGGCAGTTTGCACAGTTCGTTTTACTCACTCAGGTAAACGTGACACACTCTGTAATAATGAGGATCACCTTGAAATACTATTTATCGTCATTTTTAATACCATACAATTGTTCATATTTTTTTTTGTAAAGGTGGCGTCTCTCTTTGTGTCTTATATCCTGGGTTACCTTGTTGCGAGCAAAATGCAATCCATCCTGGTCACTCATATGGTAGGTAAAGGCTGATGTGATGATCGTGAATGAGTGTTAGAGTGACTTTTATCCATCCATCAATTTTCTTCCGCTTATCTGGGTTCGGGTCACGGGGGGAACAACCTAAACAGATCTCCTGCCCAGATTTCACTGCACCAGCCCCTATGGATCCTCCTGCGGGTGGTGGATCCACAGGAGGATGGCCCCACATCGCTCCTTCGGGAGCGGCCACTGATTGGCGTCAGTGCCCGGCCACTGACGCCAATCTGGACGACATAACTGGGCTTGCTGTGTTTCTCATCATAGGGGCTTCTGAACCGCTCTTAGTCTGACATTCAGTTTTTCTTAATTAATGTCTGTTTGTCCAGCTTCTGATAAGAGACCAGGACTAAACCAGGACTAAACCGGGACTAAACCGGGACTAAACCGGGACTAAACCGGGACTAAACCAGGACTAAACCGGGTCTAAACCGGGACTAAACCAGGTCTGAACCAGGACTAAGGTGTGTGTGTGTCCAGACTCTGTGTGTGTGTGTGTGTGTGTGTGTGTGATAACATATATCCTGTGTATTATTGAATGATTATATGGAGTTTTTGTTATAAAAGCATTTCCATTTTAACAAAGTACCTTCTAATTCTGCCCTGCCCTGAAACACCACAGTGATGTCAGTGATGGGGAGGGCTTAGTTTTATGTCAGTCAAATGAGTTCCCCCCCCCCCCCCCCCCCCCCCCATGCCCCTGGAAAATATGTCACATAAATGAAAAATTTCACCATCCCCCCTGGTTTCAATTTACAACTCGACTACTGGATATCTGTATCGGCTAAACTTTTCACATCGGTGCATCCCTAAAAAAAATAACCCCAACAAATGTAATAGAACTTTTATATGAATTCCACCTGGACTTTTTTTTGCCTCATTACAAGTCCCTAAATCTCATAGTTGGTGAGATCTGCTTCAGCTTTGACATGGGAATTGTCAAGTCTCTCAGGCCATCCCCAGGGACACCAGCTATACCTTTTTTTATAGGCGGAACTTAAGCGGAATTTGAAATCCGACTTACTTTTGTGTAAACCAGTGTTTCCCAACCAGGGGTACAATTACCCCTAGGGGCACGCGAGCACACTGCAGGCTGTGTTGCTGCCAGGCGCAGGGGGAGGATTTTTTTTATTTTTTTTATTCTAATTTGTGTAAATTTGAGTTAAAGAAAAGAGAGAAAATGCCTGAGAATTAAATTTTCAAATTAAGGAGATGAAATAAAATGGTTTTCATTTAACTCATTGAGTGCCGGCCTGTTTTCAGAATCAATTGTGTCACATTCTACTTTTGGAGAATTATCAACACAAATGAGTGAAGGGGTACTCGAGGTATGACAAAAAGGCTCAGGGTGTACACAAGACAAAAAAGGTTGGGAAACACTGGTGTTCCCACTTAAAATGAGAGTAGCTCCGACAGAGGCCAAAACTCCACAGCCATTTGTCTGTGTTTCAAAGGGTTCAGAAATGGCTTCAGTTTGAATTGAGAGTCATCTTAGTCAGGCATTTTAGTTGACTGGAAAAATCCAGACTCATCACTCCACCAGCGGCTGATATGGATCTGTATAACAAATACAGAGTGTTAGCCTTCTGGATTGCCAGGCAAGCATTTTAGGACAAATAGGCCGAAACACTAAGGGGTTTTAAAGTGCCTATAGCAGGCTGGACGACTCATTTGACTCAAAACACAGTTAAGATCATTATATTTTATAAATTTGATTAAAAAAATACAAAAAAAACTCTGGCTGCTTGTGTACTTGCCTGTAATCCTCTGCACTACAGGCCTGCAGCCAGGACTGTGGGCTGTGCAGATAAGCACCAGAGACATGTGCCAGAGGATATCATAACATTCTATACAGCTAGATGTTATAATTTAGGTTAGCTAATAGTTACATGGTTGAATGGTGAACATTTAGACTGTAAATGGACATGGCTAACCTGCTAGTAGCCACATTCAAAAAAAAAAAAAAAATTAGACAAATTTTCGACCAAGGGTTTTTATAGATAATTTAAAATGAACACAGTTGTTGTAGTTGTTGATGGAAATACATTGGAGGTATTATTTCTTTGTTAGTGAAGGATGGCTGTGTGCCCGTTTGAATAGGGATTATGTGCTCATCATATTGACTCTGTATCCTCCCTCTTCTACTATAATGGGCATTGTGATTGAGCCAAATCTATGCTTTACCCTATATTTTTTTTCACTATCCTCCCTAATATGCAAGTTTTGTTCTCCCATTCTTAAAGGTTCTATATTACACAAATTTGTCTGTAGTGAGTTTTAAGACATGTTCTAATGCTGTTACCTCCTCAAAAACATACCTGGAGTTGTGTTTTGTTTCATTCACATGTTTAAGTAACCCTTTATTATTAGTCTGTCTACATCTCCAAAGCTCAAAATGCTCTGTTCCACCTTGTGATATCATTTAGTGGTAGTTTTCAAATGAACAGCTCCTTTTACCTTTAGTTCAGCAGAGATTGGCAATTCCAGGGCCGAAATTATCCAAATGATTCTAGTGAAGTTGTATGGAGTTTAAAAACACAATGTAGCACTTCCTGTATTTCCAGTATTTTCTGTCTGAGGGAAGAATTCAGCCTAAACATGCAGGGTTTGTGTGTTAAACAGGTGTGATTGAAACAAAGCACAACTCCAGGTATGTCTGATGAGGAAGCAACATTATAACAACCTTTAATCACCAAATGTTTCATATTTTTCTACAGATAACACTTGCTGTTTGCTTCATCCTGATGTTTGGGAACTCCATGCTCCTGACCTCCTTCTATGCCTCCTCTCTCGTCTCCATTTGGGTGAGTTATGGCCCTCTCACTTCAGTTCAATCATGTCTTTACTCACTCATTTCTTTCTATACAGTAATCCCTCGCTCCATCGCGGTTCACTGTTCGCGGCCTCGCTGTTTTGCTGATTTTTTTATTTATTTTTTTTCAGTTTTTTTTATAGTGTAACTTTTTTTGTTATAGTGTAACATTGTGTTCTGCATCCTGATTGGCTAAGAGACTAGACCAGGACTAAACGTGGACTAAACCAGGTCTAGACCAGGTCTAGACCAGGTCTAGACCAGGTCTAAACCAGGTCTAAACCAGGTCTAAACCAGGTCTAAACCAGGTCTAAACCTGGACTGGTCCTGGACTAAACCAGGACTAGACCAGGTCTAAACCAGGATTAAATCACTCTGTGCGGCTCTTGCGTTCGTTTGTGCGTGTTCGGTTTGTGGCTCAGGCTGAGAGGACGCGGTCCGGGCGCGGCGGTTCTATCTCGTGCTCGCAGCCCCAGTGTACGCGCGGCCTCACGCCGGTCGTGCTGCTCTGTCACGGATTTGTCCACGATGAGGGGTGCACGTGTCGCGCACTTCTCCAAGGGGTTGGTGCGCGTCGCGTCCCGGGACATGGCAGTGCTCCTCGCGCGTCCGACGGGGCTTCCGAGGCCGTGTCTCCCCCCGCGCGCGTCACTATTAATACATTTTGTTGAAAATCTATGAAAGTTTGAGTGTTTAAACGAGAGACAAATGTGAGAAAAGGTTAATTCCAGTCTGAGAAAAGTGTATAATGTGTGTGGTGAGGCATTTACAGCCTTAAAACATGTAGAATAATTGTAAAATATAAAGTTGTCCTACTTCGCGGATTTCTCTTATTGCGGGTTATTTCTGGAACCTAACCCCCGCGATAAACGAGGGATTACTGTATAACATTGTTGTTTTCATCAGGTCATCATTGCTCTCAAAGACCGATTTGCTCAGCTCTTCAAACCAGGCATCATCATCTGGGTATGTACTTTTTACTTTCAAAGGGCCCATATTACACTATTTTCTAATCTGTTATAATGTTGTTACCTCCTCAAAAACATATCTAGAGTTGTGTTTTGTTTCATTCACATATGTTTAACACACAAGATTTAGGCTGTGTTCTTTTCTCAAACAGAAAACACCGTTCCACCTTGTGATGTCATGAGCTAATACAGGAAATGTGTTTTTAAGCTCCATAAACCTTCACTACAATCATTTGGATAATTCTAGCCTCGGAATTTCCAGTTTCTACTGAACAATAGGTACAAGGTCGCTGTTCACTTGAAAACTACCACTTCATGACATCACATGGTGGAAGAGAGCATTTTTTAGCATTGGAGATGTAGACAGATTAAAAATAAAGTGATAAATGTGTAAATGAAGTAAAACACAACTTCAGGTAAGTTTTTGTGGATTCTAAAATGTCTTAAAGCTCGCAAGAGTCAATGTTGCACAATATAGGCCTTTAAAGGAGAATTAAAGTTTTTTTACATTCTGAGCCTTATTTCGATAATAAAACAAGTTGTTTTACTCACCCATAGCACTTTGGTGTCATATGGAGCACTTCCAGAGATGTATTAGATTAGCGATTAGCGTTCTCGGGGCAGAGAGCATGTAATATATGCCCTGAGCGGTCTCCAAATAACACAAACTTTAGCATTTTTCAAATCATAGAATAGAATAGAAGCTCAATGTCTTAGTCTACGCCTTTGTTTGAGTCAAAAGTGGCCTGTAATCTGAGATTTATCCATAGTTTACAGCTTTGTGTTTCATGTTTGGGTCCCGGGAGCTGAGAATGAAATAAACTGACTCCGCACATGTGCACTGGCGTCCTCATCTACTCGAAACTATGGATAAATCTCGGATTACAGGCCACTTTTGACTCAAACAAAGGCGTAGACTAAGACATCGAGCTTCTATGATTTGAAAAGTGCTAAAGTTTGTTATTTGGAGACCGCACGGGGCATATATTACATGCTCTATGCCCCGAGAACGCTAATCGCTAATCTAAAACATCTCTGGAAGTGCTCCATACGACACCAAAGTGCTATGGGTGAGTAAAACAACTTGTTTTATTACTGAAATAAGGCTCAGATTGTAAAAAAAAAACAAAAAACCATTCATTCTCCTTTAATAATGCATTTGAGTTGTGTTAGTTTTAATCTTTTAGTTAATTATGTCTTGGTTTTTCAGCTGATGCAGGGCTTGGCTTGGGTCATCTCCACAGTTCTTCTCAAATTTGTGCTGTCCACCATCCTGGGAGCTTCTGATGATGTAAGCAATGTGCCTGTTTCCATAATCTACACAATTTATTACCCTGAGAACTACATTTTATAAAGGGCTTTTATAAAGACTCATTTGTGAGAATGCTGTTCATAGATTTCAGTTCAGCATTCAACACTATAATCCCACAGCAACTCATTATCAAACTGGACCACCTGGGGCTTCAGACCTCACTGTGTAATTGGCTGCTGGACTTCCTCAGTGAGAGGCCACAGGCAGTGCGGGTCGGCAGAAACACCTCAAGCTGCATTAGACTGAGCACAGGAGCCCCCCAGGGCTGTGTGCTCAGTCCGATGCTCTTCACTCTGCTGACCCACGACTGCTCACCAGCGTTCAGCACCAATCACATAGTGAAGTTTGCGGACGATACGACTGTGGTGGGTCTCATCTCTAATAACGATGAGACAAACTACAGGAGTGAGGTGAGCCTTCTGACCAAGTGGTGCAGCAATAACAATCTCCTTCCGGAGAGGCCCCACCCAGCACCCCCCACTGTCCATCAATGGTGCTGCTGTAGAGAGGGTGAGCAGCACCAAATTCCTGGGGGTGCACATCAGTGAGGACCTCTCCTGGACAGTGAATACTGTATCACTGGCAAAGAGGGCTCAGAAGCGCCTCTATTTCCTCCGCAAACTGAGGAGAGCTGGAGCCCCTCCACCCATTATGACCACCTTCTACCGAGGCACCATTGAGAGCGTCCTGACCAGCTGCATCACTGTGTGGTACGGGAGCTGCACTGAACAGAACAGGAAAGCCCTGCAGCGCATAGTGAATGCAGCTGGGAGGATCGCTGGTGTCTCTCTCCCCTCCCTCCTAGACATTTTTAACACCCGGCTCACCCGGCTCACCCGCAGAGCGTCCAGCATGGTGGGTGACCCGAGCCACCCCGCACATAGCCTGGTCAGCCTCCTGCCCTCGGGGAGAAGGTACCGGAGTCTCCGGGCCCACTCCACCAGGCTTTCAAACAGCTTCATCCACCAGGCTGTCAGGAGGCTGAACTCACACCCGAACTCCCACCTTGCCCGTCTCCCACCCCCACCCCTCATATTGGCATAACCTGTATTCCATAAAAGACATATCACTCTAGACACTTTAGACACTTTAAAAAACTGCTGCTAAGGACTACTGTTGCACTGTTGCACATTTACATCTACTACTGGAGTTTACTCCTGTTGCACTGTTGTTTACTACTGTTATTGCACATTTACTACTGGAATTTTTAGTACTGTTGTTTACTCCTGTTATTGCACTAGAATTACTACTGTTGCATATTTATTTTTATTTTATCTTAACTCCAATGCACATTCTACTGCACATGACCAATTCACTGCTGTATCTTCCATTGCACATTTTGATGCACACTGCACACTTTGGACATCTGTATATAGTATAGTTTATTTATTATGTTGCACTGTTTTAAGATTTTAGATCTTAGACTTTAGTTTTAACTTTAGATCTCTGTCTTAGATAGTTTTTGTTGTGTTTTGTCTTCATATTGTATCTTGTACACTGTCTTTTTGCACTACCTGGCCAGAGAGAAACGAAATTTCGATTCACTGTATGTTGAACACATATGGCAGAATTGACAATAAAGCTAACTTTGAACTTTGAGTATGTAGGCTGTGCTCTTAGTTTTAAAAAGGTTTTACAGTAACGACTAGGGGTGTGCAAAATAATCGTCATGACAATGCATCGCAATACTAACTTTCACAATATACTGCATCGATTCTTGATGCCAAAAATCAATTATTATAATTAATAATTTAATATTTACTAATTTGATATTTAATATAAATAAATAAATAAATTATTTTTTTATTTTTTTATAAGTCCTATGCACTTTTTTCTTTGTGAAAGGGTATTGTTTGTTATGATGGTAGCTACCTCCAAAATGGCAAATGTTTGAACATCATTTTTTGTTTTAGAAAAAATCCTATGCACTTTTTTTGTTATTGGTTTGGTTTATTTGTTTTTGTTATTCAATAAATTCAGTTATGAATTGAGTTGCTCAGAGTTCTGTATCAATTGAAGACACTGCCCAGATACACAGCCACTGATATTTAAGTTATCCTCTTTTTTTTGGTACATTTTCACTGAAGTATGTCGAATATATTCAGGGATGAAAGAGTTCCGTTTTTTAGCGGATCTCCGCTTTTTTTTTCAGCCATGTGGTAATTTTATTTTTTTTTTTTAATATCTGTGCAAATTCATTGAGAAAGATTTTGGGTGTATATATATGTATAGTTGTGTTTAGGGTCGCCAACCGTCCCTTGAAAAACAAAATCGTCCCGTATTCAGAACAAAAGTACGTGTATCGTATTAAACTTTGTATTAAACTGCGGGCCGCGCGAGCCCGTGTCTGGAGCCGCGGACCGAGCAAGTGAGCGCAGCTCTCGCAACAGCCTGTACCATTGCGTGTACACAGGTTAAACTTTATAAAACATCCTATAGCCTACCTCATCCTACCTGCCCGTGCCTCACTTAACACGTTGCTCCTCGCTTTTTCACCTGCGCCTTTTAGCGCGCATAAGCTCCTCCTCAATGCCTCTGATTAGACGAAGTGCAAAGCAAAAACAAATCCAATATATACTACTAGTAGGCCTACCTGTTAATAAAATGTGGGTTTTTTTTTTGTACTTTTATGTACAGTTTTACTTTATTGCTAACATATAGCATATAGAAATCCAAATTTCAGAAATTTAAAATTTTCCCGTGGGGGGGGGGGGGACTTTCCGCTTTTTTCATAATTGGCCACTTTCATCCCTGTATATTGCAATGCATCGCAATAATTCAAGTATCGTGATGCATCGTGATAGTATCGCATCGTGGCATATGAATCGTGATTCGAATTGAATCGTGACTTCTTTGCCAATACCCACCCCTAATAACGACTGAACTTGGGTTGCTAGTTTTTTTTTTATTCTCAGTATATGGACAGACCAGTATTGCCTCACTACGCTGCACTAGCACTGATGAATGACTGGGCAGGTGGCAGCTCAAATAAGAGTGTCATATGAGGTTCACTCTGCTTTCTGATTCGATAATTGTGTAGAGATCCAAAACACCAAATTCAGTGGCGTTCCTAGAGTGATTTGCGCCCTGGGCGAAACCCACTCTACTCAATCTTTTTCGATCCATCACCACGACTGTTTTGTCATACTGTACACCGTGACCTCCTCAAGACACTGACTGAAATCCGAATGATTACCCCCCCTGGCCCCTCCTCCTAAAACAAACTCTGTACTGTGCTCACAGCATTGCCTAGTGCGAGAGGTCAGAGTCAGACTGTCATACCTGAACCATTTCGCGCTACTCTGTCTTCACGTAACTGTCTTCACTGTCTTCTGTCTTCACGTAACTGTCTTCACTGTCTTCTGTCTTCAGGTAACTGTCTTCACTGTCTTCTGTCTTCACGTAACTGTCTTCACTGTCTTCTGTCTTCACGTAACTGTCTTCACTGTCTTCTGTCTTCACGTAACTGTCTTCACTGTCTTCTGTCTTCACGTAACTGTCTTCACGAGCCAGCACCAGCCCCGCACACGGATCCGTGTGGATCCTTGCTCCGCACCTCCGTGCGCCGTGGGCGTGCGCTCCGCACAGTTTTTTTTATTTTTTTTTTTCTTCTTCGTGCCACCGTAGCACCCTCCCCGCAATGGCGCTAGGGGCAATTGCCCAGGTGGACCCCGTCAAAGAACGCCCCTGACCAAATTATAAAATAAACAACTTGGTCAGCATGTCCAATATTTTGCAGTTAAGAACAAATCATTATAATTGTTATCAGTAAAAGCTATGTTTGATTTGATTGTGTTTTCCTCATCACAAACATACCTAGAGTTGTGTTTTGTTTCATTCACACATGTTTAACACACAAATCCTGTATATGTAGGCTGAGTTCTTCTCTCAAACTGAAAAACACTCCGTTCTACCTTGTGATGTCATTTAAACTAAAATCATTAGGATAATTTTAGCCCTAGAAATGCCTATCTCTGCTGAATAAGGTAAAAGAAGCTGTTACTTTGAAAACTACTGCTTCATGACATCATAAGGTGGAACAGAGCATTTTGAGCTTTGGAGATGTAGACAGACTAATAAATGTGTGAAACAAAACACAACTTCAGGTATGTTTTTGAGGAGGTAACAACATTATAACATAGTTTAAAGATCCCATGACATGGTACTTCTTGATGCTTTTATATGGTACCTTAATGGTTCCCTAATACTGTAAATGAATCCTTCTTCAAAATCAACACTCAGTGCATGAGAAAGACTCATGTACACAGACATGGTTAAAAAATCTCTTTCTGAACAACTCATTCTGGGCCTTGTTGCTTGAATGCAAATGAGAAGGACGGAGATAGGTCAGTGCAGCGGGGGGGGTGGGGGGGGGGGCAAATGCGCCGCTGGGTCCTTGTTTTAGCGGAGTGCTCTGCGCTGTCTCCCACTTCTGCGTTTTAAGCGCAGAGGAAGAAAGGAGAGACGTTTCAATGAAAAAAAACACATTTTCACAGAAAATAAAATTAAACCACTGCTGTTTCAGAGGTCCAGAGGGTCGGATAAAGGACTTCCGAGCCTGGAAACACTTACACGTGCCTCCAGGCAAATAAAAAAAACGCATTTCGCATTGTGTAGCTCATTCGCGGTCCAAACTCTCTGGGCGTGAGTTCAGAGAGTGTGGGTAGAAAAACAGACGGGGGGTGGAACTGCATTTTCCGTGTGACGTCAGAAAGTTTCCTTGTTCAGAATCACCCATTTGAGCTGTGTTTTTTTCAAACGCAGAAAGGGACCGCAAATGCTCAGTTTACACATTTCGCAACTTTTAGCCATGAGGGGGGGCCCTAAACAGGGTAGGGGAGCTCACATTAACGTTCAAAAACCTCAGAAAGTGAAATTTCATGCCATGGGAGCTTTAAAGCTCACAAGAGTCCATTTTGCGTAATATAGGACCTTTAACGCAATCTTCTGACAGTACATGAAGAGTCGACTTGACACATACTTCTACACTCATCCATTATTCCTTCATAAACCTTAAATCCTGTTAATTTCCCTTTTTGCTGTAGGCTCACATCAGTGCCCTGATCAAGTCCAAGTTCACCAGCTACAAAGACTTCCACACCATGATGTACACCTGCGCCGCTGAGTTTGACTTCATAGAGGTCGAGGTAAAAGCACGACGCTGATCAGAAAACGCCACATTTTCACTCAGTTTTTTAATATTCTGTGTTTAGTTTTTAATCTGTATATATATTTTTTTTTTTTTCATTTTTAGACTCCCATTCGCTATCTCAAAACACTGCTGCTGCCCATCAATGTGCTGGTGGTAGCTGTGATCGCTTGGAAGGTAATTTTACAGTTTAGCTTTAAAGGTGCACTGTGTAACTTTTTGGTTGGGGGTCCATCACCTGCTTGTTTCTATGGATATATCATTGCTGTGCCTGGAATGTTCACAGCTTTATTCAATTAGAGGTGGTTTTATAGCTCACAAATACCTAGAAAAACAGGTGGTACTTAGTCTGGTTTGGTCTCCATGAAGATAGAAAGGTTTAATACCATACTGTGAAACATTCCAGACAAAGCATTAACATCTCCAAGGAGAAAAGCGTTTAAAGGACACTCCACCAGAAAAGTTGCACACCTTTAAATAATAATAAAACATGATGACGTTTACTGCGACATCAGCGCCCATTGGGCACCACAGTTCTCTAACGCAGACATCAGCAGACTTATTTCTTATGTCATTTTTAGATGCATATTGTGATTTTAAAATGTGCAAATTACAGCATAATGATCCACAGATGTCATAGATTATAACTATAGAGCAGACACACGCACTATATGTCCTCTTTAAATAGTATTATCTCTCTGCTTGTGTCTAGACAGTCCAGGATATAGTCAGGGTCCTCAGAGATGGAGCCAAGATGGAAGACTCTGAGGAAAACGGGTAAGAACTGTACTTTTTCTGTATGCATCTTTTTATTGTAACTTTAGAACTTTGTTTTTTCTAATGCTATCTTTACATATTTCTTCATA
This sequence comes from Paratrypauchen microcephalus, assembly GCA_036785185.1. Lineage (NCBI taxonomy): Eukaryota > Metazoa > Chordata > Actinopteri > Gobiiformes > Gobiidae > Paratrypauchen > Paratrypauchen microcephalus. The sequence continues at coordinate 171,999 of JAVJIX010000343.1, forward strand.
CAGGTCTGACATAGCAGCAAGAGGAGAGGTGAGCTATTCACTTTATATTTCTTTCTTTACTCTAAATTTTCAATTTTTTTCTTTTCTTCACTATATATTTTTAGTTATAGTATAGTAAATGTAATTGATAAGATTGAAACCAAAACCGTGAGGTTTACATACCAATTACATAACAACTTTGCATGAATAAAAGTTCAAACATTATGAGACGTCCTGGACATCTCATTAAATCCAGTCAAAGGCCTGACCAGTATATCGGCCAGATAGATCAAGTATCGGCATCTGTGCATCCCTAATATTATTAAAGACACAAAATTGACTCTTGTGAGCTTTTAGCCATGTTAGAATGTTGGTACCTCCTCAAAAACACACACATTTGAGTAACCCTTTATTATTAGTCTGTTTACATCTCCAAAGCTCAAAATGCTCTGGTCCAACTTTTGATGTCATGAGGTTGTAATTTTCAAGTCAACAGCTCACATTGACTTTTACCTTTAGTTCAGAAGAAATGATCAATTCCAAGTCTGAAATCATCTAAATGATTCTCGTGAAGGTGTATGGAGTTTCCTTGCCTGGAAGAATCCATGACTCATCGCTGTACCAGCGAGTGAGTCTGGTAACGCTTGATCCACAGAATGCGCTGCGGTTGCGCGTAGACAGACAGCTAAGTGAACCAATCAGAGATTGCGCCATCTTGATTCAAAACTGAGGCGGAACTTCCGCTGCCTAAGAGTGACTTTGCGGGCAAAGGCGGGTGCACTGACGTCACCATCTTTGAACGAATCAGAATCGCGGAGTCCGTTTGTAACCGGAGGAGCGAGCGTGGATGGAGGGTGTCCAAATGGTATCGCGCTGTGTAGGAAATACAGAGAGATATCATTTGGCTGGCCAGGTAAGGAGTTTCCCAGTGGAGCACTTCCTCTTTTACCACATGAGATATCTAGGTGTTTTCAGTTTGATGGAAGAAGTCAGCCTAAATATGCAGAGTTTGTGTGTTAAATGTGTGAATGAAACAAAACGCAACTCCACGTATCAGGCATGAAAATCCATCACCTTTCGGCGAAATTTGCCATTTTGAAATCAAAATGGGTGACCTACGTGAATCGTGTAGATCCGAGGAGAAAAAAAGGGGAGGTTGAGAAAATAGTAATTGACTGAGCAAAATCCCCACAAGTTCAAAGGGCCAAACTGTGCTTCAGCTTCCAATCATGTTGCAGCATATTTACCCACCGATCGTGATGATTAGCGCTGTTGTATTTGCGCCTGCTCGCCGATCAGCTGTGAGCGAGCCTCGTGAATATACGCGGCATTTCATGAAACTGGAGAAAATCCTTAACTTGCTACATTAGTCTGTGGATACGCGACACGTGAATACGCAAATGAACACGGTAAACTGTTAAAATGGACCGCGTTCTTTTGTGGCGAGTCATATTATTGTATTATTTCTGCATCAAAGGGACGTATTAGCTGACAGCAGGGGCCTAAAACAGGACTAATCCGGGACTAAACCAAGAATAAACCAGGTCTAAACCAGGACAAAACCGGGTCTAAACTGGGACTAAACTGGGACTAAACCGGGACTAAACCAGGTCTAAACTGGGACTAAACTAGGACTAAACCCAGACTAAACCAGGTCTAAACCAGGTCTAAACCAGGTCTAAACCAGGTCTAAACCAGGACTAAACCAGGACTAAACCGGGTATGTTTGCGATGAGGAAACGACATTAGAACATAGATCAGAAAATAGTGTCATATGGGCCCACAGACTGGACCTAGTGGAGTCCTTGTATTATTTTTCTTTATTTTTATGTTAGAGTAAAAAGCTGTTGCTGTTGCTGTGTAACCTCTGGTTGTCTTGTATTGTTTTGCACTAGCTGGTGTACCACAGTCTGCAGCTGGTGGCCTTCTCTGTTCTGGCTCTGCTCATCATGAGGCTGAAGCTCTTCCTCACTCCTCACATGTGCATCATGGCCTCCCTCCTCTGCTCCAAACAGGTCAGTCCCAACTACCACCGTCATCGTAGAATGAAAGAGTTCCGTCTTTTAGCGGACCTCCGCTTTTTTTTTTCAGCTGCGGGGTCTTTTTTTTTTATATATATATATATCTGTGCAAATTCGTTGAGAAAGATTTTGGGCGTATATACAGTATATGTATAGTTGTGTTTAGGGTCGCCAACCGTCCCTTGAAAAACAGAATCGTATTCAGAACAAAAGTATGTGTCTCATATTAAACTGCGGGCTGCGCGAGCCCGTCTGGAGCCGCGGAACGAGCGAGTGAGCGCAGCTCTTTCGCAACAGCATGTACCATTGCGTACCAACGTGTATCACAGAGCAGGTTAAACTTTATAAAACATCCTATACCTCATCCTACCTGCCCGTGCCTCACTTAACGTGTCGCACCTTGCTTTTTCACCTGCACCTTTTAGTGCGCATAAGCTCCTCCTCAATGCGGTGCAAAGCAAAAACAAATCCAATATATACTACTAGTACCTGTTAATAAAATGTGTTTTTTTTTTTTGTACTTTTATGTACAGTTTTACTTTATTGCTAACATATAGCATATAGAAATCCAAATTTCAGAAATTTAAAATTTTCCGGGGGGGGACTTTCCGCTTTTTTCATGATTGGCCACTTTCATCCCTGTCCTTTATCCGAGCCTCCGAACCTCTGAAACAGCAGTGGTTTAATTTTATTTTCTGTGGAAATGTGTTTTTTTCAATGCAACTCATCTCATATCTTCCTCCGCGCTTACACACACGGAAGTGGGGCCAGCGCACATCGCACCGCTAAACGAGGAACCAGTGGCGCATTTGGCCACGCCCCCACCCGCTGCACTGGCCTGTCTCTGTCCTCCTCATTTGCATTCAAGCAACAACGCCCAGAATAAAGCGTTTTAGAGACATCAGGGATGAAAGAGTTCCGCTTTTTAGCGGATCTCCGCCTTTTTTTTAGCCGCGTGGTAATTTTTTTTTTTTTTTTTTCCAAATACGTTGAAATTTTGGGTGTGTATTATATATGTATAATTGTGTTTAGGGTTGCCAACCGTCCGTTGAAAAATGTAATCGTCCCGTATTCAGAAACAAAAGTACATGTCTCGTATTAAACTTGTACATGTGTGCTTGGCCGCGCGAGCTTGTGTGCTCTTCTGGTGCTGCGGACTCGAGCCCGTGTCTGGTGTCGCGGACCGAGCGAGTGAGCGCAGCTCTTTCGCAACAGCGTGTACCATTGTGTGTACACAGGTTAAACTTTATAAAACATCCTATACCTCATCCTACCTGCCCGTGCCTCACTTAACGCGTCGCTCCTCGCTTTTTCACCTGCGCCTTTTAGCATAAGCTCCACCTCAATGCGCTCTGATTAGACGAAGTGCAAAGCAAAAACAAATCAAATATATATTACTAGGCCTACCTGTTAATAAAATGTGTTTGTTTTTGTACTTTTATGTACAGTTTTACTTTATTGCTAACATATAGCATATAGAAATCCAAATTTCAGAAATTTTAAATTTTCCAGCGGGGGGGGGGGACTTTCCGCTTTTTTCATGATTGGCCACTTTCATCCCTGAGACATATTTAGCCTCATGAAGACAGTCAGAGTCATATCTCATGCACTGAGGCTTGATTTTGGAGGATTCATTTACAGTATTAGGGAACCATTAAGGCGCCATATAAAAGCATCAAGAAGTACCATGTCATGGGATCTTACAGTCTTCTGTCTTTCCTGTGTGTCCGCAGTTGTTTGGCTGGTTCGGGGAGCACTCCAAACAGCAGATGGCAGTGTTTGGCGTGCTGGCTCTCATGGCTGTACAGGGCCTGTCTAACCTGCAGGCTCAGTGGGGCATCATCGGGGAGTTCAGTAACATGCCCCAGGAAGAACTGCTCGATTGGATCCAAGACAACACACATCACAGTGAGCTGCTTTAAAGGGCCCATATTACACTATTTTCTGATCTGTGTTCTAATGTTGTTTCCTCATCAAAAACATGCCTGGAGTTGTTTTATTTGATTGTTTTATTTGATTCACATGTCCACACAAAAAAATTTAGTTCTTCTCAGTGTTCTCTCAAACAGGAAACGCCTTGTGATGTCATGTGGTAATACATTGTTTTTAAACTTCACTAGAATCATTTGGATGATATCAGCCCTGGAATTGTCTATCTCTACTGAACAAAAGGTGAAAAGTAGTTGAAAACTACCACTTCGAATAGAATTTTGGGTTATTCAAACATGTGTGAATGAAACAAAACACAACTCCAGGTATATTTTTCAAGAGGTAATGACATAGCATGACTTAAAGCTCACAAGAGGCAATTATGTGTAATGTAGGACCTTATGAATATTCCTCAGTGGGTCTGTTAAGGATCATTTCGCCTTTCCTTTATAGACCCCCCCAGGAATATTTAACAGTCCATCTTAAATCCTAAATATCCCAGAAGGGAGCTATAACATTGTAACTGGAGTTTTAATCATAGGGTTTGCTGAACACGGTGGCACATATACCCTGTTAACTGCCATGTTCCAAATCAGAAGTGAGCACTGAGCGTGAATTGGTTCCTTTGAGCTTTGGTTCCAGGGGAAAGTACCTTTTAACAACGTTGCTTCGGATTGGCTCTTTGGTTGGTATGATACATGCACTCTGAAATCGTTAGTTGTTACCCTAATAGCATTTTAAATTCAGATGTGGATTCAAATAGTCCATCCATCCATTTTCTTCTGCTTATCCGGGTTTGGGGTCGTGGGGGCAACAGCCTAAACAGATCTGCCGCCCGGATCTCACTGCACCTGCTCCTATGAATCCCCCTGTGGGTGGTGGGTCTACGGGAGGATGGCTCCACATCACTCCTTTGGGCTGTACCCAGCTGGGCCCCGTGCGTCACCAGACGCTCGCCGTTGAGCACCCACCCCAGGTCTGGCTCCAGAGAGGGGGATCAGTCTCAAGGAAATGAATGTAGGTCAATGTAATGTCATCAAAAAGCATTAAAAACTTGGCATTTGTATGTTTGTGTGTGCAGATGCTGTGTTTGCTGGAGCGATGCCCACCATGGCCAGTGTGAAGCTGTCCACAGGCAGGCCCATTGTCAACCACCCGCACTATGAAGACGCTGGACTCAGGTACATGCGAGCAGTTATTCTGTACCACATAAGGTTTGTCCAGACTCTGATCCAAACCTGTGTCTGATTTCCAGAGAGAGAACCAAGCTGGTGTACTCCATGTACAGCCGTATGTCTGGAGAGACTGTGAAGAGGAACCTGATGAAGCTCAAAGTGGACTACTTTGTTCTGGAGGACTCCTGGTGCACCAGAAGGACAAGGTCTGTTACAGTGCACTCATCTCAACTCATCAACTCATCTCAACTCATCACACCATGTGATCACACCATAGGATTAGACTTGGACCTAGACTTGGACAAACTTTATTGATCCACAAGGGAAATTATTTGGACACATGTACCACAGGCAGGGGATGGGTGCTTGTCAGCAGTAGTAGGAGCTAATTTTTTTTTGGCAGAGTTCCATATTAGTACTAGGAATTGATTTACAGACAAAATAGCAAAATAAAAACACCAGAATCATGTAGAGCGGGTTAATACAAACATTTTAAGACCAAAATGATAACACTCACAGCAGCCGTTACAGGAAAAGCGGTAACAATTTTTCAATGTAAAGTAAATAAGAGCTAGAGTCAGTGGAGCTGGAAGCGCCCCCCATGCTCACTTCCTATTAGGAACACGGCAGCTAACAGGTTAGCTATGTCCATGTATCATTCTATGGCAGGACCGTTGAAACCTCTCATGACTACCCTTATAGGATTGATGCTCTAGAAATATGACTTGCACCTACATATTTAGCTGAAATATTTGTATTTCTATTTTATTTTATATTTACTTATAAATATACATTTATATAATTATTCCTTATTTGACAACAGTCTCTTGTTATTTTTGGTACTTATTTAGAATTTATTATTACAATTTCTATTTTTCTCTTTGGTATTATAATATATTGTCATGTGGGAGCTACTGTGTCCAAATAATTTCCCTTGTGGATCAGGTTTGGTCAGGTTTGTCTAAGTCTAAGTTTAATATAATGAATCACTCCCTTATTTCCTGTGTATTGTCGTCTCCAGACCCGGGTGCAGCATGCCCGAGATCTGGGACATCGAGGACCCCAAGAACGTGGGTAAAGTCCCTCTGTGCACCCAGCTCACCAGAAACTCCCACCCCCACTTCAGCACAGTGTTCGCCAACGAAGTGTACAAGGTGCTCAAAGTGCCACGAGCCAGCAGACAGGACAGATAACAGCCACCACCACCACCACCAACACACGGACTTTGCACCAGCAACTCTTCTCTGCTTTGGCACAATGTCACTGCTTGCACTGTCAGGTCCAGGCTGTGTCCGAATGTCCACACTATTCACTATGTAGGGCACTATTTAGCACTATCACGCCATTTTTAGGAGTGTACGAATGTCCAGTTGGTGAAAAAGTAGTGCATTCGAAATCTCCCACAATACACCTTGAAAAGCAGTGGGCATCCGTGGTCACTTGACGCCAATATACTAGCAGACCACAATGCATTTCGAGAGTCAGAAGAACAACCGTGGACAGAGGCAGGTGTTTAACTGGACACAACACGACTGAATAAAGCGGATCGAAGCGCTGGTTTCTGGCTCTGTTGATGATGATTATGAGTAAGAACCCGTGGTGGAAGTAATGAAGTATAAAAGTAAAAGTACAATACTTAAGTACAAATTTAACTTGAGTACATTTTACAGTGGATACTTTTAGGGCTGGGCGGTATATCGCTTCATACTGAATACCGGTGTTTTTTTACTTACAGTAATCCCTCGTTTATCGCGGGGGTTAGGTTCCAGACATAACCCGCAATAAGAGAAATCCGCAAAGTAGGACAACTTTATATATTACAATTATTCTACATGTTTTAAGGCTGTAAACGCCTCACCACACACATTATACGCTTCTCTCAGACTGGAATTAACCTTTTCTCACATTTGTCTCTCGTTTAAACACTCAAACTTTCATAGATTTTCAACAAAATGTATTAATAGAGACGCGTGGGGGGAGACACGGCCCCGGAAGCCCCGCCAGACGCGCGAGGAGCACTGCCACGTCCCGGGACGCGACGTGCACCAACCCCTTGGAGAAGTGCGCGACACGTGCACCCCTCATCGTGGACAAATCCGTGACAGAACAGCACGACCGGCGTGAGGCCGCGCGTACACCGGGGCTGTGAGCACGAGATCGAATCGTGGCGCCCGGACCGTGTCCTGTCAACCCGAGCCACAAACCAGCCGCACGAAACCAGCAAAGAGTGGTTTATTCCTGGTTTAGACCTGGTCCAGTCCAGGTTTAGACCTGGTTTAGTTCTGGTCTAGACCTGGTTTAGTCCACGTTTAGTCCTGGTCTAGTCTCTTAGCCAATCAGGACACAGAACACAATGTTACACTATAAAAAAAAAATAAAGTTACACTATTAAAAAAAAAAAAATCCGCGAAACAGCGAGGCTGCGAACAGTGAACCGCGATAGAGCGAGGGACCACTGTATCCCAATATCAGTGAGTGTGTGCGTACAAAATGTCGGGAACACAGAGCGGCAGAACATCACACCATTAGAGCAGTGGAAGCTGTGTGTGTGATGTGTGTGTGTGTGTGTGTGTGCGGTGAACAACATGGACGGAGAAAATGTTACATACACGGAGGAAGTGTGAAGCAGTGTCAGTTGTGTGGAAGTACTTCGGCTTTAAAAAATCTGGCGCTGATCAAACAAACATATTCTGTAAATGTTGTTGGGCTAAGGTTGTAGCAGCAGGAGGCAGCACAAAGCAATTTGCTTCACCAGCTCCGTCACAAACACGTCCTGGAATATGAAGAATGCACGAAACTAAGATCTGCATCCTCTTCCACGTCTGCAGGGAACTTTCAAGTTGCCACTGCAACACAAAACGCCACTCAGACGTCACTAAAAGACGCATTTGCTAAGGGGACTGTCTACGACAAGAAAAGCGAACAGTGGAACAATATTACCAACGCCATTACTGTCCATTTAGTCAAAGACACGGTACCACTGAGTCCTGTTGAGAAAGGTGCTTCAAGGAGATGATTAAAGCACTGGACCCAGATATGTTTTACCAAATCAAATTTACTGCAGTAATTATTCTCTAAATTATTAGGAAATGAGGTTAACACCTAGTCATGCATGAAAAAAAAAAAAACGTCAAATATTGTGACACCGATATAATTTTGAAAAATACCGTGATATCAATTTTTGGTCGTACCGTCCAGCTCTTGATACTTTTTACTTTTACTTCACTACATTCAAGAACGTGTATCTACACTGCATTTTAGGTCTAGACTGAAAAGTAAAAAGTACTTTTCTTTGTGGCATGAGACGTGCTGAAAAGACTGAAACTTATTTTTAATGTTGCATTTGAGGTAACGTCCCAACTTTGAGCAAACCAAATTGTTCTAAAAATCTCTGCAAAATACTTTTTACTCTTAAAGATCCCATGACATGGTACTTCTTGATGCTTTTATATGGCGCCTTAATGGTTCCCTAATACTGTAAATGAATCCTTCAAAATCAAGACTCAGTGCATGAGATATGACTCTGGCGGTCTTCATGAGGCTAAATATGTCTCTGAAACACTTTCTTCTGGGCGTTGTTGCTTGAATGCAAATGAGGAGGACAGAGACAGGCCAGTGCAGCGCGTGGGGTGTGGCCAAATACGCCGCTGTTTCCTGAATTTGCGGTGCGCTGTGCGCTGTCACCCACTTCCTGTGTTTTTTTTTCCGTGGAGGAAGATATGAGACGCTTTCCATTTTAAAAAAAACACATTTCCACAGAAAATAAAATTAAACCACTGCTGTTTCAGAGGTTCGGAGGCTCGGATAAAGGACATCCGAGCCTGGAAACACACTCACGTGCCTCCAGGCAAATTTAAAAAAAAAGCATCTCGCATTGTGTAGCTTGTTTGCGGTCCAAATTCTCTGGGCGTGATTACCAGAGACGGTGGGTGGACATCCATACGGGGGGTGGAAACCTTTCCGCAAGTGTGATATCAGAAAGTTTCCTTGTTCAGAATCTCCCATTTGGGCTGTCTTTTTTTCAAATGCTCAGTTTACACATTTCGCAACTTTTAGCCATGGGGGGGGGCCCTAAACAGGGTAGGGGAGCCTAAACAGGGTAGGGGAGCTCACATTAATGTTCAAAAACCTCAGAAAGTGAAAATTTCATGCCATGGGACCTTTTATAAAGTAAATTTTTAAACAGGTATTTAATACTTTCAGTTAAGTAGATTTTTACCTTTTGTATCTGTACTTTTACTCAAGTATTGAGTACTTCAACTACCATTGATAAAAAACACTCTTAAATAGACTGTTTTGGTGTAAAGGCACTAGTTTTGGCCTCTTACTGTTAAAAGATTGATCATTTCCACATTTCAGAAAAGCAAAGAATCCACTCTGTTTATGTGAGATCAAGCTTGACATCAACTTGTATGGTCAGTATTAGTCCATAAATACTTGTGTGTCAGTCTGATTTGATTATTTTTTTATGATACAAATCAACTTTTATCTGACTTTAGTGACTGACTTTTTTTCACCCAGATGCCAGAGTCACGTGACCTAACTGTAGTAATGTGTGTGTCCAGAATTCTCAGTGAATGAGCACACTATATAGTCCTCTAAATATTGCAGGACTATGTAGAGAATGAAGGGTCAGGGACTAGGGTGGACACTCGGACACAGCCCCAGATTTTGTCATTTCGATGGCGTGTGATGGTTGCTGCCCTCTGCTGGTATTTTTGTGTACAAGCGTATTAATGACAGTCGCAGATTTAGATGCAACACAGAAGCTAATTCTCTGTGCCAATATTTGCTTATCTGATGGGTTGTTGCTTTGCCTGGAATGTTCCATGGTATGACATTAAACACATCTACATGGGTGTGTTTCTGTTGCTCAAAAATACATTAATTCCTTCTGTGAATAGGGGCGACTCCACAGATCTGAATTGTAGCGTGGCATAGTGCTGTAAGCTGCTCGTCTCCCTTGCGAAAGGTTTAATCTGTACTGTGGAACATTCTAGACAAAGCAATCATGTTTCCATAGAGAACAAGAGGTTACGCAGTTCAGCTCATTTCACTAAAATATAGTAAAGATTTTACTTTTTAAAAAATTGAAAAGATTGGCAGATTTTTATTTTTTTTTTAGGTTTAAAATTGGTTGGAAATCATGACATCACTCTAGGGTATTTCAGATTTCAAGTATTTATTGTCATTGCACAAGAAAGAACAACAAAAGTGTGTTTGGAGCATCCACATACGTAGTTGTAAAGTGCGAAATAGTAAAGTGCAAACCCAGTGAAATAAATACCCCTAAATAACCCCAGTGTAAACATTTGTAAACATTTGACATCAGTACAGCAGTATTGGCAGCAGCATCAGGGCATGTCATTAATATTATCATTAAAGGTCCCATGACATGGTACTTCTTGATGCTTTTATATGGCTCCTTAATGGTTCCCTAATACTGTAAATGAATCCTTCTTCAAAATCAACACTCAGTGCATGAGAAACAGAGATAAGATGAGAAAGAGTCATAAATGTCACTCTGGAACACTCCATTATGGGCGTTGTTGCTTGAATGCAAATGAGGAGGACAGAGATGGCCTATAGTAGAGGGTGGGGGCGTGGCCAAACTCTCCACTCTCAGCTGTGCCTGTGCGCTCTGACCCACTTCCGTGTTTTTGCGCGGAGAGAGAGATGAGAAGCGTTCCATTGAAAAATAAACACATTTCCACAGAAAATAAAATTAAACCACTGCTGTTTCAGAGGTCCAGAGGCTCAGATAAAGGACTTCCGAGCCTAGAAACACTCGCAAGTTCCTCCAGGCAAATAAAAAAACGCGTTTCGCATTGCGTAGCTCCTCCGCAGTCCAAACTCTCTGGGCGTGATTTACAGAGACGCTGAGTTCAGACAGACGGGGGTGGAACTGCATTTGCATTTCTTTTTTCCATCTGACGTCAATAAGTTTCCTTGTTCAAAATCGCCCGTTTGAGCTCTGATTTTTTTCTAACACGGAAAAGGATCGCAAATGCTCAGTTTACACATTTCGCAACTTTTAGCCATGGGGGGGCCTAAACAGGGTAGGGGAGCTCACATTAACGTTCAAAAACCTCAGAAAGTGAAGATTTCATGGCATGGGACCTTTAAAGTGCATTAGAGAGCAGGGCCATTCAGATACATGAGAATAGTGACATTATGCAGCAATGCAAAACCAGTTCAGAACTATTGGTTGGCGAGTGTGGTTATTGTCCATGGGAGGGGGGTAGAAAGGGGTGGGGGGCAGTGTTCAGTAGCCTCACAGCTTGCCAAAACTCCTCTTATGTATGCTTCTAATTATTATTTAACAGGTGAAAAGATAAGAAAATGCCTTTATTTTATTTAAATAAGCATTTAACTATCAGAAAAAATGTGTTTCTTGTGTGAAAATTGTGTACAACTTTTGGACCAAATTCTCCCAGTGTGATGTTATCAATATGGAATGCTCTAATATAGAACTCTCTGCTTCCTGTCATTTTCACAAACTGCTTTCTGGTTGGTCTGAAAACTATATTTATATAGTTATATATTAGGGATGCAAATTATCGATTAATTCATTAATCTATAGTTGATTGACCTTATCGATCGATTTAGGATTAACTGATAAGCGGCGTTTTTCACCTGAATTTTAGTGTTTCAATAGGGTCTTTAAGAATATAAGCTATAGTAACATAACACTGAGTCAAAAATATATCATAGTATTATTATATTGTATATTCCTCAATGAATTATTCCTTAGTAAAAAGCAGACAAATGTATTGATGCTGAATAACAAATTACAGTAATCCCTCGCTCTATCGCGCTTCACTGTTCGGGGCCTCGCTGTTTTGCAGATTTTTTTTTTTTTTTCAATTTTTCTTTCTCGTGTAACATTGTGTTCTGTGTCCTGATTGGCTAAGAGACTAGACCAGGACTAAACATGGACTAAACCAGGTCTAGACCAGAACTAGACCAGGTCTAAACCTGGACTGGGCCTGGACTAAACCAGGACTGGACCAGGTCTAGACCTGGACTAAACCGGGATTAAACCACCACGTGCTGCTGCTGGTTTCGTGCGGCTGGTTTGTGGCTCGGGCTGAGAGTAGGCAGTCCGGGCGCCGCGGATTGACCTCGTGCTCGCAGCCCCAGTGTACGCGCGGCCTCGTGCCTGTGGTGCACGTGTCGCGCACTTCTCCAAGGGGTTGGTGCGTGTCGCGTCCCGGGACGTGGCAGTGCCGTTGAATGAGCGCGGTGCGCCCTGCCGGACTAGACCAGGTCTAAACCAAACCTTGTTTCGTGACCACGGGTGTGCGTGTCCGCGATTAGTTACAATTAATGCATTTTGCTCGGCCAACGTCTTGATCGACAATTAATTGTAAGTCGATTAATTGTTGACATCCCTATTATCTATTTATATTTACAGCAGGTATTATCCCACTACATTGAGTCAAAATCAGAGAACCCTAAAAACCTGCCATATGCACTTTAAAACCGTTTGCAAATTATACTCGATGGACAGACCTTTATTTAAACCTTCATAATGACAGAAAACATGCTGAAGACTTGACGGTTGTAAATTGAACTCTTCATCTCTCATTTGTCTTAAACGGCCCATGTTGCACCTTTTTCTGATCTGTGTTCTAATGCTGCTTCCTCATCACAGACCTGGAGTTGTTTTGTTTCATTCACACACGTTTAGCACACAAACCCTGGATATTTAGGCTGAGTTCTTCTCTCAGACTAAAAACGCTAACTTCCAGCTTGTGACGCCACGTTCACTGTGTTTAAACTCCACGCACCTTCACTAGAATCATTTGGATGATTTCAGACTTGGAATTACCAATCTCTACTGAACTAAACGGTAAAAGGTCGACGTGTTGACTTGAAAACTACCGCTTTATGACGTCACAAAGTAGAACAGCATTTTGAGCTTTGGAGATATAGACAGACTAATAATAAATGATTACTCAAACATGGTTGAATGGAACAAAACACAACTCCAGGTTTTTTTGAGGAGGTAACGGCATTCTACCATGGCTAAAAGCTCACAAGAGTCAATTTTTTTGCGTAATGTAGAACCTTTAATGTCTTGCAATATTGGCAAAGTGAAATAGCTCAACTTGTTATAATCTGTTGTGTTTCTAAACCACAAAGTGACATAATGTTATATAGGACCAAACCGTGATGTCCACAAACTGTGAAGCAATACTTGTGTACAACCTCCATGTATTTCAATGCACCTCACGGTTTACTATTTTTATAATTTATTTCTATCAGTATTTTTATCACGGACCCTGTCAAATAATGTGCTTTTGGAAATTGGGATGCAAGGGTACGTGTAACGTTGACGAGGGTTTTAAATTACCAAATGTATGTATTTAAAACTTGTGTGTAAATATCTACTTTTTTTAGATTATACAACTGTTACTTTTCCATTGTCTTTGCCAAAGGATGACATTTGAAGCTGCCTATTTAGCTGCTCTCAGCACAACCATGTTATTATCTTATTATGTTATTGTTATTACATCTTTACACAGTCCATAGTATTCATTTTTATTTTCTAGTTCCATATTCTCTGGGTTTCTTTTCCTTCTGTGGTAAAGGTTTTATAAGATACTTTTAGAACCAAGAGCTAAATCAAGTAGCGAAAATATGTTGTATGACTAATGATAGTAGAATAGAATAGAATAGAATAGAAAGCCTTTATTGTCATTATACACAGTACAATGAGATTTGAAGCCCCCCTTCAAAGTGCACTCAGCGCAAGTATAAAAGAATAAATAGCACTAAAAACTATAAAACTACTCTGCTAAAAACAAGACACATATACACACATACAGCATACCGGGGTAGAGGCAGTCCAAAACTCAGTGCAAATGGCAGTTCTAGTGCAAATTGGAGTTCAGTTTGGTGACAGCTTTGGGAAAGAAAAGCTGTCCCTGAGTCTATTTGTCCTGGCTGATATCAATCAATCAATCAAACAATATTTATAAAGCGCTTTTCATACACTCATTGGACCTGTAGTGCCTGCCAGAGGGCAACAGGTTGAAGAGATGGAAGCCAGGGTGGGTATTGTCCTTCAGAATGTTCCGGGCTCTGCTGAGACAGCGGGAGTTGTAGATGGAGGATATGGAGGGCAGAGGACAGCTGATGATTTTTTGTGCTGTATTTGTCACCCTCTGCAGTCTCTTCCTGCCGGCCTCCGTGCAGCTGGAGTGTCACACCGACGTAGGTCAGCAGGCTCTCTATGGTGGAACGGTAGAAGGTCACCAGCAGGCTTGTGTTTAGTTTCTCCTTCCTGAGCACCCTCAGGAAGTGTTGCCGCTGCTGGGCCTTCTTTACCAGAGCTGAGGTGTTGACTGACCAGGAGAGATCTGCAGAGATGTGAACACCCAGGAATTTGAAGGTCTCCACTGTGTTGATGTACGGGGGGGCAGGGGCAGATCTCTTCTGCCGGAAGTCCAGGATGAGCTCCTTTGTCTTGGAGATGTTTAGTGCCAGGTTGTTGGTTGCGCACCACTCCCCAAGTTTCAGGACCTCATCCCAACCCCACCACTGACTGTATATATAAATCGACATAGCTAACCCGCTAGCGGCCGTGTTTCCAATAGGAACTGAGTGTGGGGGGCGCTTCTGACTCCATCGACTCCTGCTCTAGTTCACTTTGTATTGAAAAAACGTCACCCCTCTCTCTCTAACCGCTGCTGTCAGACTTCTCATTTTAGTCTTAAAATGTTCATATTATCCCGCTCTTCATGATCCTGGTGTTTTTATTTCACTTTTTGTCCAGAAATAAATTCTTATTCCTAATGTGCAACTTGGCTCTAAATTTGCCCCGTAACTGCAGCCCTTAGTCCAAAGGCCAACTTTTAGTACCATACCAACACCTTACGTAACTTTTTGGTCGGGGGGTCCTTTACCTGCGTGTTTCTATGGAGACGGGATTGCTCTGCCTGGAATGTTCCGCAGTATGACATTAAACAGCTCTACTTTGCATTTAGCCTATTCAATTCCAGGTGGTTTTATAGCTCAAAAATACCGAGAAAAACACACAGGCATTCTGACTGTGAGCGGGGTCGCCTCTCCACAGATCTGACCTGTAACTCGGTTTGGTTTGGTCTCCATGAAGGTAGAAAGGCATAATGTCATACTGTGAAACATCCCAGACAAAGCAAAGTTACACAATGCACCTTTAAGTACACACACTTTTCTATAACGTCTGTCCAGGCCGAGTGGTGGGTTTTATTTTTGTCCTGTTCTGCATAGTCCCACCCCAGTAGGGACAATAGAGACGCATGTTATGTTCACTTTATGGAAATGATACGGAAATGGTTATATTATGCCAAATTGTGTATAACTGTATAGTAGTGGGTTCACTGCCAACATTGGTAAAATAATAGTAACATGTACTTCATAATTTCTCTGGATTTATTCTTTTCTATACTTTGTTGTAACCCTCTGCAGCATTTTAACTGTTCAAATCTTCCACGCCTCATCGTAAATTACAGCTTTTGTTAGTATTGAGCAAAGTGGACTGAACGTTTTCCATATTTTGGAGCTGTTGTTGTTACTGGTACTACTTAAACGTGCTACTGTGATTGTGTGAATGTATGCGGCTGGACAATTTATGTAAAATATCCAGTTTTAGGCAGATAGTTTTCCGTCAAGTGCCCATTTTGGACTCATTTCCTAACTGTATTATGTGTCTTTTATATCTGATTTTTTTATAAACAAATAAAAAGAACGCAATGATAAAATGAATGCACATGCTTTACTGACAAGATTTGGCACTTTGCCGTAGAACGTGGGCAATGCACAGACCTGTTCGTATCCGTGACAGAGACGCATCACGGAGCAGAAAGCCACTACGAGGTGTAAGCGCAGGGATTTTGACTTCATTTTTTCCCTAAAATCTCAAAAAGCATTTTTGAGCTCTTCTGCCACTTTGAAGGAGAATTAACGTTTTATACAATCTGAGCCTTATTTTGGTAATAAAACAAGTAGTTTTACTCACCCGTAGCACTTTGGTGTCATATGGAGCACTTCCAGAGATGTTTTAGATTAGTGATAGCCGTAGCGCGAGTTCTATATATTATATGCCCCGAGCTACGGCTAGAACTCGCGCTACGGATATCACAAATCTAAAACATCTCTGGAAGTGCTCCATATGACATCAAAGTGCTATGGGTGAGTAAAACAACTTGTTTTATTACCGAAATAAGGCTCAGATTGTAAAAAACGTTAATTCTCCTTTAAAGTGGTTAGACATGGTTAATGAGAAACTCGCTAAATGAGAGAAGGAATGTCTCTTTAAATCGAGGGGGGACTTCTTGTTTTGCATGTTTCTCGGCATCATGTTCAGCACCACGGACAGTAACACCCTCACCTAATGCCATTGTGTCGGCAAAAGTTATTTTCATTGTAGTAAGTGCCACCTGCTTAATAAAGAAGATGTTTTGTCCTATTAGCCTTTGACTTTACTGTCAACTTAGGCTCTGCTGTTGCTAACACACATTTTGTTTTTTTGTTTCTCGACATTGTAAACTATAGCCAATTAAATACCAGACGAATTCATTAATGTTTGTGTTTAGATCAAGTTAAATAATTATTAAAATAAACTAGATCAAATTAAAAATGAGTGTTAAAAAAAACAACAACACGTATTCGATAGGTCATGTGGTGTACTATGGATATACAGGCGAGGACGTGTGTAAAAATTCCAGTGTCATTATTTACAAAAATTATTATTATTATTTCAGTGTTTACTCACATATACAGTAGTAACATGTGCCTTAACCGATGTGGCATCACTATTTGAACTTTGACATTTTGTGCGTGTGTTTTTGTTTTTATTATCCTTTTATTATTTCTCTGCATTTGACCCGTCCTTTCAGGAGCAGTGGGCACACTTCAGATAGACGTGTCCGTGTGGTTTCCTTTTACATCTGTATGATGTCATTAGGAATGGAAGCAGGTTACATTTGTGTGGGGTACTTCAGGAGAGGACAGTCAGACGTTTCCAGACGTACAGTATGGTCAGATCCACAGCTACAGGCAGGTTGTGGGCTATTTTCACAGATCAGACCAGACCTAAAATTTACTGCAATATCCTCCTGAGACCCGCCCATTCATTTGTGTCCGTTAGAGTGGACGTTGAGTTAACCAGTCTGTCTTTTAATTGTTTTGAGACTCTAGTTTGTTATGATTTTAAAAAAATAAAAATAAAAATCTTTTTAAAAAATCTAAAAATGTATTAAAGATCCCATGACATGGTACTTCTTGATGCTTTTATATGGCTCCTTAAAGTGATACTCCGGGATTTTTGACATAGGGTCCAATTTTCTAGTTAGCCAGCGTGTAGGATATGTGTAGAGAAAGTTATTTTGCGATTTCATGCAGTCTTTGTAAAATCTGAGTTGGCTGTTGCTAAGCTAGCGAAAGTGAACGTCCTGCAGCTAGCCAGCCACTAAAATAGACATACCCAGTACAAAACAAACACCCAAACAAATCAGTTATTATGCCAGGGTATCGATGTACATATCTGTGTTGATAGAATGATTAAGGAAGTAAACCAAGCATGTATTCCTTTGATCATCATCAGCAATTCGTACTTCCTCATTGAAAGCTTGACAGCCGCGGATTGATATCACCCGCATGTCCCAATCCGACCGGCTCTAATAGTTTGTTTACTAGCAACCTCGCAACTGTAAAAGTGAGCACACGGAGCCTGTTCAAAGTATGGCAATGTTTGGCGAGCCCGATTATTTTGACGAGGAGGAAGAGCAGTTGCATTTTTCCAGTGAACCATACTTGTATGAGCCGGAGTATACGGACGAAGAATTGAAAGAGATGGATTTACAAAGAGCAAGAGAACAAGAGAGCGCGTCTGCAAATGCAGCCGCCGCCGAAGCTGCAGCAGAAAGCCGGAACACCGGGACAGAAGAACCGGGGATTGGTGGTGTCAGTGCCGAAATTGCGAAGTTATGGAGAACGAGGATGAATGTTTTTGCTGCAGGGAGTGGGACTTAGTTATCCCACAAATGCAAGAGCTGGAGCTAGATACTTCGTTTCGAAGTCTAGATGTGTCTGGTGGCCATAGCACTTCCAATGATGTCTGCATAACAGAGCACCAGGACTTCTTGCCCCATCTCAATCGTGGCGTACTGGAGACATTCTTCTGCGTCGAAAAGATAAATTGGAAGAAACGACCTAGACCTGCTGGACCTAATGGCCAGTTATCAATGCGGTAAGTGGTGTGCCAGAAAAAAATGTTGAATGTAGGAGCGTTTGGCCAGTTGCAAAATCAGTGAGATGATTATACTCACATCTTCTAAGTTAGGCCTCCTGTTTCTGTTACTCACCAACGTGTGTAATGCATGCCTCCAGTCTCTACTCTTTGTAATAATGACAACTGCTGCTGATGAATTGACGAGGGAGAAGTAAAATTCCGCCGCTGCTTAGAAACTAGTCCCCCAATATGCGTCAATTAAGTCGTTTGAAGCAAGGTCCGTTTCGTTCAAAATCTTATTATATCAACACAGATATTTAAATCGATACCCTGGCATAATAACTGATTTGTTTGGGTGTTTGTTTTGTACTGGGTATGTCTATTTTAGTGGCTGGCTAGCTGCAGGACGTTCACTTTCGCTAGCTTAGCAACAGCCAACTCAGATTTTACAAAGACTGCATGAAATCGCAAAATAACTTTCTCTACACATATCCTACACGCTGGCTAACTAGAAAATTGGACCCTATGTCAAAAATCCCGGAGTATCACTTTAATGGTTCCCTAACACTGTAAATGAATCCTTCTTCAAAATCAACACTCAGTGCATGAGAAACAGAGATAAGATGAGAAAGAGTCATAAATATCTCTCTCAAACTCTTTATTCTGGGCGTTGTTGCTTGAATGCAAATGAGGAGGACAGAGATGGCCTATAGTAGCGAGTGGGGGCGTGGCCAAACTCTCCACTCTCTCCTTTTCAACTGTGCGCTCCGGCTTCCGCATTTTTGCGCGGAGGAAGAGATGAGAAGCGTTCCATTGAAAAATAAACACATTTCCACATAAAATAAAATTAGACCACTGCTGTTCAAAGGTCCAGAGGCTCAGATAAAGGACTTCCGAGCCTAGAAACACTCGGACGTGCCTCCAGGCAAATAAAAAAACGCATCTCACATTGCGTAGCTCCTCTGCAGTCCAAACTCTCTGGGCGTGATTTACACAGACGCTGAGTACAGACAGACGGGGGTGGAACTGCATTTTTCGAGCTGACGTCAATAAGGTGCCTTGTTGAGAATCGCCCGTTTGAGCTCTGATTTTTTTCTAACGCAGAAAAGGATCGCAAATGCTCAGTTTAGACATTTCGTAACTTTTAACCATGGGGGGGGGGGCCTAAACAGGGTAGGGGAGCTCACATTAACGTTCAAAAACCTCAGAAAGTGAAAATTTCATGCCATGGGACCTTTAAAAAAATTAATTATACATAAAAAATAAATATGTAAATACATACTCAAATAAAAAAAATTAAAAAATCATACATAATATATAAAAAATAAATACATAAGAAATTAAAAGAGAGTCTAAGAACTTTTTGAGGCAACTGTAGAAGCTTGTTAGAGATGTTGGTCATCCAAAAAAAAAAGTTTTTGTTAGGTTGTTCACTTCACGTGGATTTAACACCAAAATGTCCCCGACGTCCATTACAGAGGACATGTTACAACATTATGAATAAAATTAAAATGAACAAAATGGAAATGCTGAGGTGTTCATTTACCTCCAAACAGAAAATTAAAATAATAATAATTTAGATACACTTTTTTTCTTCAGGTCCCAGGAGGACATGGCTAGGCCTTGAGTGAAGATTACAAAAGTTAATAGAATATCTCCTGATTTTTCAGATAATGTGCTTGATTCAGTCATGAGAAAAGATTCTTATACAGAAACAGGCCAGAAAGATGAAATCCGTGTATCCTGTATCTGTCATAAAAAATCAGATGTCTTGAGCATGACAACCAGGCAAAGGCAGTGGGAAGTGAATCTCTGAAAAATTTGCTACACTGCCTGACAAAAGTATTAGGACTAGGGATGCAAATTATCGGTTAATTCATTAACTGATAGTTGATTGACCTTATCGGTCGATTAACGATTAACTGATAAGCGGCGTTTTTCACCTGAATTTGAGTGTTTCAATAGGGTCTTTAAGAATATAAGCTATAGTAACATAACACTGAGTCAAAAATATATCATAGTTTTATTATATTGTATATTCCTCAATTAATTATTCCTTAGTAAAAAGCAGACAAATGTATTGATGCTGAATAACAAAATACAGTAATCCCTCGCTCTATCCAATTTTTTTTTTTTTATAGTGTAACATTTTTTTATAGTGTAACATTGTGTTCTGTCCTGATTGGCTAAGAGACTAGACCAGGACTGAACGTGGACTGGACCAGGTCTGAACCAGGTCTGGACCTGGACTGGACCAGACCGGGACTCGACCGGGTCTAGACCTGGACTAGACCAGACCAGGATTAAACCATCACGTGCCCCACGTGCACCGCGGCTCGCGCCCCGAGCCCAGGCGGGGCGCGAGCCCAGGCGGGGCTCGGGGCGCGAGCCGCGGCGAAACCAGCAGCGCATTCCGGGTTCGATCTCGCCTCGCGGTACACCCGGGGCTGCTGAGCAGTGCCGTTGGCGCCTGCGGTCGGCTGTGAGTCGAGCTTGGCGCAGCGCAGTTGCCTTGTTTCGGGTGCGCGTGTCCGCGTGTCCGCGGTTAGCGGTTAATTACAATTAATGCATTTTGATCGACCAACGTCTTAATCGACAATTAACCGTTAATCGATTAATTGTTGACATCCCTAATTAGGACGATTGTGTATTTCTGAACTTTCATCATGATAATAAGACGTATAATAACAGATCAATTTATTGATGTATTAAAGCAAGTTTCATCATGTGTAAAGGCATATTATTGCAAAAATGTCACAATATCAAGTTAAATAGCTTTTTCATCAAAATAACCGCCTTTAGCCTTATCACAGCTTTACAAATTCGAGGCATTCTGTCCAACAATTTTTCCAGATATCCATCCTCTATAGTTTTCCACTCATCCTGAAGACATTTCCACAGGTGTTTAACGTTAGTCGGATTCCTGGAGCGCACTTTAATATCCAAATAATCCCACACTTTTTCGATGGGCGACAGGTCAGGAGACTGGGGCGGTCATGTCATAACCTGCAGTTGATGACGCTGTTCACACGTCTCCAAATGACCCTTACACAGTTTGGACGAGTGCTTTGGGTCATTATCTTGTTGGAACCAGAAGTTTCGTCCACATATAATACTTTTGTCAGGCAGTGTAACTGGGAAGATTCAGGCAATTGAGATGCAAGATTTAGTTGAGAATGAGCTGAGACTTGAGAATGAACAGCTCTGTGGGCTACTCTGCTCTTCTCTGTCCTTGTCCAGTGATATGTGTGACTCAGAGGAAGAACAGACTGTACAGCCAGCTGTGGAGCAGGTTCAGTTAGAGACTTTAGTGGGGGGCAGGGCTCAGTGCTGCTACAGAAACTGCACATCCAGCATGGTGTAGTCAGACACAGGACCAGTGTAACTCAGGTCATCCTTTGGTTGAGGAGTTCCAGATGTTCCTGCTGCGAGCATCAGTGGTCCATTATAGACCTGCAAAAACCTCTGGTGTTGATCAGTGAAGCACAGCAAATGGAAATATTTAAACTCAAACGTAAGAATGATAGTCTTAAGAAAAATGTAAGTTTTCTTCTCTCAAAAAGTCATCATCTTTCTAAATGTGCAGTAAATGTAGAGAATTAAAAGCTCATACAGAAAGCGAATGCATCAAATTTCACTCATAAAGATAAGATGGACCAAAGAGATCCTGCGTCTGCCTTTCCTGTTTGGAGTCTGAACTTCAGAAACAAGAAAAGAACAGCTCAGTGAGACTGGTTGGACGTGATCAGACCATTGAGGGTTTACAGAAAGAGCTCAGAGGGTTGAATGAGGGCCACCAAAGAGAAATTAAGCGAGAATGCAAGAATTGTAGTTTAATGGAAAATGCCACTTTTCTTCTCGCGAAAAGTGTACCAAACTGGGCTGAGAACCTGCTTCTGAAAGCAGAAGTTTCCTGTTTGGAGCCTGAACTTCAGACACAGAAGGAAACGAATCAGACCATTGATCAAATTATACATGTTGATCTTGTGGAAAAACAAAAGTCTGTGATAAGGCAGAGCAAGGAGAACTTTAATGAGTGGACCCCTAAACAGAGAGGTAGCGGATAAGATTGAAAAGAAGACACTAATGTTCCTGACTAAAGATGAAGTAATTGACAAACGAGGCGTTGAAATACAGAAAGTTAGTGGAATAACTGTTAGGCATTACAGAAGAACACAACCTTCAGAACCTTGCAGAGGAACTTTCAGCTTCAGTGCAGGAAAATTTACAAGAGGAAAAAATCTAAATACCAGAAGTGGTAAGAGTGGTAGGAGGTGCCGACGGCGTCATAAGTAGCGATTGTTGTTGTCAGACTTTCAGACGAAAACATGGCTGCGAAGAAAGCAACAAGCACCCACTACTGGACAGACAAAGAAATGGAGTTCATGCTGCACCAGGTGCGCGAGCTAAACGTTTTAAAGTTTATGGACGGATGGCGGACAAGAAACACTAGTCTTTATCAGAAGATAGCGTTGAAGATGGAGCAGTCAGGATTTGTTCGGACGCCTGAGCAAATCAAAATCAAATGGAAAAACGCCAGGGCAGCGCATGCCACAGCCAAGAAGAACAACGGGAGAGCGGTCAAGACCGTGCAACTTGCCCGCACTGCGAAATACTGGAAGAGCTCTTCAACAGCTGTCCTCCACCCCACAACCAGATGGCTCAGCACAGCGTTCCTTCACGGAACAACCAACAAGCCCCATCTTCCACCATTTCAGGACTATGAACATAACGCACAGGGCATTTTACAAACATTTTGAGTTATCTATTGTGACCTTATAGTATCAGAAGAGTGTGTTTTTTTAAACTGTTGTATAACTTGTAAATATTAAAAATCAGTTGTTTAAGTTGTTCTCTCAGACAGGACCAAAGAGTCCACCCACAGAGAGTGGAAGAGACTACAGAATGTAAGCTAAGCATTACAAAGACATACAAAATGAAAGTGTGGTTGTGTAATTTCACTACCCCAGACATTACATAAATGATAAATGAACGATAAACCCATAGCTACAAATTTAATGCCTTTATTTGTGGCACAAAAGATGCAAGCAACAAAAACAAAATGACATGATTAAAGAACATGATTAAAACAATGTGTGTGGTATAGGTGCCCGAACGGTCACGTCTTCAGGCTTCATAACTTCCGACATCAACCCACACAACTTATCAAAGGTCCTCCGGGTCATTCGAAAGTTGCACCTCCAATCCTCGTCAGTATATTCTCGTAAGATCGCTCTATCCCAGAAGCCTCTGTCCCTGATCTTCATCCATACTGAACGTTTGGCCTTCTGTGCTGTAGCAGAGCTTCTGCTCTCAACAAGTAATTTTTGTTGTCCTTGATTGCTTGTAATATCAAACGCCAACGACACAGTTCGTGTCGTATTAACGAAATCAAAAACGCTGAACCAAACCAAACTGCAGAATGCACAACACGTACACCAATGCTGCTCCGTCAAACTCCTCGAACGCCATCTTTGTATACCGCCACATAGTTGTGTTGTGTTTTTATATTGAGTTGCCATCACTCGGAAGTAGTTGGACTACAGCGCCACCTAGCATTGCGGAGCCGGCCAGGTCACTGACCTGAATCTGATTGCGCAAGCTTCATGTGCATTCGGATTGGACGACAGACCACCCGCTGAGTAACAGGAGAAATCCAATCCGATCCTAATCCGATCCTACCATGTGCACGCACTCAGTAGTGATAGCCTGTATGCTGAGAGGTGTGAAAGCACCCACCAGGGGCTTGCGCGATTATGCTAATATGACTCAGGCGCAGTCCTCACTTACAATTCAATAGACTCGCAAGTTAGGCTACCTAGCTAATAGGTGTGTTAGTTTTAGAGTAGTTTCAGGCCCTGTCCACACGACAACGTTTTTTGGTGGAAACGGAGAAGTTTGTGTTCGTTTTGACCTTTCGTCCACACGGCGCCGGCGTTTTGGGTGGGTGAAAACGGTGTTTTTTGAAAGCGGGTTCCAGAGTGGAGAGATCTGAGAACGCTGGGGGTCGCGTTGTCGTGTGGGTGGGCAAAATACGACTTTTGGGAAAACGATGACGTCGCGATGCTGTCATCATCACGTGACCAGAAGGTAAGGGACAAAGGGACAACTTCGTCAATGGCGTTGTCATGGATGATGAATGGAGAGCGAATTTCCGGATGTCCAGACCTTCTCTTGTGCTCCAACTCCACGGACTACATCAACAGAAAGGGCAAACATTCCCTAAACATACAAGCGGTGTGTGACAACAGGTACCGGTTTATGCACGTAATTGTGAAGTGGCCTGGCAGTACGCACGACACACGAGTGTTTGCCAATTCAAAGCTAAACGCGTATTTTAAAACTGCAAAGATCGCATCAATGAAAAGGCAGATAGTGGACAATGAGGAGCCCATACCAAATTGAGTGTGTTGTGTGCTGTAAATAAAGAAAAAGAGCAACCATTTCTTGTCTTTTTTATTGAATGAAAATTTATCTTTTACAAACAGGCACATGCAGTATCACACACAGAAATATATGAAAGCATTTCTGTTTTCTTCACACAACTATATAGCTGCCCTTTTGTGATGGTCCCCGGTTGTATATTCTCACCGAAAAGCCAACATAATGTCCGAGTATGCTTGGGCAGGACTCAGCCTAATGAAGTTGGCTCGATGTTTGACATTCGCTTGATATTTGGAGTTTAACATTCCTGTATTAAGATCCAAACAAGCATTTTGCCTAAATAACACGACCAAGGTTAACGAGAGTTCTACTTGTTAATGTCTATCTAATAAAACGATAGCAAGTAATACAAACTATCGATTTATAGGCAAAAACTGCTCTCGCAGCTCCTTCGTTCTGTGGCTACCGTCCATGTTAGGGACCGTCAACAAATGATCTTCACATTACTGGAGGGAGTCACTGCTACGTTGGTGGAGCAGGGGGACGAAATAATTTCGCATTTGTTGACGGTCCCTAACATAGACGTGTTTGCTTGTTTACAGAAGAGAAAGGACTTTATGCGCATGCGCTCTTTGTAGTATTGTGTGTCTGGGGGCTCTGGATGTTTTCTGTTTACAGCGCCACATATCGGTGTGGCCTATGTATTACATCGTTTTCACTCAGCGCTCCGTTTTCGCCTAGACACAAATATTTACTGATCTGACACGTGTGTGGATGCATATTTTTTCCAACCCACATGAAAATAAATCCAGGAGCGTTGTCGTGTGGATGTAGCCTCAGTGTAGTTACCTTCTCCCTTCAGGCACATATATGGTAGTGTCCACTAGCGTCTGACCAGAAGAAGCTTGGATGAGCTGCGAAACGTCTTCACTCAAAAACTTTGTCCAATTGACAGAATTTCATTTTTCTTTCGCTAAATGTACAATATTGTTAAAAACACAAACTGCAACAGTCTCTATAATCATCATAGAAGTTCATAATTCAGCCTTCTACAGCTCAAATGTCATTGTAGTATAGAAAAATAACCCAATAATTCCCATTACTGCAAGACAAAAGGACCCACTGTAAATATTGATCCCCCAAAATTATTGTTCCATCTGTCATGTATTGAAGTTGATATAGTAATGATCATGACAGTCTTAATCAGTGGTGAAAGTAGTTTTCATTTCTTACAGGTGCTATAATGTCCAGTGCATCACTTTACTGTTTTTTTTGTATTTTTTTAAACAGTAAAGTTTCATAGATAAATAACTTTTTTAATATACTTAATTATTTCATATTTTTGTGCTCCACGGAAATCTCACCCCTAATTAACATATGTGTAAAGCACTTTGTGTGGCAAATTTGCATGAAAAAATATGTATGAATAAATATAAATTGATTGATTTAGTTTTAATTCTAGTTTTAGAATCTTTTAGTACCTAGATATCAATTTCTGACAACCATACATTATGCACATTATAAAACTGAACTTTATTTGATTGATACACACATACATGCACATTAAAATATTGCAAAAGTACATTGTACTAGTAACTCCAATATATAACAGATAAACTGAAAAGGCATGCCTGATGAGGGATGCCCGGGGACCATCTCCATGATCTTCTTGCTTCGGTTTGGTCAGGACCTAAGCTGGAGAATTTTACCTATGGTGCATGTTTTGGGTTGATGGGGGAAACCGGAGTGCCCGGAAGAAACCCACCCAGACACGGGGAGAACATGCAAACTCCACACAGAACACACACAGAAAGGTCTGGGCGACCCGGGGATCGAACCCGGAACCTTCTTGCTGTGAAGCAAGAGCGCCAACATCTTTAGCATAGCATGTTTACGTATTGTTATAAACTATACCATTACTTGTTACGTTAAAGGTCCTATATTATGCAAAATTTACTCTTGTGAGCTTTAAGTCATGTTAGAATGTTGTTACCTCCTTAACATGAAAAATATGTGTCTCACACTAGTGCACAATAAATATTATGTAAAAAAAAATGTCATATAGTTATTTTTAGCACTTTAATTACAATCATAAAATGTACACATCCGACCACTGGCGACACTGTATTGTGCTGACAGAACATCTAGTCGAGCACAGAGCCGTAGACCTCCACCTCACACATATGCAGGTACTCCGTCCGTCCTGGGATCACTATGTTAACGTACCGACCGTCCATTCCATGACAGTTAAACCCCTGAGTGAAACCTGGAGGAATATTTGTGATGACTGCACACCTGAGAACACAGAGCAGGTAATATCTTTAGCATAGCATGTTTACTTATTGTTATAAACTATACCATTACTTGTTATGCGTGAAAAGTCCCTGAGTCGTCCAGGTAGAATCCATGATCAAAGGAGAAGTTCAATTTGTCAACTGGACAAAGTTTGTTTGGTTGAAAACGTTTCGCCGCTCATCCGAGAGGCTTCGTCAGCTCTGGTTATTGTACTGGTTAGACCCTGCTTATATCTAGCTGCCGGGAGGCGCGTCCGACAATGACAAAAGCTCTGAAAACGATCCCCCTAATCTGTCTCTTTGTTTTTCAAATTACTCTGACGGCTGTTTCGACCCCCTATTCAACGTCTAACGACCCTCTCCACCCCTCTGCCCTGGCTCTGTTTGACTGGTCTAAGAATCCCATTATAAATGGGCGACAAGTTATATCTCACTCCCCCATTTCTGTTTAATGAAATTGCTTTGGCTCGGTGTTCTGTTCTGACAGAACACCGAGCCACAAACAAAGCAATGTGGTCTACTCCATTCAGTGTAGTGAAGACTGCAGTGAGCGCTACATTGGGGAAACAAAACAGCCACTTCACAAGAGGATGTACCAACACAGACGGGCGTGCCAGAGTGGACCGGCTTCTGCGGTACATCTTCACCTAGAAGCCACGGGCCATTCTTTTGAGGACAGTGAGGTTCAGATCTTAGCCAGGGAAAAGAACTGGTTTGAAAGGGGAGTTAAAGAGGCTATTTTTGTCAAAAAAGAGAATCCGTCATTAAACAGAAATGGGGGAGTGAGATATAACTTGTCGCCCATTTATAATGGGATTCTTAGACCAGTCAAACAGAGCCAGGGCAGAGGGGTGGAGAGGGTCGTTAGACGTTGAATAGGGGGTCGAAACAGCCGTCAGAGTAATTTGAAAAACAAAGAGACAGATTAGGGGGATCGTTTTCAGAGCTTTTGTCATTGTCGGACGCGCCTCCCGGCAGCTAGATATAAGCAGGGTCTAACCAGTACAATAACCAGAGCTGACGAAGCCTCTCGGATGAGCGGCGAAATGTTTTCAACCAAACAAACTTTGTCCAGTTGACAAATTGAACTTCTCCTTTGATCATTACTTGTTATGTTAAAGGTCCTATATTATGCAAAATTTACTCTTGTGAGCTTTAAGTCATGTTAGAATGTTGTTACCTCCTCAAAATCATACCTGGGGTTGTGTTTTGTTTCATTCGCACATGTTTGAGTAATCCTTTATTATTAGTCTGTCTGCATTTCCAAAGCTCAAAATGCTCTGTACCATCTTGTAATGTCACAAAGCGATAGTTTTTAAGTTAACATCTCCTTTTACCTTTTGTATAGCCCCACCAATCAGTTCTATGTGTTGGAGTTCACCCCATAGAACAAGAGGATTGTGGCCTATGGGCTAAAGAGCGTGTGCTGCATCCCTACATGTGCATGTCAAGCCTTGTTGGCTTGTGGGATTCCTGAGGTGCGGCAAGTGTGCTGCAGCCTGGGTTAGAGGTCAAAACAGAGGTAAAAACTGGGAGTTCGGTGAGGCCATGGAGGAAGATCGGTTGGCCTCAAAAAAATTCTGGAAAACCATCCGATGCCTTGGGAGGGAGAAACAGTGCTTCACCAACACTGTTTACAGTACGGGGGAGAGCTATTGACCTCGACTGGGGATGTCATCTGACAGTGGAAGGAATACTTTCAGGATCTTCTCAGTCTTACGTCACGTCTTCCAAGGAGGAAGCAGAGTCTGGGGACTCGGTGGCGGACTCATGGCTGAAATCACTTTAATCACTGTGGTGGTTAAAGCTCCTCTGAGGCTCCGGGGGTGGAAGAGACCCATCCACAGTATCTTAAGTGTCTAGATATTGTGGGGCTGTCTTGGCTGACACATCGTGTGGTGGTTGGAGTTGTGGAACACTGGACCAGCTCTATACTCACCCTCTGGTGATTAAGGGTGCATGGGAGTTTGGATGGATGTTTTCACCCTCGCTGTGTTAAAGAGATTTCGCAGGACTTTCCTTCCTGCTACTGTCAGACTGTACAATGATCAATGCTATTCATGTTCATCTCCATAGTAATAATTACATGTGAAATATTATTTAAAGTCACTTTACCTGCTACTTATTTATGTAACCACCACTGTCCATCACTGCACTGTACACAATCATCTGAGTCACTTTATTGTAGTGATATTATATATTACTGAACTGGAGTCACTTTAACTGTTGTTTGTTCACTGCTCAGAATCAAAGACATTTATTGTGCAGCGTTCCTGTGCCTTTTAACCTTACAGTGTTGTGTTTTTTAGTTGATTGTACATACTTATTATTATTTATCTTAATTTTTGATGCATGCTCTTTTTCCAACTGTTTCTGAAACTTGCGTTGTGACACTGCAATTTCCCCATTGTGGGACAAATAAAGGATTATCTTATCTTATTTTTCAGTTTCATTTGAACTATGACACCCATTTTGAACATGAATGGCTATGTGACACTGTTGAATTCATGTAGACTTAGACAATCTTTAAATTAGCTTACCTTGGGTTGTTATTGCCATTGTTTTCAAGGGAATCTCCAATGCGAATCTCTGCTCCATTCAGTCTTGTAGAAGCTTGTATTACATTGGTTACATTCACAGTGAAAATCCTGTGTGTTTTCCTCAAGTCCAGTCTCCACCAGGGATTTAAGTTAGCCCCTGTGTGTGAGCATGAGCTCCACTCTGTGTTACGGTTTCCATCTATAGCGTTGTATGCTATGTAATTTTCATAGAGTGATGATTGCGTAGCTTTTCCCTGGAGGGCCAGATTTTCTTCTGCAAAAAAAGAAACAGAATGAACTTTGATGACTGCAGTTAGGAGCCATGTGCAGTACTGGGTTTTAGGGGCATTCAACAGGACTACATTAATACAGATGGGGGCAGCTGAAACTTAAATTGTTAAAATGCAAACTTATGTTGTAATACGGTGGGTTTTGAGGTTTAATCACTAATAAATACTAGATTCAACATTTGTGAGTTTATCTTTTGAATGGCAAAGTACAACAACAGGGAAATCTGACCCTTGTAATAATCTACTACTACTACTACTACTACTACTACTACTACTACTACTACTACTACTACTACTACTACTACTACTACATTTTTTTTATAGTGTAACTTTTTTTTTTAATAGTGTAACATTGTGTTTTGCGTCCTGATTGGCTAAGAGACTGTAGACCTTTGCCGATTGATAGATAGAGGACGCGGGGGGACTAGGACTAGACCAGGACTAAACGTGGACTATACTAGGTCTAGACCAGAACTAAACCAGGTCTAGACCAGGACTAAACATGAACTAAACTAGGTCTAGACCAGAACTAAACCAGGTCTAGACCAGGACTAAACATGAACTAAACTAGGTCTAGACCAGAACTAAACCAGGCCTAGACCAGGACTAAACATGAACTAAACTAGGTCTAGACCAGAACTAAACTAGGTCTAGACCAGAACTAAACCAGGCCTAGACCAGGACTAAACATGAACTAAACTAGGTCTAGACCAGAACTAAACCAGGTCTAGACCAGGACTAAACATGGACTAAACTAGGTCTAGACCAGAACTAAACCAGGTCTAGACCAGGACTAAACATGGACTAAACTAGGTCTAGACCAGAACTAAACTAGGTCTAGACCAGAACTAAACCAGGTCTAGACCAGGACTAAACATGAACTAAACTAGGTCTAGACCAGAACTAAACCAGGTCTAGACCAGAACTAAACTAGGTCCAGACCAGAACTAAACTAGGTCTAGACCAGAACTAAACCAGGACTAGACCAGGACTAAACTAGGTCTAGACCAGAACTAAACCAGGTCTAGACCAGGTCTAAACCAGGTCTAAACCTGGACTGGTCCTGGACTAAACCAGGACTGGACCAGGTCTAGACCCGGACTAAACCGGGACTAGACCAGGATTAAACCACCACGTGCAACTCTTTGCTGGTTTCGTGCGGCTCTTGGGTGGTGTCGTTTGTGCGTGTTCGGTTTGTGGCTCGGGCTGCGAGGACGCGGACCCGAGGGGGAGGCATGGTCCGGGCGCCGCGGTACGATCTCATGCTCGCAGCCCTGGTGTACACGCGGCCTCGCGCCGGTCGTGCTGCTCTGTCACGGATCTGACCACAATGAGCGGGTGCACGAATCGCGGGATGTGGCAGTGCCGTTGGGTGAGCGCGGTGATTCCTGCGGATCCAGTGACTCATGTCTCCGCTCCCCTCGCGCGTCCGGCGAGGCTCCCGGCGGAGCCCCCACACTTCACTATTAATACATTTTGTTGAAAATCTCTGAAAGTTTGAGTGTTTAAATGAGAGAGAAATGTGAGAAAACGTTAATTCCACTGTTTTAAGGCGTTTACAGCCTTAAAGGGATATGCCACCCCCAGGTCAAATTTGGGCATCTCCCCACAGTCCAGAGACTAAAACAAGTGATGAAAAGCGTTTTCCTGCTCACCCAGCCATTGTCCGAGTCTGTCGCCACTGACCGCCGCGGTATCTGCAGCTCCTCCGCCTTAGACTGGAGGCTAACGTCGCCAGAGAAAGATTTCGGCCAAAAGGAATTAATTTGCTCGATGCTTTTCCCAATTTCTTTCTGTGTAGTGCGCATTCATATCGAGTGCAAATAAATGTGCAAATCAAAACGGAGAGCTTGCCTTGGTCATTTTGGGTGGGAACTATTTTTCAGTGCGGAAGAACATGGCCGAATCACGCACCACGTTGTGCAACAGGGGAACTCCCTTCCCGGTGCGCACCGGGAAGGAGTTCCCCTGTTGCACAACGTGGTGCGTGATTCGGCTGTATTCTTCCGCACTGGAAAATAGTTCCCACCCAAAATGACCAAGGCAAGCTCTCCGTGTTGATTTGCACATTTATTTGCACTCGATATGAATGCGCACTACACACAAAGTAATTGGGAAACGCATCGAGCAAATTAATTCCTTTTGGCCGAAATCTTTCTCTGGCGACGTTAGACTCCAGTCTAAGGCGGAGGAGCTGCAGATACCGCGGCGGTCAGTGGCGACAGACTCGGACAATGGCTGGGTGAGCAGGAAAACGCTTTCCACCACTTATTTTAGTCTCTGGACTGTGGGGAGATGGCCAAATTTGACCTGGGGGTGGCATATCCCTTTAAAACATGTATAATAATTAGGGGTGTGCAAAATAATCGTCATGACAATGCATCGTGATACTTTCACAATATGCTGCATCGATTCTTGATGCCAAAAATCGATTATTATTATTAATAAGTTCATAATAATAATAATAATTTAATATTAATAAATAAATAAATAAATTATTTGTTTGTTTTTTATAAATCCTATGCACTTTTTTCTTTGTGAAAGGGTATTGTTTGTTATGATGGTAGCTACCTCCAAAATGGCAAATGTTTGAACATCATTTTTTGTTTTAGAAAAAATCCTATGCACTTTTTTTGTTATTGGTTTGGTTTATTTGTTTTTGTTATTCAATAAATTCAGTTATGAATTGAGTTGCTCAGAGTTCTGTATCAATTGAAGACACTACCCAGATACACAGTAACTGATAAGTTATCCTCTTTTTGGGTACATTTTCACTGAAGTATGTCGAATATATTGCAATGCATCGCAATAATTCAAGTATCGTGATGCATCGTGATAGTATCGCATCGTGGCATATGAATCGTGATTCGAATTGAATCGTGACTTCTTTGCCAATATCCACCCCTAATAATAATTGCTAAATATAAAGTTGTCCTACTTCGCGGATTTCACTCATTACGGGTTATTTCTGGAACCTAACCCCCGCGATAAACGAGGGACCACTGTAATACATAAAACAGATGGTTTTGTTTATGCAGTTTTGACTTCTTAAAGGTGTGTAACTTTTCTGGTAGAGGATCTGCCATCTGCTTGTCTCCGTGGAGATTGCTTGTTCTGGCATGTTCTGGTGTGGCATTAAACATATCCATCTTGAAGTTACTCAGTAACATGGGTTATTACTGACTTAAAAACTTGCAAATACTGGGAGTGGGCTCACCATAGATTGTATAAAGAAGAGGACAAAGGGAGTGTGACATCACCCATAGCGATCGGCTGATGAGGCTCATAATGCTAACAGTTATAGGGGAGAATTTGGAGCCAGGCTTTATGTTATGAATACAATTTTTTAATGTATAAGATAGTGGAAAAAAACAGGATTATGTAGAATGGGTTAATACAAACTTTTTAAGACCAAAATGACGAGGCTCACAGCAGCATTTACAGAGAGAAGAGCCACAATATTCTAATGTAAATTAATGTCCATTTGTCTCTGGCCTCTATACAGATTTGGCATGTAACTTGACTCTATGACATCAGCTGCCTGCTGATGAATATATTGTGGAACATTCCAGGCAGATTCCATGAAGAGAAGCTAGTGATGGACCCTCCACCAGAAAAGTGCACCTTTAAAGGGATATGCCACCCCCAGGTAAAATTTGGGCATCTCCCCACAATCCAGAGACTAAAATAAGTGGTGGAAAGCGTTTTCCTGCTCACCCAGCCATTGTCCGAATCTGTCGCCACTGACCGCCGCGGTATCTGCAGCTCCTCCGCCATTTTGGGTGGGAACTATTTTCCAGTGCGGAAGAATACAGTCGAATCACGCACCACGTTGTGCAACAGGGGAACTCCCTTCCCGGTGCGTAACTGGGATTCCCCTGGCAGCGTGCAGCGTGATTCGGCTGTATTCTTCCGCACTGAAAAATAGTTCCCACCCATAATGACCAAGGCAAGCTCTCCGTGTTGATTTGCACATTTATTTGCACTCGATATGAATGCGCACTACACAGAAAGTAATTGGGAAACGCATCGAGCAAATTAATTCCTTTTGGCCGAAATCTTTCTCTGGCGACGTTAGACTCCAGTCTAAGGCGGAGGAGCTGCAGATACCGCGGCGGTCAGTGGCGACAGACTCGGACAATGGCTGGGTGAGCAGGAAAACGCTTTCCACCACTTATTTTAGTCTCTGGACTGTGGGGAGATGCCCAAATTTGACCTGGGGGTGGCATATCCCTTTAACCTTTTTGCAATTTTAATTAAAAAAAATCTGACCAGTTGGTGCACGGTATCCATAGACCTCCACTTCACAGATGGTCAGAAGCCTGTTGATTCCTGGTAGAACCACAGAGACATATTGGCCCTCCACTTGTCTGCTGAAGGTGACGGTGAGAGAGCGGCCTGCTGGGATGTGTGGGAGCACTGCCACTCTGAGGAACACACAGGAATATAAATGACAGCTCATGTGACAGGTTTTCATGTTTTTCTAATCTTACTTCATTTATCTGTGTAAAGCACTTTGGGTGTCTAGAAAAGTACTATATAAATCCACTGAATGATAAATTTGGTGGGATAGTACCTGTGCTTAATAGTTATCATAGTTTTACATCAAGAAATGTTACCATCTGAAAGTGTATTTGATTTTTTTCCCAGTAGATAGCAGATGTGAGCTCTGGTTCCCCCTCCATGCTCCTCTCACCTCGCCTTGGTTAAAGGAGAATTAACGTTTTTTACAATCTGAGCCTTATTTCGGTAATAAAACAAGTTGTTTTACTCACCCATAGCACTTTGGTGTCATATGGAGCACTTCCAGAGATGTTTTAGATTAGCGATATCGAGGCATATAATATATGCCCTGATCAGTCTCCAAATAACACAAACTTTAGCACTTTTCAAATCATATAAGCTCAATGTCTTAGTCTACACTTTCGTTTGAGTCAAAAGTGGCCTGTAGTCCGAGATTTATCCATAGATGAGGACGCCAGTACGCATGTGCGGAGTCACAGCTTATTTCACTCTCAGCTCCCGGGACCCAAACATGAAACACAAAGCTGTAAATTATGGATAAATCTCGGATTACAGGCCACTTTTGACTCAAATGAAAGTGTAGACTAAGACATTGAGCTTCTATGATTTGAAAAGTGCTAAAGTTTGTGTTATTTGGAGACCGCTCAGGGCATATATTATATGCCTCGATATCGCTAATCTAAAACATCTCTGGAAGTGCTCCATATGACACCAAAGTGCTATGGGTGAGTAAAACAACTTGTTTTATTACCGAAATAAGGCTCAGATTGTAAAAAACGTTAATTCTCCTTTAAGGCTCACCTGTGCTCTCTGGTCTTGTTCTGTCAGGCCAAAGCTGGCACACTATCAAACTGCAATAAGGTAGACAGCATCTAGTGGTGGTATGTGAGAATTCAACTGGTCGGGTCAGCCAGTCTAATTGCAAACTGTAAATCATCAGATGACACATGTGAAATGATCTGGCTGTCCTCTGTATAGAAATACAGACAAATATCCTTTTGGATTTACTAAGCAAAAATACTGTGATATGAACTTTTTGACGTATTATTACTCAAAGAGTTACATTTATATAATTATGCCTTATTGACACCAGTCTCTTGCTATTTTTGCTATTTATTGTGAATGTATTGTTACCATTCATATTATATGTTATAATTTATTGCGATGTGTGAGCTGCTGTGTCCAAATAATTTTCCTGTGGATCAATAAAGTTTGTCTAAGCTTAAAAAATACAGACATTCTCATAACTTCATTCTGGATTTGCCAGCCGAAGATATCCTCCTGGGACCCGAAGAAAAAAAGTGTATCTAAATTATTATTATTATTATTTTAATTTTCTATTTGGAGGTAAATGAACACCTTAGCATTTACATTTTGTTAATTTTATTTTTATTCATATTTTTGTAACATGTCCTCTGTAATAGACTGTGATAGTGTTAAATCCATGTCAAGTTAAAGGCAAATTAATGTTTTTTTACAATCTGAGCCTTCTTTCGGCAATAAAACAAGTAGTTTTACTCACCCATAGCATTTTTCTGTCAATTGGAGCAGTATCGCAGAACTTATGTTGAGCCGTTCTGTTCTACTAATGATCCCGTATCCGTTAACATGGTGCTGTATCATTTGCTCGGGGCATTACTTTGCGGTGTCCAAATAACACAAACTTTAGCACTTTTCAAATCATAGAAGCCCGATGTCTTAATGAAAGATTTCGTTTGAAGCAAAAGTGGCCTGTAATCCGAGATTTAGCCATAGTTTCGAGTAGATGAGGACGCCAGTGCGCATGTGCGGACTGTGCTATCAGCTCCCGGGACCCAAACATGAAACGCAAAGCTGAAAACTATGGATAAATCTCGGATTACAGGCCACTTTTGCTTCAAACGAAATCTTTCATTAAGACATCGGGCTTCTATGATTTGAAAAGTGCTAAAGTTTGTGTTATTTGGAGACCGCAAAGTAATGCCCCGAATACAAATGCTAACAAATGCTAACGGAAACGCCACAACATAACTTTCTTCAAACAGCTCCAAATGACACGAACGTGATATGGGTGAGTCAAACGACTTGTTTTATTACCGAAAGAAGGCTCAGATTGTAAAATAACGTTACTTTTCCTTTAACCTAACCTAAACCTAACAAAAACATTTTTTGGTCGGTTTTACAGTCGCCTCAAAAAGTTTTTAGACTCTTTTTTAATGTATTATTTATTTATTTATTTATTTATTTATTTATTTATTTTTTATTTTTTATTTTTTATTTTTTATTTTTTATTTTTTATTTTTTATTTTTTATTTTTTATTTTTATTTTTTTATTTTTTTATTATTTTGTATGTATTATTTATTTATTTACTTGTTTATGTATTTTATTTATATATTTTTTTATATTTTTTATGTACAGTGAACCCTCGCTCTATCGCGGTTCACTGTTCGCGGATTTTTTTTTTCAATTTTTCAATTTTTTCATTTTTTTTTATAGCGTAACATTTTTTTTACAGTGTAACATTGTGTCCTGCGTCCTGATTGGCTAAGAGACTAGACCAGGACTAAACGTGGACTAAACCAGGGCTAAACCAGGTCTAAACCTGGACTAAACCAGGTCTAAACCTGGACTAAACCAAGCATAGACCAGGGATGGTCACGCAGGGTGGTAGGGACAGAGTCTCTGATGTCCTTCACGAGAGCGCCTGGGTGACAGGAGGTGTGGCCTTTGTTTACTTGCACGAGCCAGACCATGGAAGAGCCAAGAATCAACATGGACGGGCCTGGCCCGGACGCTGCACGGCCGGGGGAGCCGCAGCAGGGAGAGCCGCATTCGAGGGAGCCACAGCGGGGGCAGGACACTCGCGCGCAGAGAGGAGTCAGTGGGTCTTCCCCCCTCATGTTTAGCGGATGAACCAGACCCCGTCCTAGAGAGCTGTGGAGTATTGGCGACGCATTGATAGCCATGCCCGAACTCCGGGGCGGTCTGATTTTGGAGCCGGGGTGAGATGCAACCAAACTTTGTGAGCGCAGGTTAGTGGGGGAAAATCCTCATGGTAGAGCTGATCGGGGCTTTAGACCAAGCCCCTCCCTGAAGTGTTCGTACCTGGTCGGGTGGTGAGGGCTGGTGCTCAGAGGCGTCTGTTAGCGGTTCGGCACCGTTAGCGGTGGCTTGAGTCTTGCCCAAAATGATATCCAGGTCGCTTTCCACTCGACTTTCGCACATGACATGGATATGTTGTTCCAAAACAACGCATATCCATGTGCACGTGTCCCCCCCCCCCCCCCCCCCCCCACGCTTCACTATTAATACATTTTGTTGTAAATCTACGAAGGTTTGAGTGTTTAAACTAGAGAGAAATGTGAGAAAATGTTAATACCAGTCTGAGAAAAGTGTATAATGTGTGTGGTGAGACGTTTACAGCCTTAAAACATGTGTAATAATTGTAAAATATAAAGTTGTCCTACTTCGCGGATTTCGGATTTCACGTATTGCGGGTTATTTCTGGAACCTAACCCCCGCGATAAACGAGGGATTACTGTATTTTATTTATATATTTTTTATTTTTTTTATTCATTATTATTATTATTTATTTATTTTTATTATTATTATTATTTATTTTATTTTTTTTAAATCATAGTGCAGCCACAAACTAGAGTCTGTCTCAAAACTTGAAAGATGTCCACTATAAAGGACACAAATGAATGGGCGGGTCTCAGGAGGATATTGTGATATGAACCTCTTTACATACTCTTTACATATCCATAGCCTTAACCCAGAGAGTTTCACTTACACAGGATTAGAATTCCCATTATGAAGTAAGGAGTTGCCCACATGGATCTCAGCCCCGTCCAGTCTCTCAGGGCAGCAGTCTCCTCTGTTTGTGATGGTGATGGAGGTGACAATATAGGGATCCAGGAGGTCCACTCTCCACCAGGGGTTAGTCTGTGCCTTCGTCACAGCACAGGACCCTGCGGCGTAGTTAGATTCCCGGTTCCCATCGATGGCATTGGAGGCAGCCCCATATTCACTGTTGTATCTGTTGGACTGGGTAGCTTTGCCACGAAGAGCCACATTTGCTAAGAAACAATGAAAACAATGAAAATATAAATATAAACATTGTAATTTTTATGGAGGAACAAAATCAGTTGACACTTACGGTAGGTACGAGCAGAGCATGTCGTCAAGGTGACCAAGAAAAACAAAATTGTGATGTCCTTCATTTTTGCTAAAAATACAGGACAAATGGCTTAAAGATGCTATATTATGTATATAGAAAAACAAGTACAACTTACTATCATCAAGATCTGTTAGTGTGTAGTGCAGTGACCAGAGGACGCGCCTTGGAGTATTTATGTACACGCCTTATCTCTTTGAATTGTTGTTTTCAGTTTAATAATTCATGTGCATGTTGTAAAAATATACTGCACATAAGCAGCTTAATGTTTAAAGGATTTTACGGGAAGTCTCACTCCAGGAGTACTTCCTCATAATTATCGGCAAACTTCAGATAAAAATCAAAATACAAAATGTTCTAATGTTGTTTCCTCATCACAAACAGACCTGGAGTTTGTTTTGTTTCATTCACACATGTTTAACACACAAACCCTGCAGATTTAGGCAGAGTTTTTCTCTCAAATGTAAAACACTCTGTTCCACCTTGTGATGTCATGTGGTCACACAGGAAGTGCTCCACTGTGTTTTTAATCTCCATACACCTTCACTAGAATCATTTGAATGATTTCAGTCCTGGAATTGCTAATCTCTACTAAACAAAAGGCAAAAGGTAGTGATTACCTTAAAAACTGCCACTACATGACATCACAAGGTGGAGCAGAGTATTTTGATTTTTGGAGAAGTAGACAGACAAATAATAAGGATTACTCAGTCCTCAATGCATATGGACCCACATAGACTCTATTGGGAGAAAACCCTCCTCCAGGCTAAACAAGAGTCAAGTTTGTGGAGATGCAAGCTCACTCTGAGTACGGACACATTTCTTCTGTTTTTCAGTGCAGAACCAAAATAAAGAAAAACATCTTTTTTTTAAATCGTCTGAAAAGTGACTAAAGGCCGCCACATACCACAGGAGAATTTGCCAGATTTAACTTGCATTTTGTTTCTCCCCAAGTTTGGGGAGGCGTGACCTGCCTTTTTGTCTTCATGTGCAATTTTGAAGCCGCTTTGCTCCTCGTGTGTGTGTGTGTGTGTGTGTATGTGCGTGTGCGTGTGTGTGTGTGTGTGTGTGTGTGTGTGTGTGTGCGTGTGTATGTGCGTGTGTGTGTGTGTGTGTGTGTGTGTGTGTGTGTGTGTGTGTGTGTGTGTGTGTGTGTGTGTGTGTGCGTGTGCGCGTGTGTGTATGTGTGTGTGGTGTCAGTGTGACTCTGTATGAGGGTCCGTTCAAGACATTATTCATTCTGGTCCTCTCACATACATACATTCTCACTCTCACATACATATATTCTCTCACATACATATATTCTCCTCTCACATACATACATTCTCACTCTCACATACATATATTCTCTCACATACATATATTCTCACTCTCACATACATATATTCTCTCACATACATATATTCTCACTCGCACATACATATATTCTCACTCACACGAGCTAAAGTATATATGTATGTGTGAGCTAAAGTATATACAGTGGTACCTCACCTTACGAAATTAATTAGTTCCAGAAGTGGTTTCATAACGTGAATTTTTCGTAAGTTGAGTAGCTATTTCAATGGAAAAGGCCTGATCCGTTCCAAGGTTTTTTTTTATAGTGTAAATTTTTTTTGATAGTGTAACGTTGTGTTCTGTGTTGCTCGTGTCTCCGCGCTCCTTGCGCGTTCCGCGCTAGAGCTAAGAGGCCGAGAAAGACGGTCTTTCAGCGGGAATAAGAGCGGGGCGGGGCGGGCTCTGGTTCTATCTGACCTCCAGTCTCAAAGCGAGTGGTTTTACTCGTAATTGTGGTCACAGCTGTGTAGCTTGTGGTCCACAGGCATATCCCGTTGCAGTCTTTGCAATCGGAGACTTTGAATCTCATAAGATTCTCCTCATATCTGTGGTGCACTTTTTGTTATACGTTTAAAAATCATTTAAGACTGAAAAATCCAGTAGTGTGTAGTGGCTTTTTATAGTGGCTTTTTTTAACTTAGACTTAGACAAACTTTATTGATCCACAAGGCAAATTATTTGGACACAGTAGCTCAAATATCACAATATAATATAATATTAAAGAGTTAAAAACAAAAAAGCAAGAGACTGGTGTTAAATAAGATATAATTACAGTATATAAATAAAAGTATTATGTACAAGTCAAATTAAAATCAAAGCTATATACAAGAGACATGTTATACACTTGTAGTAGGGAGTATTATCTGTTACATAAGGGTGAGTTGTTGTTCATTTATAGGGAGTATTATATGAATGTAGTCCTGTATCTCTCACTGTTTGAGTGGAACTGTAGGAGCCTGTTGGAGAATGAGCTCCTCTGTCTCTCTATGGTCTGGTACAGTGGGTGAGAAGGAGTGTCCATGATTACATCAGAAAGTGGGACAGGTTGAGGACCTTTTGGAAGGATTTCAACCGAAGGAAACATCTCGACGTTTGGATATCATCAAGGGCATGCTTACAGAACTGTGTAAAGCCAACGCAGCGCAGTCTGTGCGCCAAGAGGAACTAATGAGATCTCTCATGAATCTTCATGGCGATGTGAATATGGGGGTCTGGCAAAACCCAAGCTCAATCTAAATTGTTCACCTGGGTCTCTAAAAATGTATTTCATCATGCTAAATGAATCCCTTTGCAAATTATGTCTCCCTGTAAAAATCTGTCTCCAACAGTTATCTGTGTTTTGACTTCGCTCCAAGGCCACAGGATGTGGTGTTATCATGAACTCTACATAAACAGTGGCACACACTATTTTGGACTATTCACACTGGCACTGACATGATTGTAAAATGTTCCCTGTCTTTTAGAAAGGTCTGATCTCTGCTCTCGGTTCAATCAATTTCATTGATTTCCAATCTGACCCCCCTATTGTTGCCAAAGAAAAAGATCACCGTATGTTATCTTTCTCCAAATGTTTTTCTGTCATTACATGTTGTAAAATTGTCACTGATTGTATTGCATCTTTTCTACTCTGCATCTCCCAGTTGGCAGCGCGCGCATATACATTTAAAAAATTAATAAATAAAAATCAAATAACCAGGAAGTGCACTATTAGCACGGCAGACGTTGTTAGCATTACCATGATGCTAAAACTCTGCTCTGGTCTGTATAAGTTTGAAAACTGCTTGTAAACTCATTGCGGTGAATAATTCGGATACTCGGATTACAAAAGGTAAGTGAGGAATAACTTTGGACTGGGGATGCAAATTATTGATTAATTCATTAATCTATCGTTGATTGACCTTATCGATCGACTTACGATTAACTGATAAGCGGCATTTTTCACCTGAATTTTAGTGTTTCAATAGGGTCTTTAAGAATATAAGCTATAGTAT
Organism: Paratrypauchen microcephalus; assembly: GCA_036785185.1. Lineage (NCBI taxonomy): Eukaryota > Metazoa > Chordata > Actinopteri > Gobiiformes > Gobiidae > Paratrypauchen > Paratrypauchen microcephalus. The sequence continues at coordinate 213,840 of JAVJIX010000343.1, forward strand.
ACATAACACTGAGTCAAAAATATATCATAGTATTATTATATTGTATATTCCTCAATTAATTATTCCTTAGTAAAAAGCAGACAAATGTATTGATGCTGAATAACAAAATACATTCTTTATTGAAAATAAATTGAGGACTGGCTCAGTTGTTGCACTTGCAGCATGGAAATCTTGAAATTAAAAGGAACAGAAGAAATTAAATAACAGAATGTTATTTAGTCTACATATTATGATGAAACCAGTGAATCCAGGCTATTTTTAGGACATTCTCAACATTTATTTTAAACTAAGGCATCAACAATATTTCTCTCCCTTAATCTGTGAAGGGTTACAGTACAAAATATACATTTCACAGGGCCCCTGGACACAGCATAAAACATTACAGGGCCTCAAACCAGAACAATCAAGAAATTATAAAAGCATGTAAGTTACATGCTTTTATAATTTCAAAAATCTATGGTTCTAGGTCCAGCTCTACTGTGAGTTGTACGGCAACATCCAGAGAGGAAAGGGTTACATGATGTAACGCTATGGTCTTTCTCGCGAGTGGGTTCACATCTCGTGTTCACATTCCAGAGTAGCGCCCTCTAGCGATTAGTTACAATTAATGCATTTTGTTCAGCCAACATCTTGATCGACAATTAATTGTAAGTCGATTAATTGTTGACATCCCTACTTTGGACCACTGCAAACTCTTCACAATGAATTAGTTCTGTTTTTCTTTTTGCTAAAATCCAGTACAGCTTCTTTAAAATGAAATGACGTAAAATTAATAACTAAATGCTGAACTATATCCCATATCTTCAAAACAACATTCACAATATCAGTATTTCAAGAGTCTGCCCTCTACTGGTGTGTACTGTTTTCAGATCTGCTCCTGTCAGATGTGTTTATGCGGCTTCAGGCCTAACCGCTTATTTGTCCTTAACATACTTCCAAACATTCTGCACGAGGATGGATCTTACTTAAAGGTAGCTGTTCAGTCGACTGACAAACCAAATTGCGAGTGTGTGTGTGAGTAGATTAATAATAATGAAATAGACAAATAAGAATAGACTAATGAAATATAAAAGAGGAACATCAGGAAGAAAGATGAAGAAAGAAGTGAAAAACAATAGTGAGTTTCCTTTTTTGATTTCCTTTGATTTTTGTTCTGTTCCCTCCCTCCCGTTCCATAACTTTTCCATGCACCCCAGCCTTTTCCTTTGTTTTGATAAAGTGACATAGTGTCTGACTCATAACTGTAATAAACACATTGTAAAAGGATAAACTCATCCATTTTTTAAATACTTTCTACATTTTGTATACATACAGAAGACATCAAATATTATGAAGTATGATATAGTAAGATATATGGGCCTATGCAGTACAGATTTTTTATTTTTGGCTACTATATTTTTAAACATTTACTAGAGTTATCTAACTTTTTTCTTTGCTAAATAATTCCATATATCTTACTTCATATATTTGATGTCTTTTATATGTAAAGAAAATGTAGAAAATAGTCAAAATAAACAAAACAAAACATTGAGTGAAGGGCATGTCCACACTGTACTTGGTATTGGATAAATAATTAGCTTGTGGGTGACTTCCTGCTTAGATTAATCACAAATAGTGCACATAACTGCACTGTCCTTTTAAAGGTTTTACTGTTTAAAAGTTTTACTGTTTGTTTTTAACTGTTGCTTTTAACTGCCTATAATGTATATTGTACTTGTTGTAAGGCGACCTTGAGTGTCCATTTGTCACAGTAATAAAAATATAAACTGCGATAAGATACAAATACAAATCTGATTTTATAATGCTGTTTTATTGATGTTCTTAGTACAATGTTTAAAACCTTGAAAAGTATGATTAAGAAGAAGAAGCGACTTTATTGATCTCACACAGAAGAAATTCTTCTCTGCATTTAACCCATCCTGTTATTAGGAGCAGTGGGCAGCACATTACTGCGCCATCTCCATGATCTTCTTGCTTCGGTTTGGTCAGGACCTAACCTGAAGGATTTTACCTATGGTGCATGTTTTGGGTTGATGGGGGAAACCGCAGTGCCCGGAAGAAACCCACCCAGACATGGGGAGAACATGCAAACTTCACACAGAAAGGCTCGGGCGATCCAAATCTTACGGCCATACCAACGTGCCACACGGGGATCGAACCCAGAGCCTTCTTGCTGTGAAGCGTGAAGCCACCGTGCCTAAGCCTACATTAATTATGTGATATTTGTGGAGTTGGAACAGTTGGAATCAGACCTTGTTTAAATTTTTTTTTTTTTTTTGCATTTTATACTAAGCTGAACCAACGCAACAATCAGCACAGAAACAGAATAGGCAACACGACAGAGGTTTGAACGCTAAAAACATCAAATTATATTTTGTTACATATATACATTTATATCGGCTTCTGTCATATAAACAAATATACTAGTAAAAGGCAAAATGAGAAATTCAATTTGTCAACTGGACAAAAGTTTATTTGGTCGAATACCTTTCGCAGCTCATCCAAGCTGCTTCTTCAGTTCTGGTCAGACGCTGGTGGACACTGCCTATATCTGCCTGGATGGAGGAGCCAACTACAGTTAGCTGTTGTAATTGTAGTTAATGCATATTTTCACACCTCTGGCCCTGACCTGGCTGGGGATAGAGCTATAAATGGGAGACAAATGATGTCCGAGACCTCCATTTCTGTTCAAGGAAGGATTCAAAAGGCAAAAGGAGAAATTTTATTTTTATTCGTGAAAAGGAGAAATTTAATTTAATTTAATTTAATTAAAAGAGAAATTTAATTTCTCCTTTCCATGGATTCTACCTGGACGACTGAATGATTCTACACACATACTCGTAAAAGTCCCATCACTAGCCTACAATTCCCACAATGCTTTAATCTCGCGAGACTTAAGCGCGGCGCTGATCTCGCGGCTGCGCAGTGTCATTGGGAGAGTGCAGGGTGCGCGGAGCGGAGCCGCGCGGAGAAAGAAGCGAACAAAAACACAATGGCGACGGCGACCACAACGGCGAGCGGAGCGGCTTCAGGCGGGCCCGCCAGCGGTCTGGTCAGCGGGGGAACCGCGGTGGGAAGGAAGAAGGACGGCGGCCCCTCGTCCAAATTCTGGGAGAGCGCAGAGACCGTATCCCAGCTGGAGACGGTTCGACTTTGGATCGGAAAGCACTACAAGAAGGTACGCCTGCGCCAATCCATTGATTCACATGAAGGCCGCAGACACAGCGGGCCGCCGTGTGCGCTGTACCGGGAACATGCCTCCACCGGTGCATTCACTCGTGATTTCCACACACATCTCACACGGCCGGACACTTCGGGTGGACCTGGCCTCACACGGACGCCCTCGCGTGTCTGCAAAGTTGTTCTCGTCTCAGCTAGCGTCCTGTTAGCCGCTTTAGCTAGCTGCCTCTTCTGGAACACCAGTGCTCTTTGGGGGCTTCTGCTTCTTTCCGCACTCATCACGTGTTTGCGCTTATTTCTTTCTTCACTTTTAACATAAAAGCAGACTTCATGCGCTTGTTGATTGCCTATTCTTTAAAGTATTTATTGATCTGCGTTGTTAGCATGGTGCTGTGAGGTTAGCGCAGACGCGGTCACAGGGCCGTGCAGTCACAGTTGGACCTGTTCACTGCAGCTGGAGCATCAGCCTTCTCCTAAGGTGTGCTGGATGTTCGTCCAGTGTGCGCTAACAGGGAGTGCGAAAATACTGACGGGGGGCAGAGAGCAGGTAAATCCTGACAGTTTGGCGCACAGCCGCGGCTCCAGTCCACTGAAGCCGAACAAAAGAGCGCAGTGTGTGGTGCGCACAGACTGACTCTGCACTAAGCGCTGTTCTATAAACTTACACAGTATTCGTGAACGCAACATTCTTAGGTTCATTTATAATCGTTATTATTCAGAACACAATATATTCGTACATTTTATTTCAATGTAAAGAGCTCATATTTTCTGATCTATGTACAAATGTCGTTTGATTATTACAAACATACCTGGAGTTGTGTTTTGCTTTATTCACACATGTTTCACACACAAACTCTGCATATTTACAGTTCTTCTAAGAAGAAGCTGGGCGATGTGGCCTAAAAATAAAATCTCCGATTTAAAAAAATAAATAAATCAGATTTCCAATTTTAATCGATTTTTCTCTGCCCTACTCAAAAACAAATAACAGATGACAGACAAATGGCTCAAAACAATGCAATGTTCTTTTATAAAACAAATACATTACACCTAGCATCAATTAAGCTGTTATTGTTTTAAATATATATATAATTTCATTTTCATTTATTTATTTCATTCGTTAAAACAAAACAAAAATAACAGATGCAACACAATTGCATCTATACAAGTATAACTTAAATATGAATGAAAAGGGAACAGAAAGAAGCATAAGCTTATGATATCTGCCCCTTATCAACTCAAAATTATATTACAACAAAATATATATGACAATAATAACACAGTTATATAAATATCTTTTATAAAGAAGCATTTTATGGAGCTAAATTATTCCCTGATTGTGGGAACGATGGACTGGAGTGGGTAGTGTTGTTTTAGTTTTTCCTCGAGTGATGCAGAAAAGCCACTGTCTGTGTTCATGTATGTTAGCTTGTGCAGTCTGTAGACAGCTGTGGCAACACAAGAAAAATATTTGCAGCTTGATACCACATACTTCGGGGCCAAAACTTTCACCATGTTAATTAATCCGGGCTTTTCCACAGTTTATATGGGCACCATGTCTTTTACAATATACATGTTTTTGGTAAAACATACAACAGTGTGCTGCGTGCAACAGCATTCTGCACTAGGATACATTTTTTTCGTGCTGCAACAGCTTTTGAACAGACTTTACAGCGAGCACTCGTTTGTTCCAAGTCTGACTCAAGAAAACTGAACCAGTTCCACATAACAGATGTAAACACCTTTGTTTGGTACAAGCTCCGGCTTTCCCTCACTCGCTAGCCGTGCTAGCTCGTACAATGTTTGGGTACGCCCTGCTAACTGACCCGTGTAAAACGTGGCCGCGCATTAGTTCCGCTCGCGTGTAAAAAAATAACTAAAAAAAATTGATTTTCATAAAAACACATCGTCCTGAACTGTAAAGTCGAATTAATCGATTAATCGCGCAGGTCTACTTCTCTTATATTGACTGTTTCACTTTATGATGTCATGTGGTAATACAAGAAGTGCTCCACACACCTTCACTAAAAGCATTTGGATGATTGCCACTTGCCAATCTCTATTGAATGAAAGCTAAAAGGAGCTGTTGAAAACCACTGCTTCATGACATCACAAGGTGGAACAGAGCATTTTGCGCTTTGGAGATGTAGACTGACTAATGTAAAGGTTTGCACAGATGTGTGTGAATGAAACAAAACTCCAGGTATGTTTTTGAGGAGGTAACTGCATTATAACAGTTTAAAGCTCAAAAGAGTCAATTTTCTGTAATGTAGGACCTTTTAAAAATAACTAAATGTCCTGTTTTTGTGTATAGTTGTGTTTTTCTGCATGAAGGAAGTTTGATTTCCTGAAGCTGGGCACATACTATAGGAGTGATGATATCTTTGGTGGGTTGGTGTGACGATGCTATAATTCCAAACTCTATTTCGATACTGAGGAATTCACTCAATACTTGATACTGATTTATGATACCACCTTGAAGATATAATGTGCTCCTTTTAGAAATACAATGAAATGTGATTTTCAACACAAAATATTGTACTTTCTGTATTCCTTTCACCATGAGGTCTTACACTTATTCAAGTATTGAATAAGTATTGATACCTGCTAAAAGGATTACAGTAATCCCTCGTTTATCGCGGGGTTAGGTTCCAGAAATAACCCGCAATAAGAGAAATCCGCGAAGTAGGACAACTTTATATTTTACAATTATTCTACATGCCTCACCACACACATTATACGCTTTTCTCGGCTGGAATTAACCTTTTCTCACATTTGTGTCTTGTTTAAACACTCAAACTTTCATAGATTTTCAACAAAATGTATTAATAGAGACGCGCGGGGGGGAGACACGGCTCCAGAAGCCCCGCCGGATGCACAAGGAGCACTGCCACGTCCCGGGACGAGACGCGCACCAACCCCTTGGAGAAGTGCGCGACACGTGCACCTCTTATCGTGGTCAAATCTGTGACAGAGCAGGGTGACCGGCGTGAGGCCGCGTACACTGGGGCTGCGAGCACGAGATCGAACCACGGCGCCTGGACTGCGTGCTCTCAGCCCGAGCCACGAAGCGAACACGCACAAACGAATGCAAGAGCCGCACAGGGTGGTTTAATCCTGGTTTAGACCTGGTCTAGTCCCGGTTTAGTCCAGGTCTAGACCTGGTTTAGTCCAGGGCCAGTCCAGATTTAGACCTGGTTTAGATCTGGTCTAGACCTGGTCGGCCTGGTCTAGTCTCTCAGGACGCAGAACATAATGTTGCACTATAAAAAAAATTGGAAAAAAAAAAATCCGCGAGGCCGTGAAAAGTGAACAGCGATAGAGCGAGGGATTACTGTATCCAATGTTTGACAACCCTGATTATAATGAAAGAAAATAAGGATTGAACTTGTTTTGTTATGTGTCCGTCATGAGTAACTGTTGTATTGTTTTTGAATGTTTTGAATTGTCACACTAAAATTTGAAATCTCGACATCCTCAGTGAACTCTTAAAACTCCCAGCTTTAGTATGAACACAGGTTATGGCTTAAATACTTGAATGTAATTATTAGGGATGGGACATTGCTACAGCATTGTGCACACATGAGAAAAAATATTTACCTGTGGCTTGGACAAACAAAAGAGTTAAGAGCTGGTGAGTTATGCAATTTGAGAAGTTCCAAAAAGCAGTATTACAATGACTGCAAAAGTATTACACAAAATAAACATGGTAAAGCCAAATTGTGAAATGGATAGAACAAAATCTCGTCCTGTCTCGTTCCTGTGGACCCGTTCTCATGGTGTGTCTGGTCTCATGAAAATTGTTTCTCATCCCAACCCTAGTAATAATAGTCTTGATGAGCCCTGAGCAGTTCATGAGTATTTTTTGTGTGGGTAAATGCATGCAGAATCTGCATTTGCAGACTTAACGGGGTGATTTCTTTTCTATGCTTGTCCTCAAATTGTGGAAATATTAAGCATAAAGTGTGTTGGAATCTTTCTGGAAATGGCACGTCACCTGTATGATTCCATAGAAACAGAAGGTTAAAGCCATACTTCGGAACATTCTCCACGGGATGGCACTTACTTAAAGGTGTAGCCGTTTAGTCGACTGACAAACCAGTGCAAATGGCCACTGGTGGTGTTGTGTGAGAGTGGGTGTGTATGAATAGATCAATAATAATAAAATAGACTAATAAAATAAAAAAGGAACATAAGATGAAGAAAGAAGTGAAATACGATAGATTTCCTCTTTTTGATTTTTATTCCCTTCATAACTTTTCCATGCACTCCAGCCTCTCAAAAGTACCTCTTAAAAATGTGATAATTTGTTTTTAATTGATTTATTATTATTCAGGGATGAAAGAGTTCCGTTTTTTAGCGGATCTCCGCTTTTTTTTCAGCCGGAGGGTAATTTTTTTTTTTTTTTTTTTTTATATATATATATCTGTGCAAATTCGTTGAGAAAGATTTTGGGTGTATATATATGTATAGTTGTGTTTAGGGTCGCCAACCGTCCCTTGAAAAACAGAATTGTCCCGTATTCAGAACAAAAGTACGTGTATCTCGTATTAAACTTCGTATTAAACTGTTCGTATTAAACACGGGCGCGAGCCCGTGTCTGGAGCCGCGGACCGAGCGAGTGAGCGCAGCTCTCGTAACAGCGTGTACCATTGTGTGTACACAGGTTAAACTTTATAAAACATCCTGTACCTCATCCTACCTGCCCGTGCCTCACTTAACGCGTCGCTCCTCGCTTTTTCACCTGCGCCTTTCAGCGCGCATAAGCTCCTCCTCAATGCCTCTGATTAGACGAAGTGCAAAGCAAAAACAAATCCAATATATACTACTAGTACCTGTTAATAAAATGTGTTTTTTTTTTGTACTTTTATGTACATTTTTACTTTATTGCTAACATATAGCATATAGAAATCCAAATTTCAGAAATTAAAAATTTTCCAGCGAGGGAGGGGGGGGGGGGGGGGGCGTGACTTTCCGCTTTTTTCATGATTGGCCACTTTCATCCCTGATTATTACTATTATTATTATTTATTTTTTTTGCAAGATGATGTTATCACAGTTATCGGTATTTATCATTGGAAACTTTTTTACCTTTGCAGTATGTCCAGAACGACTCTCCCTCCAGTAAATCCCTGGCCGGGCTCGTAGTCCAGCTGCTGCAGTTCCAGGAAGATGCATTTGGCCGTCGTGTCAACAACCCAGCGCTCACAAAGCTCCCTGTATGTCCAAGGCCAAAGCATGCCAGATATAGACAAAAACATGCAAATTTCACCTTGATTTTCATTTTATTTTCTGTGTTTCGGCAGGCCAAATGTTTCATGGATTTTAAGGCCGGTGGGGCTCTGTGTCACATCCTGGGGTCCGTGTACAAATTTAAAAGTGAACAGGGATGGTAAGTGAACAAGAAAATGTGGAGCATTTTTGGCCAGCAAGATGATTGCAAAAAATCTACAAAATATTTATACATTAATAGCTATTCGTTATTTTGACGTTTTAACACGGGTCACATGCATCAGTCAAAAAACCTGGATCAAAGAGCCCTGCTTCATTTTGTGACTCGCTGCTTTCGCCTTTTCCTCTCTCTCTGCTCTGCACATACATGCATTAGTCTCTAAAAACCCTTATTATATTATTGTTGTTGTTTTTAAAAGTATAAACAAAGATAAAATATTTTAATCACATCTCCATCTCTATAAAACATACATAAATTACAATTCTAATGGTTGTGCATAGCTGCCATAGAGAGATGAAAACTTGAGTAATTGCAAGAAAAGGTGTGACATAAATAACTAGAGATGAATAGAAAATTGATCTACATCTGTAAGAATAATTTTCACTATTCCAGGCGTCGCTTTGACCTTCAGAATCCCTCTCGAATGGACCGCAATGTGGAAATGTTTTTAAATGTGGAGAAGAATTTGGTACAGGTAACATTTTTATTTATTTATTTATTTAAATGAGAATATCTTAGGAAAGCTGAATATTTGGCTAAAGAGGGATTTTTAGATGCATTGAAGAAGACAGAAGTAGAAAGCGAAGCTCATTTTTTTTGTTGTATTGTCATTTTTATGATGAATTTGGAAATCCTTTGAACTGTTCACCCATACTCCTTTTCCACATAGAAGACCCAGGTGCTGGTTCTGGGCTGGTGCTGGTTCTGAGCTGGTGCTGCCATACCGATTATCCAAGAACCGGCTCGTTTTTCCACCAGCTGAGTGCTACGTCGCTATGCCGCTGCATGCGCTACCGTTGTCGTAGCAACATTTTGTAGTCCCTGTAATCCTTTTTAAGCTTGTTCACGATTTGATCGGCGCTGCGGTCGTACCCCGCAACTGCCTTCTCCCACTGTAAATGATCAAAAATGGGCTTGGTTCGTACAGCCCCTTCCAGTTTTGTCTGGATTTCGGCAGAGGACCACAGCACCAGAAGACACGATGTTTCCTCTGCCGACCACTGCTGTTTTGTCTTTACATCCATGTCATAGGCTAAGTTGACAGCAACCAAAATTAGACGTAGCCCGCTTTGGTTATTTAAAGATGGCAGCCAAAATTTCTAAATTTCAAAGCTTGGAACGTCAGTATAACCCCGCCCCTAGTGCTATACGTCACCGGTTCTTGTTTCTGGACCAGCTTTACATCGGTTCTGAGATGGAACCAGTTTTCCAGGGCCAGAGCCAGGCTTATGTGTGTGGAAAAACAAAGAACCGGTTCGAGATTTGGCACTGGCTCCGAACCAGCACTGGAACCGCTATGTTCAGGTGTGACGATGAAATATGACATGGTTGTTTAATTCTAATATTTATAAGTTTGAGTAAAGCCTCGAGGAAACAGCAGATGAGATTAATAAAGCCACAATAATAAAATAAATTCCTTTTTTTTAGCTTTTATAGTGTTACTTTTTGCATTTTTTTTTCATCAGTCTACATGAATAATGCATCATGTATTTTAATGTATTTTAGTTTTTAAAATGTGGACTTTCTCTATCCTCTAGAACAACTGTTTGACCAGACCCAACGTCTTCCTCTCACCTGAGATCGAGCAGAAACAAGCCAGTAAACTCAAAGACATCATCAAGAGGCACCAGGTGAGAAAGGCACGCCTGCATTTGGGAGAGAAACTGTTACTACAAAGGTGCATTATTTAACTTTTCTGGTGGAGGATCCATCAAATGCTTTTCTTCACGGAGATGTTATTGCTTTGTCTGGAATGTTTCACAGTATGGCACTAAACATTTCTATATTCATGGAGACGAAAGCAGACCAAGTTCCAGGTCACAGTGAGAATGCCTGGTATTTTTAAGCTATAAAACCACCTGTAATTGAATAAATGTAAGGTAGAGCTGTTTAACGTCACACTGTGGAACATTCTAGACAGGACAATGACCTCTCCACTGAAATAAGCAGGTGATGGATCCCCAACCAAAAAGTTATATTGTGCACCTTTTGAACATTCTTTATGAGTAAGGGTTTTGATTTTTGTATCTACTGCTTTTAGGGTTCAATCACTGATGACAAATCAAAAGCCACTCACCTCATTTACCCCTCTCCTCCTCAACCAGAAGAAGGTAAGCCACATTTGTGTTTGTTGTACATGGGGCCTCATCTTGCCACTGGCATCATTATTAAAGGTCCCATGGCATGAAATTTTCACTTTCTGAGGTTATTGAACGTTAATGTGAGCTCCCCTACCCTGTTTAGGCCCTCCCCCATGGTTAAAAGTTGTGAAATGTCTAAACTGAGCATTTGCGATCCTTTTCTGCGTTACAAAAAATCGGAGCTCAAACGGGGGAGTTTGAACAAGGCACCTTATTGACGTCAGATCGAAAAAAGAAATGCAAATGCAGTTCCACCCCCGTCTGTCTGTACTCAGCGTCTCTGTAAATCACGCCCAGAGAGTTTGGACTGCGAATGCGCTAGGCAATGCGAAATGCGTTTTTTTTATTTGCCTGGAGGCACGTCCGAGTGTTTCTAGGCTCGGAAGTCCTTTATCTGAGCCTCTGGACCTTTGAACAGCAGTGGTTTAATTTTATTTTATGTGGAAATGTGTATATTTTTCAATGGAACGCTTCAAATCTCTCCCCCGTGCAAAAACAAGGAAATGGATCAGCTGTCGGCTCTGAGCTCTTTAGCGGAGAGTTTGGCCACGCCCCCACCCTCTACTATTGGCCATCTGTTTTCTCCTCATTTGCATTCAAGCAACAACGCCCAGAATAAAGAGTTTGAGAGAGATATTTATGACTCTTTCTCATCTTATCTCTGTTTCTCATGCACTGAGTGTTGATTTTGAAGAAGGATTCATTTACAGTATTAGGGAACCATTAAGGATCCATATAAAAGCATCAAGAAGTACCATGTCATGGGATCTTTAAGACTGCTGTATATTTTCCAACAAAAAGCTCTTGTACTGAATTAAAATAAGCCATTGTTTTTGAGTAGTAGTTTTTCTGTTGCAGAGGAGTGGCTGCGTCCAGTTCTGAAGAAAGACAAACAGATGCTGGTGCACTGGGGTGGCTTCCCAGACAGGTGAGTCCATAGGCACATAGCCATACGTCTGTGGGGTTAAAAGTTCTGCATTATGCAAATTTGACTCTTGTGAGCTTTAAAGGAGAATTAACGTTTTTTACAATCTGAGCCTTATTTCGGTAATAAAACAAGTTATTTTACTCACCCATAGCACTTTGGTGTCATATGGAGCACTTCCAGAGATGATTTAGATTTGCGATCTCCGTAATGCGAGTTCTCCAGGGATAAAAGAGTTCCGTTTTTTAGCGGATCTCCGCTTTTTTTTTTTTCAGCCGCGGGGTATTTTTTTTAATTTATTTTTTTTAACATCTGTGCAAATTCGTTGAAAGATTTTGGGTTGTATATATATGTATAGTTGTGTTTAGGGTCGCCAACCGTCCCTTGAAAAACAGAATCTTCCCGTATTCAGAACAAAAGTACATGTCTCGTATTAAACTTCGTATTAAACTGCGGGCCGCGCGGGGCGCCGTGACCAGTGTTGGGCACGTTACTTTGAAAAAGTAATTAGTTACAATTACTAGTTACTAACCCAAAAAAGTAACTGAGTTAGTAACTGAGTTACTACACTATAAAAGTAACTAGTTACCTAGGAAAGTAACTAATGCGTTACTTTTTTTTTTGTTAAAAAATGTCAAATAATTTGGATTTTTTTACAGTGCATTATACAGCTTTTGCTGCTTGGCTGACGTGGCTCCGTCACTGTGGCCTTCATTGTTAATAACGGCACCTAGCATACGATTATCATCATGAAGCCTGCTTCTTCTGCCCCTTCCTCCTCCTTTCCTCTTCCTCCTCCTTTCCTCTTCCTCCTCTCCTCCTACTCCTCTCTCCTTCATAGCATGCGATTATCATCATGGGGCCTGCTGGGGGCCACTAGTTTAACAGAAGCGTGCGCCGTCCAGAGATGCTTCATTAAATTCGAGTTGCTTATATTGGATGTGGACAAAGTCTTTGGTCTTTGACACAATGTGCACGTAACATGTACGTTTTTACCTTTTACCTCGACGAGGTTAAAATACTGCCTATACTTCTGTCTTCGACTTGGGACTCTCCATCTGACACAGGGTGTGTGGATTGTGTGTGTGCTGGGATTGTGTGTAGAACCCGCCCACCGCCCACTGGGTGTCTCTTATTGGCTCAACATGAAATCTGACTCTGCTTTAGCCAATCATCATTACTTATCCCGCCCTTACCAAAGGGAGAAAAAAAATTCCGCTGTGCCTATGCGAGTCGCGTACATGATGCCAGTTTCAAAATGAGTAGGTTCAGTAACGTGCGGTAACGCGCCGTTTAGTAACGGTAATTGAGTTCCTTTATTTTAAAAGTAACGCGTTACAGTATTAGTTACTGTCAACAGTAACGGCGTTACAGTAACGCGTTATTAGTAACGCGTTACTGCACAACACTGGCCGTGACTTTCCGCTTTTTTTCATGATTGGCCACTTTCATCCCTGGTTCTCGGGGCACACGTTTGCGGTCTCCAAATAACACAAACTTTAGCAACTTTAGCACTTTTCAAATCATAGAAGCTCGATGTCTTAGTCTACGCTTTCGTTTGAGTCAAAAGTGGCCTGTAATCCGAGATTTATCCATAGTTTCGAGTAGATGAGGACGCCAGTGCGCATGTGCGGAGTCAGTTTATTTCACTCTCAGCTCTCGGGACCCAAACATGAAACGCAAAGCTGTAAATTATGGATAAATCTCGGATTACAGGCCACTTTTGACTCAAACGAAAGTGTAGACTAAGACATTGAGCTTCTATGATTTGAAAAGTGCTAAAGTTTGTGTTATTTGGAGACCGCTCGGGGCATATATTAGCGCTACGGCTATCGCTAATCTAAAACATCTCTGGAAGTGCTCCATATGACACCAAAGTGCTATGGGCGAGTAACACAACTTGTTTTATTACCGAAATAAGGCTCAGATTGTAAAAAGCGTTAATTCTCCTTAAGTCATGTTATAATATTGTTACCTCCTCAAAAATGTACCTGGGGTTGTGTTTTGTTTCATTCACACACGTTTGAGTAGCCTTTTATTATTAGTCTGTCTACATCTCCAAAGCTCCAAATGCTCTGTTCCACCTTGTGATGTCATGGTAGTGGTACTTTTCATTAACAGCCCCTTTATTTCAGTAGAGATTGGCAGTTCCAGAGCTGAAATCATCCACATGATTCTAGTGAAGGTATTTGGAGTTTAAAAACACAGTGAAGCATTTCCACCATGACATCAGAAGGTGAAACGGAGTGTTTTCAGTTTGAGAGAAAAGCCTAAATATGCAGGGTTTGTGTGTTAAATATGTGAATAAAACAAAACTCGACTCCAGGTGTGTTTGTGATGGGGAAACAATATTCTAACATACATCAGAAACTTGCATAATGGGCATTTTATCAGGGATGAAAGAGTTCCGTTTTTTAGCGGATCTCCGCTTTTTTTTCCAGCTGCGGGGTAATTTTTTTTTTTTTTTTTTTTTTTTTTTTTTAACATCTGTGCAAATTCGTTGAGAAAGATTTTGGGTGTATATATACTGTATGTATAGTTGTGTTTAGGGTCGCCAACCGTCCCTTGAAAAACAGAATCGTCCCGTATTCAGAACAAAAGTACATGTCTCGTATTAAACTTCGTATTAAACACGGGCGCGAGCCCGTGTCTGGAGCCGCGGACCGAGCGAGCGAGCACAGCTCTTTCGCAACAGCGTGTACCATTGCGTGTACACAGGTTAAACTTTATAAAACATCCTATGCCTCATCCTACCTGCCCGTGCCTCACTTAACGCGTCGCTCCTCGCTTTTTCACCTGCGCCTTTCAGCGCGCATAAGCTCCTCAGTGCGCTCTGATTAGACGAAGTGCAACGCAAAAACAAATCCAATATATATACTACTAGTAGGCCTACCTGTTAATAAAATGTGTTTTTTTGTACTTTTATGTACAGTTTTATTTTATTGCTAACATATAGCATATAGAAATCAAAATTTCAGAAATTAAAAATTTTCCAGCGGGGGGGGGACTTTCCGCTTTTTTCATGATTGGCCACTTTCATCCCTGTTTTATATTCCCTGTTATGACAATAGCAGTGCGTATTTGACTAAAAAAAAGTTTGATTTGGGTTCACGCCATAACACGCGTTTAAAGGGATATGCCACCCCCAGGTCAAATTTGGGCATCTCCCCACAGTCCAGAGACTAAAATAAGTGATGGAAAGCGTTTTCCTGGTCACCCAGCCATTGTCCGAGTCTGTCGCCACTGACCGCCGCGCGCAGCTGCAGCTACTCCGCGTTAGACTGGAGTCTAACGTCGCCAGAGAAAGATTTCAGCCAAAAGGAATTAATTTGCTCGATGCTTTTCCCGATTACTTTCTGTGTAGTGCGCATTCATATCGAGTGCAAATAAATGTGCAAATCAACACGGAGAGCTTGACTTGGTCATTTTGGGGTGGGAACTATTTTACAGTGCGGAAAAACACAGCCGAAGCACACGGGGGAATCCCTGTTACGCACCAGGAAGGCAGTTCCCCTGTTAGGCAGCGTGGTGTGTGCTTCGGCTGCATTTTTCCGCACTGAAAAATAGTTCCCACCCAAAATGACCAATTCAAGCTCTCCGTGTTGATTTGCACATTTATTTGCACTCGATATGAATGCGCACTACACAGAAAGTAATTGGGAAACGCATCGAGCAAATTATTAAATTAATTAATTTGGCCAAAATCTTTCTCTGGTGACATTAGACTCCAGTCTAACGCGGAGTAGCTGCAGCTGCGCGCGGCGGTCAGTGCTGACAGACTCGGACAATGGCTGGGTGACCAGGAAAACGCTTTCCATCACTTATTTTAGTCTCTGGACTGTGGGGAGATGCCCAAGTTTGACCTGGGGGTGGCATATCCCTTTAATGGCCTCATCACCACCAGACCAGTGGATCTGAGAAAAACTTGACTCTTTCTGCCTAACCTGGACCCAATCTGCTGAAGTCAGTGTAACAGGGCGTATTGGTTTGAATGACTTTCTTGTGGCCAGTCAGTTTATTAACCTTCAGAACTTAAGAGATTTTCAAAGTGGATTTGCCCCCAATTAGAGTTGAGGGATGATGTCCCTTTGAATAGGAAAAATTGTGCAGATAAAATTAAACTACACGCTTACATGATTGTGTAGTTCTGAAATCGAGTTGTAATGTCTGAAAAGCTGATTCTGAATGTATATATTGTATTTTCTTTTAATTTCTTCCTATTTTTTAATTATTTGTTTCTTTCAGTCATAAAACATTTTGTTTTATTTTTTCTGCAGTTATGACACCTGGATGTCGGCCAATGAGGTGGATGGAGATGTGGAGGATCCCCCAAGCACTGACCGACCATGGAAGGTATCAACAATGCATCTAAAATCACCTATGTCACTGGTGGTACATCTGTATTTCCTAGGTAGAAAAATACAGTACTCTGTTGGTAGAGGGCTTGTCTAGTGATCCAGGGGGTTGCCGGTTCGAATCCCGCTCTTGACGGGTTGACCGCGTGTGATCCCAGCTCCCACAGATGAACGCTGCCGTTGTGTCCTTGGGCAAGACACTTAACCCCACCTCGCCCCCAGTGTCTGTGGACACTCATAGCTCCCATGGCAGAAGTGGCCCGAGTATCACTTTTACTAAACGTTTCTCCGGACTGCACTCGAGTGACGGATTACGGACATTAATTAAACGGGGGGCTAACACCAGCTTCACCAGCTCGCGACTCCTCAGACCGCACGGGGCTACACGCCGTATTTGGGTTGAGGGATCACTCGGAGCGGAGCGGCTAACACCGGCCTCACGTTGCTGTCTTGCTTTTGAGGTGTTTCTAGTAAAAAGTATTTCCACACAGCGGACATGTTGTGATGAAAAGTTGGTTAACTGCCTCGTGCTGCTCAATGTTCGCCTGCTAGCTGGCTGCAAACTGTGGAATGGATTTCCAGAACGGAGGCATCTCATCATTACTGTGTCTCATTGAGATACACCGCCGTTCAGGAAATCCATTCCACATTTTGCAGCAGGAGCAGAGCAGGTGACAGGGAATCACTCGTGGAGTCATTTCAGCAGATAATGTGTATATACAGACTATGGCTCTTGGATCGAAAATTTTCGCAGGTTGGATCGGAATTTCCGATCCGTGAATTATGTTGATATCGGATACCCGATACAGATACTGGATCGGAGCGGCCCCATCCCTATACAGTGGTACCTCACCTTACGAAATTAATTCATTCCAGAAGTGGTTTCGTAACGTTAATTTTTCGTAAGTTGAGTCGCTATTTCAATGGAAAAGGCCTGATTCCTTCCGAGGCTCCGTTCTTTCCGTTTAAAGTTTTTTTTTTTTTTATTTTTTTTTTTATAGTGTAACTTTTTTTTTTATAGTGTAACTATACTGTGTGTTCTGCGTCCTGATTGGCTAAGAGACTAGACCAGGACTAAAAGTGGAATAAACCAGGTCTAGACCAGAACTAAACCAGGTCTAGAACAGGTCTAAACCTGGACACGACCTGGACTAAACCAGGACCGGACCAGGTCCAGACCCGGACCAAACCGGGACCAAACCGGGACCAAACCGGGACCAAACCGGGACCAAACCGGGACCAAACCGGGACCAGACCAGGGTTAAATCACCACGCGGCTCTCCGCTGGCCTCGCGCGGCTCCTGCGCTCGCCCGCGCGTGCTCGGCCCGCGTGGACGCGGCCCCGAGGCTCCATCCCACGCCCGCAGCCCTGGTGCGGGCGCACGGCCTCGCACTGTGTCGCGCACCTCTCCAGGGATAACTGGCTTGTGGCGGCCAAGCGTTCATGGCGACGTTGCTTTTTGATCCTTCGATGTCGGCTCTTCCTCTTGTGAAGCAGAAGTCACCAAGCGTGATGTGTTGTTGATAGTAATCCTGTGTCTCCGCTCTCCTCGCGCGTTCGGCGCTATATTGAGCAGTGTCCCCCCCCCACGCTTCACTATCAACACATTCTGTTGAAAATCTATGAAAGTCAAACGAGAGAGAAATGCGAGAAAAGCCCAACTCCAGTCTGAGAAAAGCGTAGAATGTGTGTGGTGAGGCATTTACAGCCCTAAAACATGTAGAACAATTGCAAAATAAAAAGTTGTCCTACCTCGCGGACCTCTCCCACCGCGGGCCACCTCTGGAACCTAACCCCGTGTGTGTTGATAAAGTGTATTTACGTTTCGGGGCGTGCATCTGAGCGGGCATTAATTGAATTTTTGAGATTTGTTGTTTTTAAAGTGCTTTATAAGTAAGATTGGATTGGAGATTTCGCGTTTCTTAACTTGAATTTTCTTTCATATCTAGAGACCAAAATTTAACGTGAAGGTGTTTCGTAACTTGGATTTTTCGTTTGTAGAGTCTTTTGTAAGGTGAGGTACCACTGTACCTAATTTAGCTGTCTGCATCCAATTGTAAAGCATTTTATTGTCAGATAATCAGAGTGCACCTTAGAACGCTAGTTTTTGGTCTCTTACAAACTCATGGGGTGAATAATTAGGATTCTCTGAACACATAAATTAAGTGAGAAGTAACTGAGGTCTGCTGCAAACAGTTGTTTTTAACCAATTTTCAATTGCTGATCAACTCCTGTTTTTACCAGATCCTTACAAGTCAGATCTGTGGCAAGGCAACTTCGCTCACAGTCGGTCTGTTTTTCTAGGTATTTTTGAGTTATCAAACCACCTGTAATTGAATAAATGTAAGGTAGAGCTGTTTTAATGTAATACTGTGGGACATTTGAAGCAGAGCAATGACATATCAATAGGAACAAGAAGGTGACAGACCTCCATCAGAAAAGGTACACAGTGCACCTTTTAACCCTTGTTTTTTCAGGTCCATGCCAAGTGGGTGCTGGACACAGATGCCTTTAATGAGTGGATGAATGAGGAGGACTATGAGATGGATGACAACAAGAAGCCTGTCAGTTTCCGCCAGAGGATTTTCCCCAGAGAGGAGGAGGTACCACCACACACCTTTCCTGTCCTTATGGTCCCTTTGTACTGCTGTATGTACAGTCTGCATGCTTGTATCTAGACACTGTTTGTCGGCCATCTTTTCCTGACTTTTCCTCATGCTTTTGTCTATTGTTGCCAGGGTTCCTGTCATAGACTTGTTCTATGCACATAAGCAGTAGGTTTGGTAAAGTAGCAATGAAGAGATGGATGAACTAGCATAGACAAACGTCTGTCTCTTTGTTGTCTTGAATCAATATTTGGGTAGTTTTCACACTGTCACTAGTCAGCCTCAGGTCAGAGAAAAGACCACCATGTAAAGGGGAAGCAAGCATTTGCGCATATTCACGCTTGAAGCACATTATCAGAGAAATTAGTTATGGTGATCAGCTGATGGACTCTGATGGCTCATGGTGTTTGGTATGTAAACAGAACTAAATGCCCACCCCAGTGGGCACTAGTGCCCTCTGGGGTCACACTAACATTTGAAAATGACCCTGATTGTGATACCGACTATGATACTACAATGAAGATTTAAAAAAAAAAAAAAAAGTAATGAATTTAGTAATGAAATTAAATGTTGATACACACGTGCTTCCTTTATTTATGCATGAGGTCTTATGTTTGTTCTGATAAAGCTCAAAATCATCTAATCTAGTTTTATTCCAGTGTTATATCCTAAGTGCTTAATTTTCTTCAAGTGCAACTGAAAATTTAAAGGTCCTATATTCCACAAAATTCACTCTTGAGCTTTAAGCTCATTTTGTTACCTCATCAAAAACATGCCTGGAGTTGTGTGTCATTCACACATGTAATCCTGCAGTATTAGTCTGTCGACATCTGCAAAGCTCAGAATGTTTGTTTGGTAGAGATTTTGTTTTCTATAATGTGGATCCTTTTTTTAAGGAAGTAGGAGTTTCTCAACATGCAGTTACCCTGTCAGGAAAAAACGTACTTTGATAAATCCTCAAAATGAAAAAAAAAAAGTGTTCCTCTGTTGAGGTTTCTAGGCCTACTCTGACAAATAAGTTTTGTATCCCTAGTAAGTTTTTTTTCTATCCCTAAATTGAATCCTAAACTAGATGCAAAAGTATCAGAATCAGATACTAATTGATACTAAAACTAGTTCTAAAGAAGAAATGAACCTTTTTAGCTTTAATGATGACTTCAGAATGATCAGAACAAGTATAAGAGCACAGAGACCACTATGGAACCTACCTAGACCACTGGGGGACTACACAGATATATGACCACATGGGAATAGAAAAAGTGACAAAATAAATATTTGATCATGAATAAAGACCTTTGATATAATGGTAAGAATCTAGGAGAAGACTGTATAAAGAAGTGTTCTAAGGGTGTGCGACATCACCCATAGCATTCAGCTCCAGTCAAATGAAGCTCACCAGGCTAGCAGCTATAGTAAGACATTTGGAGCCAGTTCCATGTTGGGAATAGATAATGATTAACAGATAAAATTGTGAAATAGAAATACCAAAATCATGTAGAGCGGGTTAATAAGAAGACCAAAATGAGATGGCTCACGCAGAAGTTACAAAGAGACTAGAGGGGTGACCATTTTTCAGTGTAAAGTCAATGGAGCCGAAAGTGGCCATGCTCACTTCCTGTTTGTAACGCTGTGGCTAGAACCTTAGCTATGTCCATTTCCTATATACAGTTTATGGCGGGAACCCTGAACCCACCCCTCACCCAGCATCTCGCCTCACCTCCCTCCCCCTCCTCCCACCCCCTGACCCCTCCCCCTCCTTGTGTGTGTGACTGTTCCATCCTCTCATTCTGCGGCTCTCTCTCTCATCCTCCATCCCTCGCTACCTGCTGTGGGCGGGTTTGTCTGATCAGTCTTCCCGTACGCCCGATCGCAAGGAGCGTAAGGCTAACTCCGCGGGGAAGAAGAGGAGGCGCTCGCCATCGCCCCCTAGCACGCCGGCTGAATCACGCAAGAAGGGAGGCAAGAAGGGGTGAGCGCCAGCCAAACATTGCATTGCTATTTAAGGATTTATACAGGAAAACCTCTTTGTATATCTCCTTTAAATTATATCTCTAGCTTCTGTGGTACATTACAATAAGTGACTTAAAACAACTGTATTGTCTATACAGTGGTACCTCACCTTACGAAAGACCCTACATACGAAAAATCCAAGTTACGAAACGCCCTCACGTTAAATTTTGGTCTCTAGATACGAAAGAAAATTCAAGTTACGAAACGCGAAATCTCAAAAATTCGAATAATGCGCTCTCACGCCCCGCTGTTATCCCCGCTCAAAGAGCACCTTTCTCGGCCTCTCAGCTCTAGCGCCGAACACGCAAGAGTTTCAACAAAATGTATTAACTAGTAAAGCGTGGGGGGAGACAGCACTCCGGAAGCAGCGCGGAGACATGAACGCGCGGCGAGGAGCACGCACCGGCTGGTTTGCGTGCTCCTCGTTACACTATAAAAAAAAAAATAAAAAGCTTGCACTATAAAAAAAACAACAACCTTGGAACGAATCAGGCTTTTTCCATTGAAATAGCTACTCAACTTACGAAAAATTCACGTTACGAAACCACTTCTGGAACGAATTAATTTCGTAAGGTGAGGTACCACTGTATACTGTAGCCTGCGCTCTGTTTTAATAAAAAAGTACCACAATCTAGGGCTTTCACCATCTACACGCGTCAAGTAATAAAAACTGATCCATTATTTACGCTTTCTATTCATTCACCACACACTCGGTGGTGGTAAGCTGCTATAGTAGCCACAACTGCCCTGGGGCAGACTTACTTCCATGGTCCCCCTAGACCACCACCAAACATGCACACACATTTCATATTGGGCAATGTGGGTGAAGTGCCTTGCCTAAGAACACAATGACATCCAAGTACTAATCCAAGTACTAACCAGGTCTGCCCTTGCTTAGTGTCTGAGATCTGACCAGATCAGGCTTTGACAAGCCATTATGGCCACACAAAGTTAAAAAGCAGTTTTAAGAATGTAATGTGCTGTTATTGAGGTGAAGATTAAAGAATTACTTAAATATGCACTAAAAAGTACTCCTTGTGGTTATAAGGAACGCATTTGGCCCCTGGGCCATAGTTTGGACACTGCTGATTTAACTGAATTTACATTAGAACAATAGTCTCCATAACATTGGTCTTTATATATTTAGTGTGAAATATAAATGATTGCTGGCCACAGTGAGACAGTTTAGTCAACTGTTGTACTGATTTTTGTACTTTTTTTGGCTTTGACAGGAACCCGGGGCCTCACTGGAAGAGGCGAGGCCAGCGTGGAGAGGAGGATGACACAGAGGAGGACCTAACCAAAGACATGGATGACTCCTCTGCAGGGGCCAGTGTGGACGAGGGCATGTCCAAGAACTGTGAGACTCCATCTATACACACTTCGCAATCTAGTCCCATCAGAGTTTGAGTTGAACTTGGACAAACTTTATTGATCCACAAGGGAAATTATTTGGACACAGTAGCTCACACATCACAATATAATGTAATAACAAAGATCAAAAATATAAATGCTAATAATGAATTCAAAATAAGCAAAAATGACAAGAGACTGGTGCCAAATAAAACATGATTATTTGGGGTGTAAAGATGAACCGATTTGGATCGGTTATCGGTCTGTGACATCTGCGATCCGAGTGTACCGATCAACGGAGCCCGGATCGGTCCAGATGCACTACGAAAGGTCCGATGCATCGGATTTACGGCCAAGATTCGGTTTGCTAGCTCCTGAGCGGTCTCTCTCATGGGGCAGAAGCCGCTCTGTGTGTGTTTGCTAAATCACGGGTTGGTATGTGGGTGGTTCACTTACCTGGGGTTGAAGCTTATTGGCTGGTTAACTGCCAATCATGCGAGCAGCGGGGGCTATACGGAAGCGAGCAATGTTTGTATGCGTCTCGTCAGGACAGGTGAGCTACGCGCTACCGGTGAGCTAAGCTGTTTCCATTTATTGAGCTGTTGTTTAAGTTCATTTGGTGCGCTACCGCTATTTATGGACATGGTTCGTGTGCGTGGATAACTTTTGTGCCGGTGTTGTGTCGCGTTGATAAAACCTTCACTGTCGGTCTGATGTTTCATTGAGCTCAGTAGTCTGCATGGCAGCTATTAACCCATCCCACGTGACGTCACAAAATTGTGGCCGCCATTTTGGACATGAAGTGGGATACCACAGCCAACAACACAGCAACGGAACGTTAAAGGACACAGATATCGAATATAGCCATTGCGTTAAGTTACTTATTTCGCTATCATGCCGTTGTATTATTGCGCACCCGGGTGTAGTAATCACGAGCACAGTACGCAGGATATGTCGTTTTATCGTATCCCAAAGGATCCGGACAGAAGGAGAAGATGCGGCTAATCGCCTACATACACAACACAGACACTGAGCCTAAGAACACAGTTCTTGTTCATTGCCTGGTAGCAGCAAATTTATAACGGCCATGAACAACAGACTAAAAAGTTATGTCAGTGACATTTAATGACATTTAGTTTGTCCAGAGGACCGATATTAAATTAAAAATGTGAACAAACCTTGGCCGTAATGAGATGACGACCACCAGCTCCAGGGACGACCCACTGATGGAGACATGTAACCCAGCCAGACACGAAATATTTGTAGGCGTCCAAACTCTTGTATGCCTTCAGGTCACATCCTGTGTATGGCGATGGGTTACTTGTGACATACATGTACAAATCATGAGGACCGAAGTCTGGTAACGACGAGGTCTTGGTGTACTTTCTCACGTCTGTAAACAATCCGGGCGGAAGCAGGTAGAATCACGATCTAAACCAGCTATTTTCAGCTTTTCAAAATATCTCTCCCTCTGCTCACCCTGTAAATGTGCTGTCTCGCTGGATAGTGGAGGTGTCATCTCGTTCACTTCGTTTAATCCAAATCTCGAGTGTCCAACTCGTCTTCATCGCATTCAAACATGTTCATACCACGGTGATGTTCATGTCCAAAATGGCGCTTGCTTTTACGAAGGTCACGTGTTTGGGAAGCGTCAATAGACCATAACAATTGTATGATACTAGCGTTTTTATTGTCACGGTTAGTGGATTGGGTGATTTATTTAGACAATATTCATGTATTGGCAATGTATATTTGATTTGGGCTAAAATTGACTTGGCTAATTAACTTTTGTGTGAAAATACAATGTATAATCAGAATTGGTGCATTTCTGTATTTAGATACTTATGATGTGTATAGAAATGTACTTCACACACACACAGATGATTTTTGTGAGACTGAAATGTTATGAGATGGAGAGAAAATATTATTCAATGTTAAGAGCTTTCTCTGATTTTCTTTTAAGAAAAGTTAATTACATGCATAAAAAAGACCTGTTGGATTTAACATGCTAGTGTTTTCTATAACTGCCTAGTAATATCTATCTAGTCAGTGATATGTTGCACTTTTACAGTTACTGAAACTCAAATGAGTGACTGAAGCACTAATCATTCTGATTCATTCTGATTTTTGCCTTTAATAGGCAACTTGCTTGTTTTGTCTTTTTTTATTTTTGACTTCTAACCTTATTGTTTTGTGTTGCTTGAGGGAAGGACTGTAAAAGTCAGTCTGCTAATCCTTAAAAGTCAGTCTTCTAACTACTGTAAGGTGCTTTGTGTTACATTTTTGTATGAAATGCACTTTATAAATATTGTTTGATTGATATTGTATTTTAAGTATGAGCAGAGTTTTGCAAACTACAGTTTTTCAGTAGGCCTGAGGGGTATTCCACGAACGCGGCCAAGCGCAAAGCCCGGCTTTATTCGACAGTTCGCGCTAGTTTTAGTGAGAGTTCGGTTCCATGACTCTAACCTTAGTCCCCGCTGAGGAACTGGGGCAACATGGTCCTCGAAGCTAGCCTGGTCCCGGGCAGGCTAAAGACAGCGCTTACACAGGCCGTGTCGCAGAGAATACGTACCGGAAGTAAAGAGTGTCAAAAACAGTTCCGCACACTTCCCGTATTCCCGTATCTGTGTTGTCCGAAAACAATATCGGCAAAAAAAATGAATTCCCTTACGTTCTTTGTCAGTTTTGACAAATTTCCAGTAATTTAAAAATAGCCGTCATAGAGAGAGACTTTGGTCGAGTGGTTAAGTACTGCGTCTTTCACATGGGCGTCCTGGGTTTGATTCCTTTTACTGACGTATTTATTGCAAGTCAATTTTGTGTAGGGATGCAAATTATCGATTAATTCATTAATCTATAGTTGATTGACCTTATCGATCGGTTTAGGATTAACTGATAAGAGGCGTTTTTCACCTGAATTTTAGTGTTTCAATAGGGTCTTTAAGAATATAAGCTATAGTAACATAACACTGAGTCAAAAATATATCATAGTATTATTATATTGTATATTCCTCAGTTAATTATTCCTTAGTAAAAAGCAGACAAATGTATTGATGCTGAATAACAAAATACAGTAATCCCTCGCTCTATCGCGGTTCGCGGATTTTTATTTTTTTCATTTAAATTTTTTTTTTTTTAATAGTGCAACATTTTTTTATAGTGTAACATTGTATTCTGCGTCCTGATTGGCTAAGAGACTAGACCAGGACAAACTTGGACTAAACCAGGTCTAGACCAGAACTAAACCAGGTCTAAACCAGGTCTAGACCTGGACTAAACCAGGATTAAACCACCACGTGCCGCTGCTGGTTTCGTGCGGCTGGTTTGTGGCTCGGGCTGAGACTACGCATTCCGGGCGCCGCGGTTCGATCTCGTGCTCAGCAGCCCCCGCACGTACACCGGGGTGGTTTAATCCTGGTCTAGACCTGGTCCAGTCCTGGTTTAGTCCAGGCCCAGTCCAGGTTTAGTCCACGTTTAGTCCTGGTCTAGTCTCAGGACGCAGAACACAATGTTACACTATAAAAAAATGTTGCACTATTTAAAAAAAATAAAAATAAATCTGCAAACCGCGATAGAGCGAGGGATTACTGTATTTTGTTATTCAGCATCAATTCATTTGTCTGCTGGAATAATTAATTGAGGAATATACAATATAATAATACTATGATATATTTTTGACTCAGTGTTATGTTACTATAGCTTATATTCTTAAAGACCCTATTGAAACACTAAAATTCAGGTGAAAAACGCCGCTTATCAGTTGATCGTTGATCGATAAGGTCAATCAACTATCAATTAATGAATTAATCGATAATTTGCATCCCTAATTTACATAAATGGCATTACTAGAAAACAGTGATGTTATTAATGTATTCAGCTGAAACGTACTATAATGATTTTCCTTATTTTTGTTACAGCAAATTCAAAGAAGGATGATAACACTCCAATGAAAGGTGATTTGGGTATGTTTTCCATTTAACTTGATTTGAATAAAAGTGATTTCAAACTAAAAACTGCGTTTTGCTTTTAGACGACATGGAAGAAGACTCCGTGATGTCTGGCGGAAAGGTGAGTCTCTACAGCCCAAAGTCACTTGGACCATCAAACTGAACAGAGCCTGCCCCAAAAAATCTGCATTAACAGACCAAATCTGACTAACTGGATCTTACCTTGTGCACGTTTGCACACCTTTCACTCTCACTGCAGGATGATGAGGAGCAGGGCAAAGGTGAAACAAACCGCCTGCTGGACTCTGGAGAGGACAATGTGACCGAACAAACCCACCACATCATCGTCCCCAGCTACGGCGCCTGGTTTGACTACAACTGGTGAGTGCAGAGGGCCACAAAAAATAAGGGCTGTAATGACCGGTCAAATAATCATGACTAGTCCACTATACAAGCCTGTTATATTAACTACTATATCGACTTATTGTTCTGTATATGAAAACTGGAGCTCAGTATTTGTTTTAGGTGCTTTTACATTGCAGGATTTGAGAGATTTTTGTTTTATTTTGCTAATATTTGAGCTTCTGTGGGTATTTACTGCTTCATAATAATAATAATAATAATAATACATTTTATTTGTATAGCGCTTTTCAAGACACTCAAAGACGGTTCACAAATCATAAAAGAATAAAATATCACAGAATTTACAACATAAAATCAAACATTTAAAATATCACAAAATTTACAATATAAAATCAAACATTGAAAGCAATTTTAAACAGGTGGGTTTTGAGTTCTTTTTTGAAGGTGATCAACAACGTGATCAACACGGAGAGCTTGCCTTGGTCATTTTGGGTGGGAACTATTTTACAGTGCGGAAAAACACAGCCGAAGCACACAGGGGAATCCCTGTTAGGCACCACGTTGGGAGTTCCCCTGTTACGCAGCGTGGTGTGTGTTTCGGCTGTTTTTCCGCACTGAAAAATGGGAGTAGCTGCAGCTGCGCGCGGCGGTCAGTGCTGACAGACTCGGACAATGGCTGGGTCACCAGGAAAACGCTTTCCACCACTTATTTTAGTCTCTGGACTGTGGGGAGATGCCCAAGTTTGACCTGGGGGTGGCATATCCCTTTAAAGGAGAATTAACGTTTTTTACAATCTGAGCCTTATTTCAGTAATAAAACAAGTTCTTTTACTCACCCATAGCACTTTGGTGTCATGGAACACTTCCAGAGATGTTTTTAGATTAGCGATTAGCGTTCTCGGGGCATAGAGCATGTAATATATGCTCCAAATAACTTTAGCACTTTTCAAATCATAGAAGCTCGATGTCTTAGTCTACACCTTTGTCTGAGTCAAAAGTGGCCTGTAATCCGAGATTTATCCATAGTTTCGAGTAGATGAGGACGCCAGTGCGCATGTGCGGAGTCGCAGCTTATTTCACTCTCGGCTCTCGGGATCCAACCATGAAATGCAAAGCTGTAAATAATGGATAAATCTCGGATTACAGGCCACTTTTGACTCAAATGAAGGCGTAGACTAAGACATTGAGCTTCTATGATTTGTGCTAAAGTGCTAAAATTTGTGTTATTTGGAGACCGCTCTGGGCATATTACATGCTCTATGCCCCGAGAACGCTAATCGCTAATCTAAAACATCTCCGGAAGTGCTCCATATAACACCAAAGTGCTATGGGTGAGTAAAACAACTTGTTTTATTACTGAAATAAGGCTCAGATTGTAAAAAATGTTAATTCTCCTTTAAAAGCAACACATGAATAGCTGAATTAACCAATAATTAGCCATAGAAGTGACTTATTCAACCCTCTAAAGCACAAATCCTTTCGTATTACAACTAAAATGACAAAAATCTCCAAAAAGCCAAGGAAATATTCTCAGGCTAAATATTGAGCCCCAAAATATTGTTGCAGCTTTCATATATTGAACAATAAGTCAATATAGTAGCTATCGTGGCTATATATAAAAGGGACATGAATTTAAATTATGCTCTGCTTCTCCTCTACCAGTATCCATGAAATCGAGAGAAGAGCCCTTCCCGAGTTCTTCAACGGCAAAAACAAGTCGAAAACCCCAGAGATGTGAGTGGTGGATGTCATTATGTCTGATTGTGTTTTGCCATACGCCTGACTGACTGTCTCATTTCCTCAGATACCTGGCCTATCGTAACTTCATGATTGACACATACCGACTGAA
The DNA here is from genome assembly GCA_036785185.1 of Paratrypauchen microcephalus. Classification (NCBI taxonomy): domain Eukaryota; kingdom Metazoa; phylum Chordata; class Actinopteri; order Gobiiformes; family Gobiidae; genus Paratrypauchen; species Paratrypauchen microcephalus. The sequence continues at coordinate 242,025 of JAVJIX010000343.1, forward strand.
CCCCCAGGAGTACCTCACCTCCACTTCCTGTCGCAGGAACCTCACTGGAGACGTGTGCGCCATCATGAGGTGAGCTGCTGCTTTTCAGGCCAATTTAAAGTTGCACACTGGAACTTCGCTAGTGGATTATCCGCCACCTGCTTTTCTCTGTGGATATGTTTAGGGATGGGACTGATCCGATCCAGTATCGGTATCGGGTTCCGATATCGGTGTAATTCACGGATCGGAAATTCCGATCCAACCTGCAAAAATTTCCGATCCATGAGCCATGTCAGTATATACACATTATCTGCTGAAATGACTCCACGAGTCATTCCCTGACTGTTCTGTCCCTGCTGTGGAGTGGATTTCCTGAACGGAGCCGTATCTCAATGAGACACAGTTACGGAGCGCCTGTAGCTGATCCCCGACCGCGTCTCTCTCTCTCTGGCCTGAGAGCGTGCGGAGCGCTCCCCCTGGTTTTGCGGAGCCAGACTCTGGTGCAAACTGTTCCCGGCTACTGCAGGACTGCTTACAAACTGTTCCCCGCTATCTGGACTCTGTTCCCCTCCCTAGTGCATGCAAGGGTGCACTTGGCGCCTGCAGATCCACATGCTCTCCCTACCTTCCTCTGTCTCCGCGCTGCTCTCTGGTTCAGGGGCCAAACCGGGGAACATCCTGGTCATGCGATAAATGGCGCGTAGTGGTGGGCTAACGGGGGCCACTTTAAAGGGGGAACCATTAATGTTCATTTTGTTTTCCCCAAGTCTCTTAGTTAAGTCATACCATATGGGGGGTTATTTAAGTATTTTCTTTATGTTGAATTGCAGGTGCTTTATCATTATGGGGACCGTTATTTGTAGTTAAACAATAATGATGATGATACTGAAAACAAACCGTTTTGGTATCGAAATAGTATCGGTATCGGCCAATATCAAAATTCAGGTATCGGGATCGGAAGTGGAATAATGTGGATCGGTGCATCCCTAGATATGTTATCACTTAAAGGGGTATGCCACCCCCAGGGCAAATTTGGGCATCTCCCCACAGTCCAGAGACTAAAATAAGTGGTGGAAAGCGTTTTCCTGCTCACCCAGCCATTGTCCGAGTCTGTCGCCACTGACCGCCGCGGTATCTGCAGCTCCTCCGCCTTAGACTGGAGTCTAACGTCGCCAGAGAAAGATTTCGGCCAAAAGGAATTAATTTGCTCGATGCGTTTCCCAATTACTTTCTGTGTAGTGCGCATTCATATCGAGTGCAAATAAATGTGCAAATCAACACGGAGAGCTTGCCTTGGTCATTTTGGGTGGGAACTATTTTCCAGTGCGGAAGAATACAGTCGAATCACGCAGTACGCTGCCAGGGGAATCCCAGTTACGCACCGGGAAGGGAGTTCCCCTGTTGCACAACGTGGTGCGTGATTCGACTGTATTCTTCCGCACTGGAAAATAGTTCCCACCCAAAATGACCAAGGCAAGCTCTCCGTGTTGATTTGCACATTTATTTGCACTCGATATGAATGCGCACTACACAGAAAGTAATTGGGAAACGCATCGAGCAAATTAATTCCTTTTGGCCGAAATCTTTCTTTGGCGACGTTAGACTCCAGTCTAAGGCGGAGGAGCTGCAGATACCGTGGCGGTCAGTGGCGACAGGCTCGGACAATGGCTGGGTGAGCAGGAAAACGCTTTCCACCACTTATTTTAGTCTCTGGACTGTGGGGAGATGCCCAAATTTGACCTGGGGGTGGCATATCCCTTTAAAGGTCCAATATAATGTACATTTAACTCTTGGCTTGTGAGTTTTAAGCCATATTGAAATGTTGGCAAAAACATACCTGGAGTTGTTTTGTTTCATTCACACATGTTTTGAGTATGCCTGGATTATTAATCTGTTGTTCTCCAAAACTCAGAATGCTCTGTTCCACCTTGTGATGTCACAAAGCAGTAGTTTTCATGTTAACCACTACCTTTTACCTTTTGTTCAATAGATTGGCAATTGGCAAGATTGGCTGAAATGATGCTAGTGAAGGTGTATGGAACACTTCCTTTATTATCACATGACCTCAGAAGGAGGAACAGTTCTGTTTAAGAGAAGAACTGAGCCTAAATTTTCATTTTTTGTAGAATCCTTGAGTCGTCCAGATAGAATCCATGGCAAAAGGAGAAATTCACCTTGTCAACTGGACAAAGGTTTATTTGGTCGAATATGTTTCGCAGCTCATCCAAGCTGCTTCTTCAGTTCTGAACTGAAATTTTCATTATAACAGATCTGGAACTGGCCTAATATGGGCCCTTTTTAAACCTCACAAAGATTCATTTTGCATCAAATAGAACCTTTAAGTTGGGAAACATAAAAGGCTATATAGCTGCTAATTCAGTTTCAAACTTTTAACAAACCTGTAACCTTTGTCCACGTAAATTGCTATTGTAAACAAACCATGTACATTAAACCCTCATTTTGTACTTCTGATTATGTCATTTCTCCTGTTCTGTGTTTTAGGGTGCATGCATTCCTGGAGCAGTGGGGTTTGGTGAATTATCAGGTGGATTCTGAGAGCCGCCCGCTGCCCATGGGACCTCCCCCCACCCCTCACTTCACTGTTCTGGCAGATACGCCCTCTGGACTCATGCCCCTCAACCACCGACCACCAACGGTTTGCTACTTGGATTATTTCATTTCTAGATAAAATATTATATTGACATATCATTCAGTAGAGCTGAGTATGATTAAGAAGTTGCCGATTTGATACAGTTCACAAGTTTTTTCGATACAGTGCACTTTTTATTCAGTACAATTCAGTATCATATGTTTTAAAGTGTATTCTTTACTGTTCAGTAAAAAACAAAGGCTAAATCATGGCTGTTATAATAAGTCTTTATTAAACCACAACATTTCTGAAAAACACCCATTTTCCTCAACAAAACAGCAAAAATGTATTGCGTCAGCGGGTTCCCTTTTCTCCAGACAAGCAACACAATGGAAGCTCTTTCACAAAATAATTGAGCAAATTATACCAAAAAGATACTCTTGGCAACATTTCGGTACAGCAGCCCATGATATCTATACTGTATCATCAAATGAATACAAAATTTCTGCACACTCCTGTCTTTCAGTATATGAAAGCTGGAACAATATATTTTGGGGCTCCGTATTTATCGTGTGTACATTTTCTCTGCACTACTTTTTTGGCTATGTGATAAGATTTAAGCCGTAAAAAGGTTGACTTAATAGTTTTTTTAATCATTTTGAATACCGTTTGTGCTTTAAATCTGCTCTCGGGTTGCTGCGTCAGTGGCTTTTAAAGTGCACTGTGTAACTTCTAAGGTGGCGGGTTCTCTACTTGTCTCCATGGAGATGTTATTTCTTTGCCTGGAATGTTCCACAGTAGGGCATTAAATATATCTCCCTTGCATTTATTCAATTACAGGTGCTTTTATAGCTCAAAAATGCCTTTAAAAAAACATTAATTCTTACTATGTGCAGGCTTGCTTCTCTGCAGATCTGACATTAACCTGTCTCCATTGTGAATACCAAACTTATTTCCATAGTGTAATAATCAAGGCAAAAATTGTAATATCTCCATGGAGACAAGCAGGAGACAGATCCTCCACCAGAAAAGTTACATACCTTTTAAAGGAAAAGTAACGTTTTTTTACAATCTGAGCCTTATTTCGGTAATAAAACAAGTTGTTTTACTCACCCATAGCACTTTGGTGTCACATGGAGCACTTCTAGAGATGTTTTAGATTTGCGATCTCCATGTGAGTTCTCGGGGCAAATGTTTGCGGTCTCCAAATAACACAAACTTTAGCACTTTTCAAATCATAGAAGCTTGATGCCTACGATTTTGTGTGGTCAAAAGTGGCCTGTAATCCGAGATTTAGCCATAGTTTTGAGTAGATGACGCCAGTGCGCATGTGCGGAGTGTGCTCTCAGCTAGCGGGACCCAAACATGAAACGCAAAGATGTAAACTATGGATAAATCTCGGATTACAGGCCACTTTTGCTTCAAACAAAATCGTAGGCTAAGACATCGGGCTTCTATGATTTGAAAAGTGCTAAAGTTTGTGTTATTTGGAGCCCGCACGGGGCATATTACATGCTTGGGGAATATATTATATGCCCCGAGCTATGGCTAGAAGTCGCGCTAGGCTAACCGCAAATCTTAAAACATCTCTGGAAGTGCTTCATATGACACCAAAGTGCTATGGGTGAGTAAAACAACTTGTTTTATTACCGAAATAAGGCTCAAATTGTAAAAAAACAAAAAAAACAAAAACGTTACTTTTCCTTTAATGTATGATGCATTTTGTGGGGGACAATTGATCTCCCTAAGGCCTAGATACTGATGAAGAGGAGATGATGACGTGAGGAAAATCCAAATAATTTCCCTTGTGGATCAATAAAGTTTGTCTAAGTCTAAGAAAAGCACTAGATGTGATTGGTTGCGAGGCAAAGACAGTAGGATTTGTTTGGATGACTTCCTGTCTTCCTGGCTGAACATAAGGTACGACTCAATTTGTAAAAGATTTTTGTTTAAACATTTTGTTTTTTGGCAGATCCCTCCGGTTCCCCCCATGCCAAACTTTGGAGATAAAGGAAAAGAAAAGATCGACCTGCAGAACTTCAACCTTCGCTCCGACCTCTACACCAAGAAAAACCCAAAGGTCAGCAGCAGCATCTTTCAAAGTCTAATTCATATTTATTCATGAGGTCAGGTCTATTAAACTCATGTTTTGTTTTGTTTCAACAGAGCAAAGGAAGCACCACCACCAGAGAATGGACCGAGCAGGAGACACTGCTGCTTCTGGAGGTCAGTTTGTTGATAAAGAACTATTTAGTTTGGTCTTATCTGCCTGGCCTCAGTGAGTATATGAATAGTACATTGAGTTTAGGGAGATATTAAAGGTCCAATATTAGAGTCGTGAGTTTTAAGTTATGTTATAATGTTGTAACCTCCTCAGAAACATACCTGGACTTGTTTGTTTCATTCACACATGTTCAAGTCTTTATTATTAATCTGTCTATATCTCCAAAGCTCAAAATGCTCTGTTCCACCTTGTGATGTCATGTAATAGTAGTTTCAAATTAAGAGCTACCATTTACTATTTAGCTCTTAGCTCAGTAGAGATTGGCAATCCCAGGTCTGGACTTATCCAAACGTTTCTAGTGAATGTGTATGCAGTTAAAAAACAAAGAGGAAAACTTCCTGTATTACCACATGACATCACAAGGTGTGTTTCTTAGCCTAAATATGCAGGATTTGTGTGTTAAATGTGTGAATGAAACAAAGCACAACTCCAGGTATGTTTTTGATGAGGAAACAAAATGGCGTAATATGGGCCCTTTTAATGAAGCTAATCCATCTCTGATGGCTTCTATTCTACTGTTTATTACACCGTATCTCCCCTTGATTTCCAAACATAGGCTCTGGAGATGTACAAAGACGATTGGAACAAGGTGTCTGAGCATGTGGGTTCCAGGACTCAGGACGAGTGTATCCTGCACTTCCTGCGCCTGCCCATAGAGGACCCGTACCTGGAAAGCACAGAGAGCTCCCTGGGCCCTCTGGCCTATCAGCCCATCCCCTTCAGCCAGTCTGGAAACCCTGTCATGAGCACCGTGGCCTTCCTGGCCTCTGTGGTCGACCCCCGAGTGGCATCTGCTGCTGCCAGGGCGGCCCTTGGTAAGATCATTTACATATGTAGTAGAGCTGGGAATCACAGGGTTGATGCATGGCTCACAATACGTTATTATCACGATATGGCAATGTACAGTGGTCCCTCGCTATAGCGCGGTTCACTTGGGACGTGGTGCGCGTATTCAGTCATTAGTTTGGGCATTAGTTCCAGTAAAGACCAGGATTCTTCTGAGAGTCTAGACGGGCCCTGGAGACCACCTCCCCCAGTCCACAGGCCACCCATGAGGACCGGACCGGGACCGGACCAGGACTAAACCAGGATTAAACCACCGCGTGCGGCTCTTGCGTTCATGTCGAGCTTTGTGTGTGTTCGCTTCGTGGCTCGGGCTGCGTCGTTGGATCGGAATTTCCGATCCATGAATTACGTTTATATCGGAACCCGATACTGGATCGGATCGGCCCCATCCCTACGGTTAATGTGTGGCAGCTTAGAGCAGCTAAGCACTAACCAATGAGAAAGAAGAAAACTCCAAAACCGACACATTTGCAACACTCACTGCTCACATCCTTTTAACCCTCACTCAATGACATGCGCATAAAGTAGAGAGTAAAGTGTAGGCCTGTTATGATGCAAATTTTGAAACACTATATATTGTTACAGAGGGCACTCTGAAAATACTTTATTGCTGGATTGCAGATGACATCACAACATTCAATAGGCCAATTTTATTTGATACAGGGATTCAATTAAAAATATTATTAAATTGACATTTTGGTTTTTTGTAATGGTGTGTTCTTGGGTCTAGTTTATAATAGAAATGATCAGGTTCAATGTTGGTGAATTTACTTTTTAGATATTTGTCATAAAAGTACAATGTAGTCAGTGAGGAAAACTGGCTCCTGCCCACCATCTGAGAGTATAAATAACATCGTCATATTTTAGAATCTTAAATTCACCAATATCTATAAAGTTAAAAAGACAGACAGCATTTCCTAAACATTCCAGTCATATATGTGTACTGTTTGTGTATTTCCAGAGGAGTTTTCTCGTGTGCGTGAAGAGGTGCCTGCGGACATCCTGGAGGCTCACGTCAAGAAGGTGCAGGAGGCCGCTCGTAACACGGGAAAACTGGACCCTACGTTTGGCCTGGAGTCGAGCGGAATCGCAGGAACTGACCCTGAGGAGCCAGAGAAGACCGGTCAGTTACATATACAAGGTGTACATTTTTACTACTGGCAGGAATTGCATAAAAATAATTAATTGCTTATCTGAAACTAATGAATTGTGATTATAAACTAAACTGCATTTTTCCCCAAAGACTTTCCAAAAAATTCCAATATTAAGATTTTAAAATCAGAGGGTAAGCAGCTGCATGTTGCTAATATCTCATGCTGTGTCTGATATTTGCTGATACCACAAATTCATCTTAAGTTAAAGGGATAGTTCGGGTTTTTTGATGTGAATCTGTATGGCATCCCCTTCAGCAGTGTCGTGCATTAACACTGACTTACCCCTGACAGTGTCCTCTGAGCCGAGTGTAAACATCGCCACTTACAAGTGAACAGGCTAATAATAATAGGTGAGCAGTGATATGACTCGAGAGAAAATAGAACCAAGCGATTATGACTTCTGACTTTTTCATGGACAACTGTTTTGTGACGCAAATATATCACTTTTTGCACAAATATTGTTTTGAGAAGAAAAACAAGCTTTATTTAATGTCCCAGCTTACTTGCCGGATCTACTTTCGTCAGTGCCAGAACCGGGGCAGAACTCTGCTCACAGGACACTGTCAGGGGTAAGTCAGTGTTAATGCATGACACTGCTGAAGGGGACGCCGTACAGATTCACATCAAAAAACCCGAACTATCCCTTTAAAGCAGTGCTTCTCAATTATTTTCTGTGACGCCCCCCCTAGGAAGAAGAAAAAATTTCACGCCCCCCTTCCTGCGCCGACTATAAATAGTATTATTTGTCTAGAAAATTGTTATTAGAACACCATTGTATCCTTTTATTAACATTATAAACAAAACAAAAAAAGAAAGAAACTTACAACAAAGACTGCACTGAGAACTCAAATATTAATGTGTTTTTAATGCAGCTTTGCGCACATTTGTTTACGTTTTACAGAAATGAAACTTAAAACCACCTCATTTGCATAAGCTAAAAGCACTGGAAAAAAAAAAACGCTCTCTCCTTGTGCCACTGATGCGTCAGCTTCTGTCGGACTAAAGGACACGACTCAGTGGAATATACGTGTTTTTTTCTGTGACAGAAGATGTTTTGTTAATGGTGAGACTGCGTAAATCGCATGTGAGAACGCCACTGCCAACTACTGTTGTTGATGTGCAATTACACTTAGTTCTAGTACAGTACAGCAAAAAAACATGTTTCCCAGGGTCATACGCGCCCCCCCTGGCATCACGCCACGCCCCCCCAGGGGGGCCCGCCCCACTATTTGAGAAGCACTGCTTTAAAGTAAAGATTACAAATTAAAGTTTTTGTAATAATAATCATAATAATAAAAATTTATTTTAGTGGGATATAAAATTATTGGTTATATGCATGTTTAAAAATGCAGCCATGTAATGCTTTTCCATTTCAGTTTTGACTCACTTCAGAAAGGACACACTGAGACTGAAAGCGTAAAAATATTGGTAAATATATATAAATAAATATTGGTAATGCAAATCTATATAGGCGGATAATGATAATGGTACCAATATATTGCCCATCCCTACTTAAAAACACCTAAGTTGTAACGATATTGGGCCATTTCCTCAGATTTGCAAACTCCTCTCCACTATCCGACCATTAGAGGGCAGCAGACTCTTAAGTAACATCTTGATTAATGTGCAGAACATGTACATAGCAGCTTCATATCTTGTCTTCAAATTAGAGCTGGGCGTTATGGCCTAAAAATAAAATCTCAGATAAAAAAAAAATTAAAAAATCACATTTCCGATTTTAATCGATTTTTCTCGTTCTTTTATAAAACAAATACATTACACCTTCCATCAATTAAGCTGTTTATTGTTTAAAAAAAAAAAAATCAGTTATATAAATATCTTTCTTTTATAAAGAAGCATTTTATGGAGCTAAATTATTCCCTGATTGTGGGAAAGATGGACTGGAGTGGGTAGTGTTGTGTTTTAGTTTTTCCTCGAGTGATGCAGAAAAGAGGGAGCCACTGTCTGTGTTCATGTGTGTAGCTTGTGCAGTCTGTATACAGCTGTGGCAACACAAGAAAAATATTTGCGTCTTGGTAGCACATACTTTGGGTCCAAAACTTTCACCATGTTAATGAATCCGGGCTTTTCCACAGTATATATGGGCACCAGGTCTTTTACAATATGTGCTCGCGCTGTGGGGACCTGCACTTCTCCTACTCTGCTGCAGGCGCTAGGATACATTTGTCGTGCTGCAATAGCTTTTGAACAGACTTTACAGCGAGCACTCGTTTGTTCTAAGTCGACGCAAGAAAACCGAACCAGTTCCATATAACAGATGTAGCGACGCCTTTGTTTGGTACAAGCTCCAGCTTTCCCTCAGTCGCTAGCCGCGCTAGTTCGTATATTGTTTGGATACGCGCTGCTAACTTACCCGTGTAAAACGTGGCCGCGCATTAGTTCCGCTCACATGTAAAAAATAACTAAAAAAATTTATTTTCATAAAAACACATCGTCCTGAACTGTAAAGTCGAATCAATCGATTTTATCGATAAATCGTGCAGGTCTACTTCAAATGATCACACACTTCTTGTATCTCCTGATTAGTCGCATAATCAGCATCTTGAGATGTTGTGGGGTTTTGTCTCTCGTTTGCCTGTGGAGAAGGCCGTCACATCTAAGGCTACGTTCACACTGCAGCCTGAAACGACCCAAATCCGATTTTTTTGCCTCTATGCGACCTGTATCTGATCTTCTAATGACAGTGTGAATGACACAGATCCGATTTTTTCAAATGCGATCCAGGCCACTTGGATATGTGGTCCTAAATCCGATACATATCCGATCTTTTGACATGCGACTGCAGTCTGAACGGCCAGGTCGCATTCATCCAACCTGAGTGTGTTTCCTCCAATGAGAGTGGTACAAGTAGACGTTCACAAATGTGCACAAACGTTCTTCTCGTCATGCGAAAATGGTATATAAACTCGTATCAGTGAAGCGGCGAAGCACGTAGCAATCCCACCCCTCCTGCCTGTGACTCCGCACCCACATGTTCCTTTCTGCACACGTCGCTGCCACTGCCCCGCAAAACGCTGTGGCCAAAAACCTCGTCCTTCTCCGTCTCCTCCTTAAAACAAATAAGCTGTACATGTTTTGGCTCCGGTACGAAAGCAACGTTTTCCGTAAACATTGAGCGCGTTCGCTGCGTGTGACATCATCGTGTCCTCCAAGGCGCATGCGGGACACTTTTGGGGAGTTTAACGTTCACACTGGAGATCACATACAATTCGCATTTAACTGGAAATGTGAACGGCCTCACAAAAAAATCGGATTTCACCAAAAAATCGGAATTGAGCATTAAGCCCTGCAGTGTGAACGTAGCCTAAATGACACGTGTGTATTTACTGCAGTTGTAAGCAGTGGATTAAAACAACAGCGGCAGATGGGGAGGAGGAGGAGGAGGAGGAGGGGCGGAGGAAACTAGGTCATAGCTCTCAAATGTGCAGATTTTCCCCCTTTCTCTGTTCACCACTGCTTTATCTCTGTGCTGTCTCATTTAGGGATGTCATCATATCATATTTTAGTCTCTCAATTCCTATAAGAAATGTCATGAATTTTCTATTCATGATTGAACTAAATGGTGAGATCTTTACCTGATTTCTTAAAGAGCCCATATTGTGCTAATTTCTGATCTGTTCTATTGCTTCTTCATCACACACATATCTGAAGTTGTCGTTTTGTTTCATTCACATGTTTAACACACAAATTACGCATATTTTGGCTAAGTTCTTTCAAACTGAAAACACCATGACATCCACCTTGTGATGTCATGTGGTAATGCAGGAAGAGCTACATTGTCTTTTTAAACTTCATACACACACTAGAATCATTTGGCGAGTTTCGGCCTTGGAATTGCCAATCTCTGCTCAACAAAAGGTAAAAGGTAGTGTTTAACTTGAAAATGACTGCTTCATGACATCACAAGGTGGAAAATAACATCCTGAGCTTTGTTTGGAGAAGTGTGAAGAATCTCTGTCGTCCAGGTAGAATCCATGGTAAGTTTATTTGGTCGACCAAATAATCTTTGTCCAGTTGACAAATTGAATTTCTCCCTTTACCATGTTTGGAGAAGTGTTACTCAAACATGAGTGACTGAAACAAAACACAACTTCGGGTTTGTTTTTGAGGTGACACCAATCTAACATTGCTTAAAGCTCACAAGAGCCAATTTTGCGCAATATAGGGCTTTTAAAAACATGAAAAACAGACCTAGTTAATTTTAAATAGTTTTCTGCTAGCAGCAACACACATGCCAACGTGCCCTTTCTGTAGTGTGAGTGCCTCTGAGAACCACGAGATGTAAACCAGGTCTAAAGCAGAATCCTCCGCTCACATGCACCTCTCTGCTCTTGCCCGTTGACACCTCGCTCTTTTCTTTTTTACCATTTGAAACTCCAAATCACAAGTAAATGTGTGAAACTGTGACCGTAACATTGGAGGTTTGATTATGAAATGTAATGCACAAATACTTATTAAGGAAGTGACTGTTTCTTTCCTCTTTTGCTGGACACACGAAACACTAAAGTTTTAAGCACAACTGGATTATAAACTCCAAAGAAGACGACTCAAGCTGATAACGTATCAGCTTGGTTTTACACCACTTGCTTCATTTTGTGCCAGATGCGCAGGTTGGACACATTTTTCAGTCACAAGCAAAAGAAATTGCATAACTACTCTAACGATTCTAATCATTTTCATCTGTGCAGCTAATATACCTGATGCAAAGTCATACATTTAAGAGCAAAAAAAAAAAGAACCACACTCGGATTTGAACAAAACCGAACTAGGACTTGAGGAGGACTTGTATTTTCAACTATCAGCCTGTAATGACAGTGAATACACACGTAGGCTATTCATTACATCACATACAGCCTGGGCCTGTGGCTGGCCTCTGGCTGCATGACCCTGTGTTAAAAAGTTATTCTTATCTTGTAGACCAGTGTTTCCCAACCAGGGGTACAAGTACCCCTAGGGGTACCCGAGCGCACTGCAGGGGGTACACGGCAGTGTCGCTGCTAGGCGCAGGGGGATATTTTTTTGAATTTTCTAATTCTAATTTGAGTAAATTTGAGTTAAAGATCCCATGACATGGTACTTCTTGATGCTTTTATATGACGCCTTAAAGAAGTAACGTTTTTTACAATTTGAGCCTTGAGTAAAACAAGTTGTTTTACTCACCCATAGCACTTTGGTGTCATATGGAGCAATTCCAGAGATGTTTTAGATTTGCGTTAGCCTATGCGCGACTTCTAGCCATAGCTCGGGGCATATAATATATTCCCCGAGCATGTAACATATGCCCCGTGCGGTCTCCAAATAACACAAACTTTAGCACTTTTCAAATCATAGAAGCTCGATGTCTTAGTCTACCATTTCGTTTGGTCAAAAGTGGCCTGTAATCTGAGATTGATCCATAGTTTACAGCTTTGCGTTCCATGTTTGGGTCCCGGGAGCTGAGAGCACACTCCGCACATGCGCACTAGCGTCCTCATCTACTCGAAACTATGGCTAAATCTCGGATTACAGGCCACTTTTGACCAAACGAAATCGTAGACTGACATCGAGCTTCTATGATTTGAAAAGTGCTAAAGTTTGTGTTATTTGGAGACTGCAAACATGTGCCCCGAGAACTCACATGATGAAGATCACAAATCTAAAACATCTCTGGAAGTGCTCCAATTGACACCAAAGTGCTATGGGTGAGTAAAACAACTTGTTTTACCCCCCCCCCCCATCCCCGAGTGTGACGTCAGAAATTTCCCTTGTTCAGAATCGCCCGTTTGGGCTGTCTTTTTTCAAACGCGGAAAAGGATCGCAAATGCTCAGTTTACACATTTCACAACTTTTAGCCATGGGGGGAGGGGGGCCTAAACAGGGTAGGGGAGCTCACATTAACGTTCAAAAACCTCAGAAAGTGAAAATTTCATGCCATGGGACCTTTAAAGAAAAGTGAGAAAATGTCTGAGAATGAAATTTAAGGAAGATGAAATAAAATGATTTTCATTTAATAATCCGTTGTTTCATGTATGAGTGAGGGGGTACTCGAGGTATGACAAAAAGGCTCAGGGGGTACACAAGACAAAAAAGGTTGAGAAACACTGTTGTAGACCATGCAATTTGAGCTCCAACAGGAAGGAGATGTGCGTGCGCTACCGCTGTGATGAGTTCAGGTGCACTCTTAAGTTTTCTGCAGCAGCATTTGTCTTTTCAGATTTTGTGACAAGGCTAGTGGATTATTCAAAATAAAAGATAAGCAGCAAAATGGGTTTAACACCTGTCAAATGGTTGATAATATATATTTAATGGAGTAAATTATTGGATGCAGTGTCATATATATAATTTATTTTTTTACGTTATTGGAGGTGACACATTACGCTTTTTCAATACCGTGATATACGATATTATCGTCATCACCCAACTCTAGTGTATGCTGTTGTATGAATGTGTGTGTGAATGGTTTCTTGATGTAAAGTGCTTTCAGTGCCTTGAAGGTGGAAAAGCGCTGTATAAATATGAGACCACTGAAAAAGGCCCTTGCATACCACCTGAAGGAGTCCACATAGTGCAGCTTGAGAAACACTGGTCTTTGTTTGAATTTTTTAATCATTTTCCAAATCCATTTTTTTTTCAGAAACATCCGAGGGAGAGAAAATGGACACAGACACAGACTCCCAACAGGGTGACAAGGTAACTCAAACATCTATTTATTCATCAACATGTTTTAAATGATCCACTTAATTCTCCTGCATGTGTGTGTCCCATCAGGCCGAGTCGAAGGAGGAGGCAGAGAAACCCAGTGAGTCTGCAGAGAAACCAGAGAAAACGGAAAGCACAGACAAAGTGAAGAAAGAGGGAGCAGAGGCAGCAGAGTCATCAGAGAAGGAGGATGAGGAGCCTGAGGAGGAACAGGAAAAGGAGTCTGCTACAGGTCAGAACCACCAACCCCACAACAGTGTCTCTCAATGACACAATGGCCCTACTCTCTGCTTTAAGTCTATATTTGCCAGCAGTAGTTTTTTTTCCAACCACTGGTCTTTTAAAGGTCCCATAATATGCATTATTCATCCTATTAAACTTCCTACAACCACTTTGCCCTTTATGTGCTACAGAGGAAGTTGTAGGTGTGAAGAACAGATCTCCAGGCTTTAGTCACGAAAAATACCATTTCAAAATTTAATTTTCAAAAATATGCCTGAAAAGGTTCCATTGTCATCCAGGTATGGTTCAGTAATTTAGTGATCTGGGAGATTCTGTCCAATACACCGCCCACAAGGCTGTCACCAGTGCTCTCCCATGACAATTCTCCATAAATATACAAAACTCTACACAGCAACTTGACAAATCTGATGTGGTGTGTAGTAGATACATTATCAGAATGATTGTTGTGTAGTGATGGCGCTCTGAAGGGGGAGTTGGCACATGGAGCAATGATAGCAGGGACTGTCAAAAATTCAACTAATTAATGAAACCAATCAATCAAATTCCCCTTTTTAAACTAGCTTGTTGTCTAAATCTCCAAACCTCTAACCCCTTTTTCCATCACATGTCTAGACAAGGACAAGGAGGACGCTATGGAGACCTCCTCCTCGGAAACTGAGAAGGACAAGGAGGACAAAGCTGCTTTAGATGAGGCCGAGGAGAGGAGGAAGAAACTGGTGCACGACATCGGAGAGGGCAACATCGCCACCGCTGCCGCCGCCGCCCTGGCATCAGCTGCCACTAAAGCCAAGGTGAGACACGTCTACCCACAGACCACCATCCCCCCGCCCACAGACCACACCCCCGCAGACCATCCCCGCCCAAATGTGCCGCTGTGATATTGCACCATTACCTACAAACAACTGTCTGGGAAATGTACCACCAGTCAAAACTTTAGGTACACTTCACTTCCTTTTTTCATGATTTGCATTGTAGATTCTCATATATGCACTACTCACAATAAGTTAGGGATATTGAGAGAGACTCGGCGGATGTCATACATACGGTGTTTGCTTCACTCCAGAGATTTTTGGGATAGGGAGGCAAATGTATTGGAGTGATAGACACACCTCATTTTGTGTTTTCCACATACTCTCACCGTGTGCATATTGGGGCTAATGCCAAAAAATACTAAAAGACAAACCTTTTCCATGTGGCATCAATTTCAACATTCTGTGGGTATAAAAAGCTGGTATTGTCAGTAAGTCATTCCAAGTTCATCATTCAGCCAACAGCCATGAACACACAACGTCACTTAACGGACGAGCAGCGTCACCTGGCCATAGCGCGCCTTCGGGTCGGTAGCAGCAATCAGATGTTGCTCGTGAACTTGGTGTGTCTCAAAGTGTCATGACTTGCATCAAGACACAGAACTACTGGCAGAGTTTGTGACAGGCCCAGGAGTGGAGCCCCATGAGTGACAGACCGCAACGATGACCAGTACCTAAGGACCTAGGTTTCCAGACAAACCATACGCAACCGACTCCACCGCTTTGGCTTGAATGCCAGACGACCGTTGCAGGTGACTCCACTGACACCAAGACACCGCCGTGAACCTTCAAGATCATGTGACCTGGACAATGCAGCAGTGGTCTACCGTCTTGTTTACTGATGAGTGTCGGGTCACCTTGCACAGGAATGATGGTCGTCAGCGTTGCTGGAGAAGGCGAGGTGAGCGATACGCCGAGGTCAACATGGTCCCCAGGGTTCCCTTTGGTGGAGGCGGTGCAACAGTCTGGCAGGCATCACCAGTCACCACAAAACAGATCTGGTTATTGTAGATGGCTCGGTAACTGCACGTTCTTACCTCAGAGACATCATAGAACCCATCATCATCCCCCAATACCACCAGCACACCCCCAACTTTCTGTTCATGGATGATAATGCTCCACCACATCGAGCCAGAATTGTCACAGCTCGACTTCAGGAAGTCAGAGTGCCTCATATGGTATGGCCTGCAATGTCCCCTGACCTGAACCCCAGAGGGCACGTCTGGGACCAGTTGAAGCAGAGACTGGATGATTGTACCCCACCACCACATGACCTGGCAGAACTGTGTGTAGTGGAAGAGTGGAATGCCTCAGAACAACATCATGAGGGTAGTGAGGAGCATGAGACGTCGCTGTCAAGCCGTCATTGCGGCAAATGGTGGAAACACCCGTTCCTGACAGTCAAGTTTTTGTTATTTGGGGCTATCTTTGTTATTGTCATAATTTTTGGGGGATTTTTGGTTACATATGTATCTGAAAAGTGGTAAACAAAAAGGACAAAAACAAAACTGATGCATCTAAACCTTTGGCTTGTAATGTAGGGGTATAGTCTGTTGTTTTAGTCGATAAATGGGTCAATGGAGTCTTAGGCGAGGAAAATTTGTATTGGTCGATTAATCATTTTTAGATTATAAGGATTTATATAAGACAACAGAACGAAAGGAGGAGCAAAGGAGTAAAAGTTGGCTGAAGATTTGGTATTTTTTGGTGTTTTTCTGTAAAAATTCAGATTGAAGTCATGATTTAATGTGTAATTTAAATAATTTCCTAGTAATTTTTTCTGCGTAAATCGTTTTTGTGGCTTCTCTATTAGTTGATACACCACAAATGCTAATGATTATATATTACAGTCTCAATCTCTTTAGTGGCTTTTACTTTATGAAGCTGTAGCTGTTATGAAGATGTAAAGAGCACTTGTCTTGCCCAGGATAAATAAAAATCAGGTACAGGCCCTTTAAAGCACTGGTTGTCTCTTTCAGCATTTGGCAGCAGTGGAGGAGAGGAAGATCAAGTCTCTGGTGGCGCTGCTGGTGGAGACGCAGATGAAGAAGCTGGAGATCAAACTGAGGCACTTCGAAGAGCTGGAGACCATCATGGACCGTGAGAAGGAGGCGGTGAGTCCACACACTGAGCCCTGTCATCATAACGTGAGGTGTAGAACACATGGCCCATATACATCCTCCTAATGACTCACCTCTACAAAGCCAAGTGAAGATGCTGTGTGATGCTGTCGCCCATCCCTGGAGACTGTACTGAGAGTGCAAAACTGTGTCTGACTGAATAAGCACAGGGACTGTAGCCCAGTTTCCCAGCTGTAAATAGTGCATGAAAGAGGCAGGTTTACATAAGATTTCAAAGGGAGGCAGGCAACTGGAAGGAGCTACAGTGCCGCGGGCTGTGAGCAGTGGGCTGTGCCACAGCAACAAGTGTCTGAGCCCACACAGACTACTGCTGCAGCCCAGAACAAAGCCTGTGTACTGCAGGACTCTCGTATGAGAAAAGGGACATCTCATTCTGCATAAAATATCTTAAAGGTACACTGTAAGATTTTTACCCGTTAATTACCGAAATTGAAGATACCCATTCAAAAATACAGTGTTTCCCAAGCCTTTTCACTTCCTTCATGAAATCAAAGTATTCTTTTGGACTTATAGTCGATTTCACCTGCATAAAAGGGGGATCTTCCCCATGTAGCGGCATCCATTTTAACTCCGAGAGCCGCAGGACATACTGTATTTTGGGCTCCACCTTCGCTGTTTTCTTTATAGATGTCGGCAGTGGCCCGTCGATTTCACACACTTTCACTTTCGGGTTAATGGCGGGTTACGCGTTGCTTGTGCATACCCCCACCTACTGGTTCCTGGGAGATTCTGCTACTTATTACTGTTGTGTATGACCCTCGAGGTCTGCCGTAGCTAGAACCGGAATTGCAGTACCCACCATCCACCAATGCGCCACCATCCTACACAGTGTACCTTTTTAAATGTTTTTCTCTTTTCATTTTCACAACCTCCTCACATGCTCAAATCTTTACTGGTCTGTTCACAGTTGGAGCTGCAAAGGCAGCAGCTGCTCACCGAGCGTCAGGCCTTCCACATGGAGCAGCTCAAATACGCTGAGATGAAGGCTCGCCAGCAAATGGAGCAGCAGGCCGCAGCCGCTGCAGCTGCCGCGCAGGCACAGGGCCAGGGGCCTCCACAGGGGCCCGGGCCACACCCAGGACCCCACCCAGGACCTCACCCTGGGCAGCATCCAGGACCACACCCCGGACCCCACCCTGGGCCTCCTCCTCCAAGCATGCATCCAGGAGGTCCCCCACCACACCATGGAGGGCCCCCACCTCATCATGGGGCACCCCCACCGCACCACGGAGGTCCCCCCCCGGGTGCAGCCATGCACCCAGGTTATCCTCCAATGGGGCACCACCCAATGGCACCCCACCACCCCGGGCAGACGGGTAAGTGTTTGTCTCAGTAAATTACAGCACCAGTCACTGGACATAGACCAAAAGGTTGAGATGAGGCAGTTATGCAGCAGTGTAATGGTCTGCTATTGTAATATTTATGGTTTCTCATTCCACTGCAGGCCCAATGGGACCAGGCCAGCCAATGCCAGGCAGGATGATGGCTGGGCCTCCATCTGCTGGGCCTCCTCCTGGAGGCATGGCTCCTATGATGCCTCCTCGCCACCCTGGAGCTCCCAACGGCATGTGTGAGTGCAGATCCCATCATACTATAATGCTATTAAACAATTGTGTCATATTTATGTAAATCAAATCATGTGTTGTGCATGTTTTCCAGACCCTGGGCCTCCACCTGCGCAGCCTGATGCTATGCCTGTAGCTCCAGTAGGGCCTCCAGTACCCCCTGGTGGAAGAGTGGCTGACAACTAATGGCCCCACATTAGAAGCACACGTCCTGAACATGTCGCTTTGTTGCCCTTTGCTACTTGCTCAAGAATTCTGTGAACTCTTCTGACAGGACACAAAGACTGACCCAACATTGTTCACACTCACAAGCAGCAGCTGTCCCTGGGGGCCCCAGCACAGGGGCTCCAGTATTACACTGTTTGTGCTATGGGCCAGTGGGAGGCGGGATGACTGTAAACATTAGTAATAGTGGTAGTTGGCTGAACAGATTTCTGATAGACACTGTCTCTGGGTCCTTGACACCCCTTTTTCTCTCCTGTGAGTGAGCCTGATACTGGAGCTGTTGACATCAGCCTCACATGCACAAAGAGGATCTAGCCTTCCCTCTCGTCCTGTTGAGTAACTACCTCTTGCTCCTGAGTAATACACTGTAGATGTGTGTGTGAGGTGCTCCTCCAAAACCACTGCTAATCCCAACTTTGATACAACATGCTTCATCCTGTTACAGCTATTCAAGCTTTAATGTCAAGTCTGAGCCAGAGGTTTGGGGCTGTGCTGCTACCATCAAGTTGAATGTGGGGCAAAAATGGTCCGTGCAGGCTTTGATGTTACTAGTATGTGAACTGCAAACATGGATCTATAATACAATAAGGGTTAGCATAACAACTGTGTCCTTGCACAATCTTAATACTATGGTTAATCAAAGAAACGCACAACCTGACCAGATCCTGCCACAAAGCTCTGGTTGTCCTATACATGCACCCATGCGTTTAATCTCCCCCTGACCCACAGTCGGCCTTTACATTAGGAGGCGCTCTCATGGCCCGTTTAGCCTAGGAGACTTGAGCCATATCTAGGTGCTGATACCATTGTCACAAAACTGTCCTAAGTCTATCTCCTGCTACCTACCTCTGACTAGGGTTATTAGAAGTGTCAAAAATGAGATGCTAATTGATACCAAAACTAGTATCAAAATTAAATGATATGATACTGTATGTATACTAAAAATATTACTTATAGGTGCACCATTAACTTGCTTGTTTCCATGGATATGCCATTGCTCTGTCTGGAATGTTCCAATGACATTAAACGGCTACACCTTACATTTATTCATTTACAGATGGTTGTGTAGCTCAAAAATACTGTTCTGATTGTGAGCGGGGTCGCCTCGCCACAGATCGGACCTGTAACTTGGGCTGGTTTGGTCTCCATGAAGATAGAAATGTTTTTTATACTGTGAAACATTCCGGACAAAGCAAAAACATCTCCATGGCCCTCCATCAGAAAAGTTACCCAGTGCACCTTTATAAACAGAATAGCCAGTCTTGTACTAGCTTTATCAGAACTGCTACAAGACCAGTCATTTTTAGTTTAAAATGCATTCTATTGTCTTAAAAATAACATTATTGTATCAAAATCTGTTTCTAGTATCAAGCCGGTTCCTTAAAATCAAAGTAGTTTGACATTTTAGTATGGTGACACTACCTCTGGCCCACACTTGCCATTATTTTTTGCCATTCAAAAGCAATAGTGTCATCCTTGTTGTCTTTTCACAAAATCTGTATTGATTTAAAACGCCGACTCGTCCACAACCGTTTTTCCGGTCGATTCTAAAAGCGTTTTTGATGACTCCTCAGATACGGCAGTC
This sequence comes from Paratrypauchen microcephalus, assembly GCA_036785185.1. Taxonomy (NCBI): domain Eukaryota; kingdom Metazoa; phylum Chordata; class Actinopteri; order Gobiiformes; family Gobiidae; genus Paratrypauchen; species Paratrypauchen microcephalus. The sequence continues at coordinate 262,145 of JAVJIX010000343.1, forward strand.
CAGTAGTCTTGAGCAGGCGCAGCTCTCCTCTCCCGCCACTGTTCGCCTCTGCTACCTCCTCACCCGCTCGCTAGCTACCTCTTCTAGAAATCTTCCTCGCGCTCTCTTGCTACCTCTGCGTGCCCCCTCTCCGCTACCTCCCGTTTCCTCGTTTTCTTTCGTTCTCCTCTCCTCTCCTTCAAGTGCCCACGTGACTGCTGCATCGCTCACCGCCGCCCCTCAGTGCGTCACAGACCACACTACAGTCATTCACTCTCATCCACTGTGCCCCTTCTCTCCCGGTCCACATCAGGCTCGTCACCTCCTGAATATAACGAGGATTTCCTTATAACATTATCTTAAATCGCTAATTTTGTGTTAATGGTAATGTATTTTTAAGAAGAATTGTGTAGATGGAAGTTCTGTTTAAAAGTTTGTAGATTTTTCTTTTTTATTTTGTACGGGGGTCTGTTGGTACTTGGACCTTGAACACTGTCAAATAAACTGTGTTTTGTATGACATCGTTGTCTTGTCATTGAACCTTTTTACCTTTCTTCATCGAGACCAGACCAAACCAGACCAAGTTACAGGTCAGATCTGTGGAGAGGTGACCACAGTCAGAAAGAATGTCTGTTTTTCTAGGTATTTTAGAGCTATAAAACCACCTGTAATTGAATAAATGTTAGGTAGATCTGTTTAATGTCATACTGTGGAACATTCCAGGCAGAACAATGCTAGATCTATAGAAAGAAGCAGGTGATGGACCCCCAACCAAAAAGTTACATAATGCACTGTTAATGTGTTACATCTCAATTCTGTTCTCCTTGATTTCTTCCTCTCCTCGATCCTGTTTTTCAGCTGTCAGTCAAATGTGCCTTTTAAGTGGTGTCCCAAAACTCAGAGGAACGATGAGGGAGGGTTTAGGAGCAGAGATTGGACCAAATATTCAAACTTGTCTCTGTGAGGAGCTTGTATTGTAACGGTGTAGGGACAGCTGAAGGGACGTAACAATAACTGAAATGGCATATCAATTCTTACAATAATATTGTGGGCCATTACAATATATTGAATAAGTCTCTTTGCTCCAACTAATCATGGAGCAGCAAACGCTAAAAACTACATAGACCATGATCCTTTGCTGTTTTAGTGTAGACTACATAAATAACTTATTAAGCACTTTTAAAGGTCTTTGGATTGTGACAGAACCAAAGTCTTGCCAAGTTATTTTAAAAGTAACATTCACAATTTTGTTTTGCCTCCACAAAATATCAAATAACAAATATCATACCGTGAGATGTGTATCGTTAAAATATCGTACTTTCAAATTTGAATCATTACATCTCTAGACCGCAACAAAGGATTTTAGATCTGACACATAATTCTGAATTTGACAGGAACACATATTTAAAAAATATGTTCAAACACATCTGAAAGTCTGAAGAAGTTGGTGTCGCTCATTTAAAAACCCCTAGATTAATATTTCCCCTCCTTGAGCTATGTTGTCGGGGGCTTCATGCCCCTGGTAGGGTCATCCAAGGCAGACAGGTCCTGGGAGACGGGTCACACTAAGAGCGGTTCAGAAGCCCCCATGACGAGAAACAGCAAGGCCAATTATGTCGCCCGGAATTGGCATTACCGTGGCCCCACCCTGGAGCCTTGCCTGGGGTGGATGCGTCTGGCCGCCCGAAGGAGCGACGCGTGGACCCACCACCCGTAGGAGGATCCATAAGGGCTGGTGCAGTGAGATCTGGGCAGCAGATCTGCCTGGATAAGCAGAAGAAAATGGAAAATGGATAGATTTATATTTATAGAAGCCTTAGGCTACAGCCACACGGCAACACAACCCAGGTTAAAAAAATATCACGTCCACACTGGGAATGGATCAGTAAAATATCACGTACACACGGCAATGGAACGCTTGCTGAAAACGATGCAATACACATGCCACGCCTCTATGTGCGCTGTAAGCCCGTCCCACCAGATACTCCAGAACAATAAAAGTAAGGCGCATGCACCACGTTTTCTACCTGCGCGAAACACACGCCGGACACAAACAACAACAAGAACAAGAACAAGAAGATTGCAGCGACTACGTGAGGAAAAAACGAGTCTCTTGTCTGGACCGACGATGAAGTGGAGTTACTCCTGGTTAGAGGTAAGATCGGGCCTAAAAAATCCAGCCCGACCCGACCCGGCCTGCGGGTATTAAAGCCCGACCCGGCCCGAACCCGACCAATTAACTTGATTTGCAGGCCCGAGCCCGAAGCAAACCCGAAATTTCATATTTTATTTGTGAGGACTCGGGAGGAGGAGGAGGGGTGATTTATGATCACAAATTAAAGCCTGTCTTTTGTAACGAAATCTAAGTTAAACAAAACTGTATAAACATTTACATCTTTTATATTTGTTTCTGCAGAAGGTACATTAACTGACAATTTTCCATCATTGACGGATTTTTTTAAGAGTTGATGGGGAAAATTTAAGGCCGTCCGTCATTTTGACGGGTTGAAAATTGGGCCATAAACCACAGCAGCAGTACGTCCTTAAGAATCTAGCGTGGCACTTTAAGAGAGAGAAGCAGAGAGAGCGGAGCGGAGGGGAAGATTATTAAGAGAGCGGCGTTCACGTGCGCAGAGCATGCTGTTTAGTAGTTAAATAGCAATTACATTACAGCGCCTTCTCTGTTTTATCCAAATTATTTATTTTAAAACAAGTATTCCTTAGTTTAGTATCCACACATCGTTTTATTATACATTTTTATAAACATATATTTATTTTTAAAAAGTCAGCGAGAGAGAAGCCCGGCCCGACCCGACCCGAAGCAATGATTGACATTTTAGGCCGAGCCTGACCCGACCCGACCCGATCGGGTCGGGCTCGGGCTTAAGATCTTACCTCTACTCCTGGTCGCTGTCTTGTTATGAATGAATGTTGCGCGCGAGGCTGCTATTTGCTCTGGCCATGTGATTGTGACGTAGGCGTAAACAAATCCGTTCTACTCGTCCAGACGACTCCACAACGATAACGTTGCCAGAGTTTTCCACTCTGGAACCCGTTCTCAAAAATTATCGTTTTGGACGCGAGACCGAAACAATAAAAAACTTGATCTGATTCACTCCACAACGTTGCCGTGTAGACAGGGCCTTAGTATAGGGCCAACAGAAATTGGTCTAAAGGCCGCATTTTGCCCCCTGGCCATAGTTTGGACACCCCTGGCCTGCTAACAGTGCATGCTTTAGGGTGACTGTGGAAACCCACACAGACGCAATATTGTACAGAGCTGATATTTATAGATCGAACAGTTTATATTTGTATGGCCAAAAAACACAACAGCAGGATTTAAATAGTTGATTTAACCAACAGAATTCAAACAATGACTCAGTCTTTGCTCAATTAGAGACAGATTAACCAACATTCATAGAAAACAAGCAAATGGAAGCAAACTGTCCAAGAACACCCCCTGTCCTCAGACCCTCCTCCTGGTCAAAAAAGGAGATGGAGAGATCCACTCTTCATCCACACTTGAACCCACTATTCATTCCTGGTGAAATTCATCATTTACAGGATCACCACAAGATGTTTTCTGTTTACTTTATCTCTTATTCCCACATCTTATCTGCACTCGCTGGTGGCTCCATACACGGGTCTAATCCAGGCGTGTAATCTGGAGAGAGGAGCCAGATTGAGCCATGATGATGATATAGAGAGGGATGAGACGGGGCAGAGGGGACGATTACTGTCCGAGGCGAGGGGGGGGTGGGGGCGCAGACAGACGGGCATGTGTGGTTCATAAACGTGCAGTGGGTTAAGCTGCTAACACCCTCTCATCATCGACCACTGGAACCTGTGGGGATTATGCACACGGGTCACTTTACTTTAGACGGGCTGAGTGCTACGACCACTTCATGGATGTGAGAGAGGGTGGGATTTTATGACACTTCAATCAAACTGGAAAATTAGATTCTAACCACTACCTAGAATGATGCCCGTGCTGGTTTAGCTGTAAGTACTACTGCATAAACAAAGACCATTTAATTAAAATTATTAAAGATTTACTTTCAACTTTTTTTTCTCTTTTGTTTATTTTCCTTAAAAACAACAACAACAACAGCGTAACATTTTATAGTACAGTGGTACCTCACCTTACGAATGACCCAACAAACGAAAATTTCAAGTTACGAAACGCCTTCACGGTAAATTTTTGTCTCTAGATACGAAAGAAAATTCAAGTTACGAAACGCGAAATCTCAAAAATTCAAATAATGCGCGCTCAGTCACACATTATACGCTTTTCTCAGACTGGATTTAAACTTTTCTCACATTTGTCTCTCGTTTAAACACTCAAATTTTCATAGATTTTCAACAAAATTATTAATAGTGAAGCGTGGGGGGAAGGGGGAGGGGGGAGAAAACTGCACGTGGACACGTGTGTGATAGCGCACATGACCCGGCGCGGGGCTGACAGCAGGTCTAGACCAAGGTCTAAACCAGGACTAAACCAGGACTAAACCAGGACTAAACCAGGACTAAACCAGGACTAGCCCAGATGGATTAAAGCGCCGCGCGTGGGTCGCGTGGGTTTTGTTTCGAGTCACAGCTGAGGCGAGCCGCTGCTCACATGCAAGAGCAGCGGCCTCCGTGCCTGGAGTGGCCCTGGAGAGCGGTCTAGACCTGCTCTCCAGGGCCACTCCAGGCACGGAGCCCCAGACATCCAGGGACCCAGGGGGACACTGCCAGCCCGCCTTAAGAGCTCCCTAAGCGGGCATGGGTCCGGGGATTGTCCCGGTCACCGGCCTGGAGGTCTTGAAGAGGCCGACCTCACGGTTCTGTCCATGCCGCTCTGTGAGCACCTTACGCGGGCAGGTCTAGAGCAGCGGCTCGCCTCAGCTGTGACTCGAAACGAAACCAGGAAATAGACCCACGCGCGGCGGTTTAATCCACCTGGTCTAGTCCTGGTCTAGTCCTGGTTTAGTCCTGGTTTAGACCTTGGTCTGCTGTCAGCTCCGCGCTGGGTCATGCTGCGCTATCACACATGTGTCCACGCGCAGTTTTCTCCCCCCTCCTCCTTCCCCCCACACGCTTCACTATTAATAATTTTGTTGAAAATCTATGAAAATTTGAGTGTTTAAACGAAAGACAAATGTGAGAAAAGGACGCAGAACATATAGTGTGACATTGTCACACTATAAAAAAAGTTACACTATTAAAAAAAAAAACTTGGATCGGGGCCTTGGAACGAATCAGGCTTTTTCCATTGAAATAGCTACTCAACTTACAAATTTTTCACGTTACGAAACCACTTCTGGAACGAATTAATTTCGTAAGGTGAGGTACCACTGTACTATATTAGGGTGACCAGATGTCTGTATTTACTCAGGACAGTCCCAGTTTTAAGCCCCGTGTCCAATGTCCCAGTAGATTTATACAAAACCATTGATTTGTCCCAGATTTATACAAGAAATCCCAACTGTCCCTGTTTTTTTTTTTTTTGACAAATTTGATACCTGCCAACAATAAAGAGGGATACATTTTCATTTGTTTAGCCAAAATTAAAAAAAAAAAAAAAAAAAAAAACACTGACTGATATGAATAAGTCAGAGATGGACAGAGTGCATAATAATATTCTTAATTACACACTCTTTTTACAATTTTATAATTACCAACCACCACAAAGCAGGTGTGTCCCAGTTTTCGCGTTGCAGATCGGAAGTGACCGCGGCGACTCTTGCTCCAATTCACTCTGTATTGAAAAACGTTGCTCGTTTCTCTGTAACTGCTGCTGTCAGTCTCTTCATTTTGGTCTTAAAATGTCTTTATTTACCTGCTCCGCATGATCCTGCTGTTTTTATTTTGCTATTTTATGCGTAAATTGACTCAAAGACGCACAATAAAATAAGTCCATAAAACAGTCAAAAATAAAACAAAATGAATAAAAATAGCAAATAATTTAAACATTAAAAGCAGCTTTAAGCGGGATGGGGTGTGGCGGTGGAGCGGAGAGAGCGGGATGGGGTGTGGCGGCGGAGAGAGCGGGATGGGGTGTGGCGGTGGAGTGGAGAGAGCGGGATGGGGTGTGGCGGTGGAGAGAGCGGGATGGGGTGTGGCGGAGGGGAGAGCGGGATGGGGAGTGGCGGTGGAGAGAGCGGGATGGGGTGTGGCGGTGGAGCGGAGAGAGCGGGATGGGGTGTGGCGGCGGAGAGAGCGGGATGGGGAGTGGCGGCGGGGAGAGCGGGATGGGGAGTGGCGGTGGAGCGGAGAGAGCGGGATGGGGTGTGGCGGTGGAGCGGAGAGAGCGGGATGGGGTGTGGCGGTGGAGAGAGCGGGATGGGGTGTGGCGGCGGAGAGAGCGGGATGGGGTGTGGCGGTGGAGAGAGCGGGATGGGGTGTGGCGGCGGAGAGAGCGGGATGGGGTGTGGCGGCGGAGAGAGCGGGATGGGGAGTGGCGGCGGGGAGAGCGGGATGGGGAGTGGCGGTGGAGCGGAGAGAGCGGGATGGGGTGTGGCGGTGGAGCGGAGAGAGCGGGATGGGGTGTGGCGGTGGAGAGAGAGCGGGATGGGGTGTGGCGGCGGAGAGAGCGGGATGGGGTGTGGCGGCGGAGAGAGCGGGATGGGGTCTGGCGGTGGAGTGGAGAGAGCGGGATGGGGTGTGGCGGCGGAGAGAGCGGGATGGGGTGTGGCGGCGGAGAGAGCGGGATGGGGTGTGGCGGCGGAGAGAGCGGGATGGGGTGTGGCGGCGGAGAAAGCGGGATGGGGTGTGGCGGCGGAGAGAGCGGGATGGGGTGTGGCGGCGGAGAGAGCGGGATGGGGCGTGGCGGCGGAGAGAGCGGGATGGGGCGTGGCGGCGGAGAGAGCGGGATGGGGCGTGGCGGCGGAGAGAGCGGGATGGGGCGTGGCGGCGGAGAGAGCGGGATGGGGCGCTCTCCGCCGGATGGGGCGTGGCGGCGGAGAGAGCGGGATGGGGCGTGGCGGCGGAGAGAGCAGGATGGGGTGTGGCGGTGGCAGTGGAGTGAGCGGGATGGGGTGTGACGGTGGAGAGAGCGGGATGGGGTGTGGCGGCGGAGAGTGCGGGATGGGGTGTGGCGGTGGAGTGGAGAGAGCGGGATGGGGTGTGGCGGTGGAGCGGAGAGAGCGGGATGGGGTGTGGCGGCGGAGAGAGCGGGATGGGGAGTGGCGGCGGGGAGAGCGGGATGGGGAGTGGCGGTGGAGCGGAGAGAGCGGGATGGGGTGTGGCGGCGGAGAGAGCGGGATGGGGTGTGGCGGCGGAGAAAGCGGGATGGGGTGTGGCGGCGGAGAGAGCGGGATGGGGTGTGGCGGTGGCGGTGGAGAGAGCGGGATGGGGTGTGGCGGTGGCGGTGGAGAGAGCGGGATGGGGTGTGGCAGCGGAGAGAGCGGGATGGGGTGTGGCGGTGGCGGTGGAGAGAGCGGGATGGGGCATGGCGGCGGAGAGAGCGGGATGGGGTGTGGCGGTGAGAGAGCGGGATGGGGTGTGGAGGCGGAGCAGGTCCGCGAGGTCGGCTGGGGCCAGTTTGTGGAGGGCTTTGAAGGTGATGAGGAGAACTTTGAAGTGTATGTGCTGAGGGATCGGAACCCAGTGGAGGTTCTGGAGGACAGGGGTGATATGTTCACGGGAGCGGGTGTGTGTGAGGAGACGGGCAGCAGAGGTTTGAATGTATTGTAGCTTATTGAGTGTTTTGGAGGATGTACCGTAAAGAATACTATTGCAATAGTCTAATTTGGAAGTGATGAAAGCATGAATGAGTGTTTCAGCGGCAGAGAAAGAGAGGGACAGACGGAGACGGGCAATGTTTTTAAGGTGGAAGAAAGCAGACCGGGTTATTTGGTTGACATGCTGTTCAAATGTGAAATTGATGTCAAAAAGAAAACCAAGGTTACGGATGATAGGTGATTGAGAGAGTGTGGTGTTATCAAAGTTGACCTGAACATTTTGGATGGATTTTGTCATGTTTTTGGACCAATTATCATTATGTCTGTTGCTATTGCTTGCTATTACTGCAAGCCTCACTGAACTTCATTTGACTGGAGCTGAACGCCGTGACTTACGTCACACTTCCTCAGTCTCCTTCTTTATACAGTCTACGGCCAGAACCAAACATGATCGTCCAATCAGATTTATTTATTTATTTCAGTGACGCATGTGAAGCGAACGAGCTCATTGGTCATCTATCATTTGCAAACAAAATGACGCTCACTGATTCTCCAAAAATCTGTGAGCTTTCAGTTGTTTGTGATCATTTTTGTCCTTTCTTTTTCCTCGTAGTTACAGGAATGAAAAAAGAAAAAATGGAGCATTAAAAACGAGCACTAAAAGGTGAGTGAGCTATTTGTATATATTTTTTCCTAATAAATTCATGCTAGGTTGTTGTTAGCATAAACAAAGCCAGGATGCAGCAACAGTTGGCCCACATAGCAAATATTGTTCTGGTTTTTGATAAATACAATATTGATTTATCTATCTGTTTGGGATCTGACAAAAAGTATAACAAAAGGCTGACAAAAAGTATAATTTTGCTAATAAAAATGAAAATATAGCAAACTATGACAGAAGAAACACACGTCACAGCATAAAATAAATAATGAAATAACATGTTATTCATTAGTCATTATATTTACTTTTTCACCAGTTTGGTCTCTTTATTAATGAGTCTGTGATTTTACATGCAAGAGTTGGAATCTGAATTTGCGAATCACCAATATTGTGCATTCTTCCCTTCTGTTGATGTGAATATTTGTATATTTGTACACATTTTTTACCTGCCGACAGGTGCAGGTGCAGGAGGGTGGACAGGTGCATCAGGTGCATGTGTTGAATACTGTGAAGCCGCTCTTTGTTTTGTGGAGGAGGACGTCCATCTCGCATCTGTGATCAGATCTGTGGTAGTTTAAGGAGAGGAAGAGCTAAAAGTGTCCCTCTGCTATGTCCTGCAGCATCACAGCAGCCAGCAGGGGGAGCCAGGTGAACACAACAGGAAAAGTCTCGGTTGGCCATGAAATGTTTAAAGGAGAATTAACGATTTTTACAATTTGAGCCTTATTTCGGTAATAAAACAAGTTGTTTTACTCACCCATAGCACTTTGGTGTCATATGTAGCACTTCCAAAGATGTTTTAGATTAGCGATAGCCGTAGCGCGAGTTCGCATATAATATATGCCCCGAGCGGGGCAAAAAGTGCTAAACACAAACTTTAGCACTTTTCAAATCATAGAAGCTCAATGTCTTAGTCTACACTTTCGTTTGAGTCAAAAGTGGCCTGTAATCCGAGATTTATCCATAATTTACAGCTTTGTGTTTCATGTTCAGGTCCCGGGAGCGGAGAGTGAAATAAGCTGTGACACCGCACATGCGCACTGGCGTCCTCATCTACTCGAAACTATGGATAAATCTCGGATTACAGGCCACTTTTGACTCAAACGAAAGTGTAGATTAAGACATCGAGCTTGCTAAAATTTGTGTTATTTGGAGACCGCTCGGGGCATATATTAGCGCTACGGCTGTCGCTAATCTAAGACATCTCTGGAAGTGCTCCATATGACACCAAAGTGCTATGGGTGAGTAAAACAACTTGTTTTATTACCTAAATAAGGCTCAGATTGTAAAAAAAAAGCGTTAATTCTCCTTTAATTTCCTCAAAGTATTTTGTCTGGAAGGTCTTCTGCCACATTTGCGGCCATATATAGTGCAAAAAGCCCGTAGAATCTAACGTCCTTGGCTAGCTCCTTAACTAGCCTCTTTCACAGTCTCCATGCATATTTCACACAATCCAACAGCCCCTTGTGTTCATTCCCTCAAAGTTGCTAATTGCTAATAAAAACGTACAACCACTCTTTTGTCAGATATAGAGAAGCGACATGTCATTTACGTTGAGCATTTGATTTTCAGACATGCTACGTACCGTGTTACTCAAGTGATTTGCTTTCTGAAGAACAAATAAAGCAGTGTTTTTCTTTTTTACTTCTAGCAACGGACATTTGAGATGCTACAGGCTTTTCACACCATATGTGGCAGCAAATGTAGCAGACAACCTTCCAGAGGAAATACTTAGAGGGAATGGCCCATTTCATCACCAACAGAAACACCAGAGCGGAGTAAGAATGAGGCCTTTCCTGTTGTGTTCACCTGGCTCCCCCTGCAGGCTGCTCTGATGCTGCAGGACACAGAGGAGAGACACTTTTGTCCTGGGGGCTGTTCCTCACCTCAAACTGCCCTGGCACAGATCTGCTGACAGTACCTGACCAGTCCTGCTGTTCAACTGCACTGAGAAGCACAGTGTAAATGTTGCAGCAAAACTTCAATTTTAAATATCTCTCTCTTTCTCTCTGCAGAGTCTATAAACACTTTACAACTCTCAGAGACCAGTGCAGTGTTTATCAGACAATAAAACACTTCCTGATTAGATGCAAACTTATAGAGTGTTTTCACGAACCCGGAAAAACAGGATGATTACCCGGATGTGCGGCCATTTTAGGAGGATTACGCGGTCAAAATTATGTGTTTAGATAGCAACCATGCAGAAAAAATCTAAATTTCGCGAGAAACCTTCCACATCGGAATCCAAAAGTTGTGACACAGTTGAGCAGCTGTATAGGGATAAGGTGGATGCCAAAGAAAAGAAGCGTTACACGAAAAAAACTCAAATTAATTGGGCAAGAGATGGATTCAAGTTTGGTCAGTGACAGTGGCGATTTGTCGATTCTGCTGCTGTAAGTGATCCCGATATTGTGAACTACCTGGTCTTCTCCCCAAGCCCTGACACAGCACAAGACCTTCAGAGCTCTAAAGGTCTGGAGGCAACAACCAGTTTGTGGCTGGTACGAGAGCGTAAAGTGTGGAAAATTGGAGACAAGCGTATTGTGATGGCAAAGGTCGGCATACTTGTATTACATGTGTAACGTGTTTAAAGGAGAATTAACGTTTTTTTACAATCTGAGCCTTATTTCGGTAATAAAACAAGTTGTTTTACTCACCCATAGCACTTTGGTGTCATATGGAGCACTTCCAGAGATGTTTTAGATTAGCGATCTCCTTAGCTATAATATATGCCCCGAGCAGTCTCCAAATAACACAAACTTTAGCACTTTTCAAATCATAGAAGCTCAATGTCTTAGTCTATGATTTCGTTTGAGTCAAAAGTGGCCTGTAATCTGAGATTTATCCATAGTTTCGAGTAGATGAGGAGGCCAGTGCGCATGTGCGGAGTCACAGCTTATTTCACTCTCGGCTCCCGGGACCCGAACATGAAACGCAAAGCTGTAAATTATGGATAAATCTCGGATTACAGGCCACTTTTGACTCAAACGAAATCATAGACTAAGACATTGAGCTTCTATGATTTGAAAAGTGCTAAAGTTTGTGTTATTTGGAGACCGCTCGGGGGATATATGTGTCCCACCACGGAAGCTGAGGGAGCATGTCGGCATTACAGATTCTCAGCAAATGCGTTTTTTGTGTTTTTTTTCCAAATGTGTGATTTTCGGTTTTTTGCATAATGTGCTAGTTGAGATCATGAAGAAGCCTCTCCATGTTTCAGATAACAGCATTAGTGATGTTAAAAACATACATTTTTAATTTCACAAATGCTTGTTAGGCAAGGAGGGCTGAAGAGATCAAACTTTGAGAGGCTGTTTCTGGAATTTTTGGGATCTGCTATGGCTGCTTTCAAATAGAGATAACTTTTTAAAATATTGTCAGATTTTCACATGTAAGACATCATTGGAAAGCTTAGAACCTGTACGTTCAGAATCTGTGAATAACTCAAAATGCCTCCGTGACGACTTGGTATTGGTTTTCCTGCGGTTGGACACATATTACATGCTCGGGGCATATATTATAGCTACGGCTATCGCTAATCTAAAACATCTCTGGAAGTGCTCCATATGACACCAAAGTGCTATGGGTGAGTAAAACAACTTGTTTTATTACCGAAATAAGGGTCAGATTGTAAAAAAACATTAATTCTCCTTTAAGTACTAGTACTGTATATTGCTTTTTATTATTCAAGTTTTACAAAGATTAAAATATTAACATTGTAATACAATTTACTGTAGGGGATAATGAAGCAAGTGAACATGTGCATGTACAAGTATTTACAACTACAGTGGTACCTCACCTTACGAAATTAATTCGTTCCAGAAGTGGTTTCGTAACGTGAAAAATTCGTAAGTTGAGTAGCTATTTCAATGGAAAAAGCCTGATCCGTTCCAAGGTTGTTTTTTTTTAGAGTGTAACATTTTTTTATAGTGTAACGTTGTGTTCTGCGTCCTGACAGGCTAAGAGACTAGACCAGGACTAAAAGAACGTGGAATAAACCAGGTCTAGACCAGAACTAAACCTGGATTGGACCTGTTATTATTATAACATGGTAGTGCCGTTGGATGAGTGCGTTGCTCGTGTCTGCGCTCCTTTCCAGCCCCGCGGGGCGGGGCGAGCTCTGCTTCTATCCAGTGTTGCCAACTTAGCGACTTTGTCGCTATTTTTAGCTACTTTCTGGACCCCCCCTAGCGAGAAAATTAGACAAAAGCGACTAGCGACAAATCTAGCGACTTTTTTTGGTGATCAGAGGCTCCAAGATCGCGGGAGGGGGAAAAAATAATTGCGCCGTTTTCTCTCTTTCCCCGTTCAGAGAAAGAGACAGAGAGACACAGGCAGAGAGGGGCAGTGGAAGAGAGACACAGGCAGAGAGGGGCGGGGGCGGAGTTGAGAACAGCGTGGACTGTCGCTTCACTCACAGGCACAGACACACACACCAGTCTCTCCTCTGCTCCCTCCCATCTCGTCAGATCGCCTCGGAGTCTGGTCATTCCTCTGCCATAGGCTCTGATTCTCAATAAGTGTATGCCTATGCGCTCTGATTTGTTTTCTTTTTCTTTTTGGCGACACAAAGTCACAAGTAGCACTGCTTAAAAAGCTAGTTGTACAGCACAGAAAAGTTTTTTAAAAAGCTAGTTCTTTAGCAACAAAAAAAATAAATAAATAAATAAAAAGCTATAGTTTGCCCACTATAGCACAAAAAAATATAAAAAAGCTCTCACGTTTGGATTGGACCGCTCGCTCGTCTAGCTACTTTTAGCTACTTCTGGGCGGGCCAATAGCTACTTCCGATGCTGGGGAGTTGGCAACACTGCTTCTATCTGACCTCCAGAGCCGGGAGGCTGACACTATGAGCTAACAGGCCGAGAAAGGAGCTCTATCGGCCGGCAAGACCGCGGGGTCTCGCTCGGGGTGGGCTCTGGTTCTATGTGACTTCCAGAGCCGTGGGGCTGAGATTGTGAGCTGTGAGCCGCTGAGATTGTGAGCTGTGAGCCGCGCGGGTGGGCCGAGCCGAGCCGCGCGGGCGGGCCGAGCCAGTGGGTGCCACGGCTCTCCATCCCGCAGCCCCGGTGTAGCGCGGCCTTGCGCCGTATGGACGTTTTGATCCTTCGATGTCGGCTCTTCCTATCATTGTGAAGCAGAATTCACCATGTGTTGGATTGTTCACTCACTAATTGAATGTGAACTGGGTTTAGACCGTCGTGAGACAGGTGAGTTTTACCACACTGATCATGTGTTGTTGTGTCTCCGCTTCCATCTCACGTTCGGGGAGCCGTGCCCCCCCAACACATTCCATTGAAAATCTATGAAAGTTCGAGTGTTCAAACGAGAGAGAAATGCGAGAGAAACTCCAGTCTGAGAAAAGCGTAGAATGTGTGGTGAGGCATTTACAGCCCTAAAACATGTAGAACAATTGCAAAATACAAAGTTGTCCTACCTCGTGGACCTCTCCCACCGCGGGCCACCTCTAGAACCTAACCCCGTGTGTGTTGATAAAGTGTATTTACGTTTCGGGGCGTGCATCTGAGCGCGCATTAATTGAATTTTTGAGATTTGTTGTTTTTAAAGTGCTTTATAAATAAAGTTGGATTGGATTGGATTGGAGATTTCGCGTTTCGTAACTTGAAATTTCATTCGTATCTAGAGACCAAAATTTGACGTGAAGGCATTTCATAACTTGAAAATTTCGTTTGTTGGGTCATTCGTAAGGCGAGGTACCACTGTAACACTTATGCCTTGGATCTAGTTTAGTCGGTGTTTGTTTATGTAAACATGGTTGCTGCAAATTGGTTCAAAATTAGCAACACAATGCACAGTATGAAATACCTACCGGTTGTGAAATGAGCTGAGCATATGTGAATGTTGTCGAAATTTTTACCATCCAAGTTCTGTTGAAGACCGGTGATCCACAATCGCCTCCTTTCCTTTGATAATCGCTGTCTGTTCACCTTGGCTGGTCACTACTTTAGGTAAATGATCGAACTACAGGTGGTTCTCTCTGTCCGTTCTATTGTGACAGCCTAGGACTGCACACTGCTTAACCATTTTGCTTTTTTAAAAACTTTGCGGCATAAATGCACTGTTCGCAGTGCTTCGAATCCCCTCAAAATGGCTGACTTTCGGATTCTGACATCACGTGAAAACACTCTATACTGACCTCAAGTGCTGCTTATACAATATATCTGTATCTGTACTGGGGCAGGACAGATTTAGCTAAAAAACATGGTGAAAAAAGTCATGTACAGGCCCTTTAAGGCAAATAGTGCTCCCAGGGGTTTTTAAACAGTCCCATTTGGTCCCTATTGAATTGGATGGGCTGTTCTGTGCTACATTAGCACTGTACATGTGCTCACAGTCAGGGCATTGAAGAGACTAGTATATGTTCCATTTTCCACTCCACTGAGCCCACCGCTCTGCTCGCGGCACTATCTATAGAATCCACAGTATCTCACATGCTAATGCTAACACTAATGCACATCACCAATCATATGAATGTGAAATGATCCAGCTTTGATAAATGTCAAAGCTGGAGAACATGATTTTTCTCATTAAAAAGTGGAAGTAGATAGTTTAAAAGTCCTATTTTATGCTAAATTGACTCTTCTTAGCTGTAAAACGACTACCTCCTCAAAAACATCTGGAGTTATGTTTTATTTCATTCACACATGTTTGAGTAACCTATTAATTGTCTATCTTCAAAGCTCAACATGCTTTTTTCCACCTTGTGATGTCATGGAATAGTAGTTTTCAAGTTAGCAGTTACCTTTTACCTTTAGTTCAGTAGAAACTGCGAATTCCTGAGCTGAAATTATCCAAATGATTCTAGTGAAAGTATATGGAGTTTAAAAACACAGAGGAGCACTTTCTTCTATTATCACAAGGTTGAACAAATTGTCAGTATGAGAGAAGAACTCAGCCTAAATCTGCAGGGTTTGTGTGCTAAACATGTGTGAAGGAAACAAAACACAACTCCAGGTCTGTTGGTGATGAAAAAACATTATAACAGATCAGAGAATTGTATAATATGGGGTCTTTAACCCCAAATCTCTGAGCTTTTCATGTCTGGGCTTGCATATATTTAGTTTATGTACACTTTTGGTGAGAGATCCACGCATTTTTTACCTTAAACAAAAGGTAAAAGGTAGCTCTTAACTTGAAACCTACCACTTCATGGTGAAACAGAGCATTTTGAGCTTTGGGGATGTAGACAGAGTAATAATAAAGGATTACTCAAACATGTTTGAATGAAACAAAACACAGCTCCAGGTCTGTGAGGAGGTAACAACATTATAACATGACTTAAAGCTCACCAGAGTCCATCCATCCATCCATTTTCTTCCACTTATCCGGGGCCGGGTAGCGGGGGCAACAGTCTAAGCAGGGACGCCCAGACCTCCTTCACCCCGGACACTTCCTCCAGCTCCTCCGGGGGAACCCCAAGACGTTCCCAGGCCAGCCGGGACACATAGTCCCTCCAGCGCGTCCTGGGTCTTCCCCGGGGCCTCCTCCCGGGGGGACATGCCCGGAACACCTCCCGAGGGAGGCGTCCAGGAGGCATCCGTAACAGATGCCCGAGCCACCTCAGCTGGCTCCTCTCGACGTGGAGAAGCAGCGGCTCTACTCCGAGCTCCTCCCGTGTGACCAAGCTCCTCACCCTATCTCTAAGAGTGCACCCAGCCACTCTGCGGAGGAAACTCATTTCAGCCGCTTGTATCTGAGATCTTGTCCTTTTGGTCATTACCCAGAGCTCATGACCATAGGTGAGGGTAGGAACGTAGATTGATCAGTAAATTGAGAGCTTCGCCTTTTGGCTCAGCTCCCTCTTCACCACAACGGTCCGGTACAGCCACCGCATCACTGCCGATGCTGCACCGATCCGCCTGTCAATCTCACACTCCATCCTCCCCTCACTCGTGAACAAGACCCCGAGATACTTGAACTCCTCCACTTGAGGCAAGGACTCCCCACCCACCCAGAGAGGGCAAGCCACCTTTTTCCAGTCGAGAACCATGACCTTGGATTTGGAGGAGCTGATCCTCATCCCAGCCGCTTCACACTCGGCTGCGAACCTCCCCAGTGCACATTGGAGGTCCCGGTTCGATGAAGCCATCAGGACAACATCATCTGCAAACAGCAGAGATGAGATCCTGTGGTTCCCAAACCGGATCCCCTCCGGCCCCTGACTGCGCCTAGAAATTCTGTCCATAAATATAATGAACAGAACCGGTGACAAAGGGCAGCCCTGGCGGAGTCCAACATGCACCGGAAACAGGTACGACTTACTACCGGCAATGCGAACACAGCTCCTGCTCCGGTCATACAGGGACCGAACAGCCCTTAGTAAAGGGCCCTGAACCCCGTACTCCCAGAGCACTCTCCACAGGACCCCACGAGGGACACGGTTGAATGCCTTCTCCAGATCCACAAAGCACATGTGGACTGGTTGGGCAAAGTCCCATGCACCCTCGAGCAGCCGATGGAGAGTATAGAGCTGGTCCAGTGTTCCCCGGCTGGGACGAAAACCACACTGCTCCTCCTGAATCCGAGGTTCGACTATCGGTCGAATTCTCCTCTCCAGCACCCTGGAATAGACCTTACCGGGAAGGCTGAGGAGTGTGATTCCCCAATAATTGGAACACACCCTCCGGTCCCCCATCTTAAACAGAGGGACCACCACCCCGGTCTGCCAGTCCAGAGGTGCTGTCCCCGACCGCCACGCGATGTTGCAGAGACGTGTCAGCCAAGACAGCCCTACAACATCCAGAGACTTAAGATACTCAGGACGGATCTCATCCACCCCCCGGAGCCTTGCCACTGAGGGGCTTTCCAACCACCTCAGTAACTTCAGCCAGGGTGATGAGTGAGTCCGCCTCCGAGTCTCCAGCCTCTGCTTCCTCCTTGGAAGACGTGACGGCGGGATTGAGGAGATCCTCAAAGTATTCCTTCCACCGTCCGATAACATCCCCCTGTCGAGGTCAACAGGCCCCCACCCGCACTGTAAACAGTGAAGCACTGCTTCCCCCTCCTGAGGCGGCGAACGGTTTGCCAGAATTTCTTTGAGGCCATCCGATAGTCCTCCTCCATGGCCTCTCCGAACTCCTCCCAAACCTGAGTTTTTGCCTCTGCGACCACCCGGGCTGCAGCACGCTTGGCCCGCCGGTACCCGTCAGCTGCCTCAGGAGTCCCATGAGCCAACAAGGCCCGATAGGACTCCTTCTTCAGCCTGACGGCATCCCTTACTTCCGGTGTCCACCACCGAGTTCGGGGATTACCGGCGCGACAGGCACCACAGACCTTACGACCACAGCTACGGGCGGCCGCATCGGCAATAGAGGCCAAGAACAAAGCCCATTCGGACTCTATGTCCCCAGCCTCCCCCGGAATCCGGGAGAAGCTCTCCCGAAGGTGTGAGTTGAAGGTGCCCCTGACAGAGGGCTCAGCCAGACGTTCCCAACAGACCTTCACAATACGCTTGGGCCTGCCAGGTCTCTCCGGCTTCCTCCTCTGCCAGCGGACCCAACTCACAACCAGGTGGTGATTGGTTGACAGCTCTGCCCCTCTCTTCACCCGAGTGTCCAAGACACGCGGCCGGAGGTCAGATGACACAACAACAAAGTCAATCATCGACCTCCGTCCTAGGGTGTCCTGGTGCCAAGTGCACTGATGGACACCCTTGTGCTCGAACATGGTGTTCGTTATGGACAAACTGTGGCTAGCACAGAAGTCCAATAACAGAACATCGCTCGGGTTCAGATCAGGGAGGCTGTTCCTCCCAGTCACCCCTCTCCAGGTGTCACTGTCGTTGCCCACGTGGGCGTTGAAGTCCCTCAGTAGAATGACGCAGTCCCCGGTCGGTGCACTATCCAGTACCCCTCCCAGGCACTCCAAGAAGGCCGGGTACTCTGCACTGCTGTTTGGCCCATAGGCCGACACAACAGTGAGAGACCTGTCCCCGACCCGAAAGCGCAGGGACGCAACCCTCTCGTTCACTGGGGTGAATTCCAACACTCGACGGCTGAGCTGTGGGGCAATGAGCAGGCCCACACCAGCCCGCCGCCGTTCCCCGCGGGCAACGCCAGAGAAATGGAGAGTCCAGCCCCCCTCAAGGAGTTGGGTCCCGGAGCCCAAGCTGTGAGTGGAGGTGAGGCCGACTATATCTAGTCGGTAACGCTCAACCTCCTGCACGAGCTCAGGCTCCTTCCCCCCCAGCGAGGTGACATTCCATGTCCCCAGAGCTAGTCCCCATGTCCGGAGATCCGGCCATCGAGGCCCCCGCCTTCGACTGCCGCCCAGATCTCTCTGCACCCTCTCTCACACAAGAGTCAATTTTGCGTAATATAGAAACTTTAAAGCTGATGAGAAGTGGCAGAATCAGTGCACATGTGGTTACAGCGTTAATAATGAATCGTCTGAGAGTCGCACAAGCCCAGTGGAACACCAGTACACACACAGAGGGCAGGAGACTGTGTCCAGGGGGCTACTGTCGTTCTCTAAATGTGCACTCAAACACTATGGAGGAAGTCATGGGGTTAAATAGAATTCTAGCCTCATAGCAGGCCAGTGAAAAGGCCCATATTATATTATTTTCAGTTCTATGCTATAATGTTGTTTCCTCATCAAAAAGAGATCTGGAGCTGTGTTTTATATGATTCACACATGTTTAACACAAATCCGGCATATTTAGGCTGAGTTCCACTGTGTTTTTAAACTCCATACACCTTCACTAGGATAATTTGGATAATTTCAGGTCTGGACCTGCCAATCTTTACTCAATTAAAGGTAACGGTTAACCTGAAAACTACCACGACATGACATCACAAGGTGGAACAGAGCATTTTGAGCTTTGGAGATGTAGACTAAAACTGAAATGTGTGAATGAAACAAAACACAACTCCAGGTATGTTTTAGAGAAGATAATGTTCTAACATGGCTAAAAGCTTACACGAGTAAATGTTTCAAAATAAATTACTGCAAAGGGGCTTGCATCTCCTCAAATCTGACTCTTTTGGCTTGGAGGAAGGCTTCTTTCTGCTCGTCTCCATGGAAATAATGTTTGTTTGGCTGTATGAATATTTAAAGTGACTATTTTTTGTCCTAAGAGCTGCTTATACAATATATCTGTACTTTGGCAAGACAAACTTGACTCATTCTTGCATAAAAAAAAGAGTAAAATAGATTTGTCACTAGTTTGTAATCCTCTCTCCCTCGACCCTCCTGAGTCCTCCGGCCGCCTTTTGGAACTCTCTGAAATATTCATACAGCGTTGCGTTCTCACGTGGTCCCTGCATGCGCGCACGACGGGCTGTGGAGCGCCGTGGGTCATTGGCCTTTTGTTGCCGGAGCCTGTTGCTATGACGACGCCTCTGTAGACAGTAGCTGAATCTGAGGCATGCAGTGCTTTCTCTCTCTCTCTGTCTCTCTCCAGCTCAAAGTATGACATCACTCTCTTCATATGCAAAATATGAAATGAAAAATGATGGGAAGAGATGATTTTCTTTTAGTTTTGCTAAATCGATCACTGCATAGTTCTGATTTGGGAGATGGACCGACATTGTCTCGCCTGTATAATTTATATTAGGCAAAATTGACTCTTGTGAGCTTTAAGCCATGTTAAATGCTCTTACCTCCTCAAAAACATACTCGCAGTCGTGTTTGTTTCATTCACACAAAGCTTAAATTGCTCTGTTCCACCTTGTGATGTCACAAAGCTGTAATTTTCAAGTTAACATCTCCCTTTTACCTTTAGTTCAACAGAGACGGGCATTTCCAGGGCTGAAATGTTCCAAAGGATTCAAAGAGGGTGTCATGGAGTTTAAAGAAGAATTAATGTTTTTTACAATCTGAGCCTTATTTCGGTAATAAAACAAGTTGTTTTACTCACCCATAGCACTTTGGTGTCATATGGAGCACTTCCAGAGATGTTTTAAATTAGCGATAGCCGTAACGCGAGTTCTCGAGGCATGTAATATATGCCCCGAGCGGTCTCCAAATAACACAAACTTTAGCACTTTTCAAATCATAGAAGCTCAATGTCTTAGTCTACACTTTCGTTTGAGTCAAAAGTGGCCTGTAATCCGAGATTTATCCATAATTTACAGCTTTGCGTTTCATGTTTGGGTCCCGGGAGCTGAGAGTGAAATAAGCTGTGACTCCGCACATGCACACTGGCCTCCTCATCTACTCGAAACTATGGATAAATCTTGGATTATAGGCCACTTTTGACTCAAACGAAAGCGTAAACGCAAATGCGAGTCACAGTTTATTTTACTCTCAGCTCCCGGGACCCAAACATGAAACGCAAAGCTGTAAATTATGGCTAAATCTCGGATTACAGGCCACTTTTGACTCAAACGAAAGTGTAGACTAAGACATCGAGCTTCCGCGACCCAGAAAAGTGCTAAAGTTTGTGTTATTTGGAGACCGCTTGGGGAATGAATGAATGAATGAATATTACATGCCTCGAGAACTCGCGTTACGGCTATCGCTAATCTAAAACATCTCCGGAAGTGCTCCATATGACACCAAAGTGCTATAGGTGAGTAAAACAACTTGTTTTATTACCGAAATAAGGCTCAGATTGTAAAAAAACGTTAATTCTCCTTTAAAGGTGCACTGCGTAACTTTTCTGGTAGATGGTCCATGACTTGCAGAATGGCATTTAAGTTAACTATCTTCAAGCTGACCACATCGCCAAGCCAAGTTACAGGTCAGATCTGCTGAGAAGTGGACTTCCTCACAATAATAATAATAATAATAATAATAATAATAATAATAATGCATGTTTTTCCTGTAGTTTTGAGAAATAAAAACACCTGTAATTGAATAAATACAAGATACATTGTTTAATGCCATACTGTGGAATCATCACCATCAAGACAATAGCTGCAAAAAATAAATAGTAATGAGGATACATCTGGAATGAGTCCTAGTTTTTTTTTTAATCTTCAGCTGAAAATCTAACCGTAGAACAGAAAAAGAGCAAAATGTCCTCAGTTAGCACAAAGAAAAAGTCCCCACGATAAATACTGACCCCCAAAATAATTGTCCAGTCTTTCATGCACTGATCAGTTGATATAATAATTATTGTGAGAAGCGTTTGCGTTAGCCTGAGTGTGTAATAGGGTGGTGTAGCCTGGTGTATGGGGTGGGAGCTCATGAAAAATGGAGGAGGTGAAAGTAGGTCGATGCTGGAGCTCCACAGGGTCTCAGAGCTACAGACACCCAGTGCAAAGAAGAAGAAGAAGAAGAAGATTGACTTTATTGATCTCACACAGGAGAAATCTGCATTTGACCCATCCTGTTATTAAGAGAAGTAGGCAGAACATGACTGCGCCCGGGGACCATCTCCATGATCTTGTTGCTTAGGCTTGGTCAGGACCTCAGCTGGAGGATTTTTTTTTACCTGTGTGGTTTTGTGTTGATGGGGGAAACCGGAGTGTCCGGAGGAAACCCACGCAGGCACAGGGAGAACATGCAAACTCCACACAGAGAGGCCTGGGCAACCCCACCCTCCTACAGCGTCCTCCTCATGTGAAGCTCAGAACCTCCAGAATTCCCTCTCAGAGCTGCAGATGCTGCACTAGCACTGATTCATGCAGGTCTGGACTGGGACAAAAAAAATAGCCCTGGCATTTTTGGCTTAGACCGGCCCCTCATAATTAGCTAGTCCTGGTTTAGTCCTGGTTCAGACCTGATTTAGTCCTGATTTAGTCCTGGTTCAGTCCTGATTTAGTCCTGGTCCAGTCCTGATTTAGTCCTGGTTTAGTCCTGGTTCAGACCTGATTTAGTCCTGATTTAGACCCGATTAGTCCTGGTTTAGTCCTGGTTCAGTCCTGATTTAGTCCTGGTTTAGTCCTGGTTCAGACCTGATTTAGACCTGGTTTAGTCCTGGTTCAGACCTGATTTAGTCCTGGTTTAGTCCTGGTTCAGACCTGATTTAGTCCTGATTTAGACCCGATTAGTCCTGGTTTAGTCCTGGTTCAGTTCTGATTTAGTCCTGGTTTAGCCCTGGTCCAGTCCTGATTTAGTCCTGGTTTAGTCCTGGTTCAGACCTGATTTAGTCCTGATTTAGACCCGAGTAGTCCTGGTTTAGTCCTGGTTCAGACCTGATTTAGTCCTGGTTTAGCCCTGGTCCAGTCCTGATTTAGTCCTGGTTTAGTCCTGGTTCAGTCCTGATTTAGTCCTGGTTTAGTCCTGGTTCAGACCTGATTTAGACCTGATTAGTCCTGGTTTAGTCCTGGTTCAGTCCTGATTTAGTCCTGGTTTAGTCCTGGTTCAGACCTGATTTAATCCTGATTGAGATGTAATTAGTCCTGGTTTAGTCCTGGTTCAATCCTGATTTAGTCCTGGTTCAGACCTGATTTAGTCCTGATTTAGATCTGATTAGTCCTGGTTTAGTTCTCATTCAATCCTGATTTAGTCCTGGTTCAGATCTGATTTAGTCCTGATTTAGTCCTGATTTAGACCTGATTAGTCCTGGTTTAGTCCTGGTTCAATCCTGATTTAGTCCTGGTTTAGTCCTGGTTCAGACCTGATGTAATCCTGGTTTAGTCCTGGTTTAGTCCTGGTTCAGTCCTAAATTGTGGGCCGGTCTCTTAGTAAAAAAAAAAAAAAGAAGGGCATCGGCCCCTAGGACTGTCGGCCCACTGGGAAAATGCCCAGTATGCCCGATTACCAGTCCAGGCCTGGATTCATGACTGGTGCAGGTGCTGGAGTTTCGGTAGAGACCGTTCATATCAGAGAGGGGCAACTCAGCTTTGCAACTGTTGTTATATAACTGTAAATGTGTTATCATTGCTTCATGTTTGTACAAACTTAAATTGCAATATTATGACTCAAGGTTATGGGATCCGGGGAAGGGAGTCAGAAAAGGACTCATGTTGTAATCTGCAACATTAAATGCCAAGATTATGAGTTTCTGGGGAAGAAGTCATGTTGTTTTATCATGTGAAGTTTACGTATTTGTGTACACCCATCTATGAATCAACCAAGTTTTGCTGTGGTTCATTTGTATTTTCAGATAAGGTGATTTTTTTTTACATGGGTCAAGTTTAGTTGTATATTTTAACTACTGTGTAAAATTTGTGAACATGCATCAACTAGGACGAGGACTGAAAAAAGATTTCTGTGTGAAACCTGCAATTATTTCCATACTTTCCAAATCATGCATCCAAATTTGAAAAATAAAACTCTAGGAGCTCAGAGTTGACCTGCTGCTCCTCTTCATTCCCAGCCTGTGTTTCTGAATGGGTCTCCTGAAACTGATGACTAGGAAGAGGCAGGAGATGTAGCGGGCTTGTGTTGTGGGTGAATGGGCCACTGTAGAGGTCCGGTTTTGGTCCAGTTCAGTCTGAATGTTGAACAACGGGCTGATGTTATGAAACCAAACAGGTTTGTTTTGCTCTGTTTACCAAAGACAGCAGAGAGCACTTCCTCATGACACTTCCCAAGATCAGGACAACATCTGGACTCATTCATAGTGAAAAATGAAATATTAATTGAGACTAATATGTTTCTAGCTGTTTCTTACCCCATACAGTTGAACGCCTCTCCTAGTCTGTTTGTAATGTACTAGTAAAATGGGCATTGTTACATTTTGAAAAACACCAGCTTTTCAAAATGTAACAATGTCCATGTAAAGGGCCAAGATTACACTATTTTCTGATGATATTAGAATTCCTCATGAAAAAAAAACATACCCAGAACATACCCAGAGTTGTGTTTTGTTTGTGTTTGTGTTTTGAGAGAGGGAGAAGAAGAAGCTGGACAAGGTGATCAGGAAGTCCAGCTCAGTCCTGGGCTGTCCTCTGGACTCGGTGCTGCAGGTGGGGGACAAGAGGGTCCTGGCTAAACTCATGTCTATGTTGAACCATGAGTGTCGCCCCCTGCAGGACGCTCTGTCGGCTCTAGAGAGCAGCATCAGTGACAGACTGATTCACCCTCGCTGTGTTAAAGAGAGATTTTGCAGATCTTTCCTTCCTGCTGCTGTCAGACTGTACAATGATCAATGCTAGTCATGTTCATCTCCATAGTAATAATTACAATGTGCAATATTATTTAGTGTCACTTTACCTGCTACTTATTTATTTAACCACCACTGTCCATCAGTGCACTGTTCACAATCATCTGAGTCACTTTATTGTAGTGATATTATATATTACTGAACTGGAGTCACTTTAACTGCTGTTTGTTCACTGCTCAGAATCAAAGACATTTATTGTGCAGCGTTCCTGTGCCTTTTAACCTTACAGTGTTGTGTTTTTTTAGTTGATTGTACATACTTATTATTATTATTTATCTTAATTTTGATGCATGCTCATATTTTTCTACTGTTTCTGAAACTTGCGTTGTGACACTGCAATTTCCCCATTGTGGGACAAATAAAGGATTATCTTAACTTATCTTTCTTTCACACGTTTACACATGTGCTCCACTCCTGAAGACCTTCTATGACTCTGTGGTGGCATCAGCCATCCTGTACGGTGTGGTCTGCTGGAGCAGCAGCATCACAGAGAGGGAGAGGAAGAAGCTGGACAAGGTCATCAAGAAGTCCAGCTCTGTCCTGGGCTGTCCTCTGGACTCAGTGCAGGAGGTGGGGGACAAGAGGGTCCTGGCTAAGGTCACCTCTATGTTGAACCATGAGTCTCACCCCCTGCAGGACGCTCTGTCTGCTCTGGAGAGCAGCTTCAGTGATAGACTGATTCACCCTCGCTGTGTGAAGGAGAGGTTTCACAGGTCTTTCCTTCCTGCTGCTGTCAGACTGTACAACGAACACTGTTAACATGTCATTCAACGTATCTGCACTACAATATTCAGCTATACTCGAGAGTCTATTTTTAGGTCTATGTTTAAATAATTTTAACCCATTACTGTATTTATTATCTTGTTTTATTGCATGCTACATTTTCCTGCTGTTCTTGATCTGTGTGTTGCAACACTGGAATTTCCCCACTGTGGGACTAATAAAGGCATATCTTATCTTATCTTATCTTATCTTATCTTATCTTAAATCCCATACATGTTCACTAGAGTCATTTGGATCTTTTCTGATCTATAATATTATAATGTTGTTTCCTCATCACAAACACACGTGCAGTTGATGGGGGAAAAAAAACAGTTGTGTTTTGTTTCATTCACATGTGTTTAATACACAAACCCTGCATATTTAGGCTGAGTTCTTCTCTCAAACTAAAAACACTCAGTTCCACCTTGTGATGTCACATGGTAACACAAAGTCCTCCAGTGTGTTTTTAAATTCCATACACTTTCACTAGAATCATCTACTGAATCTCACTCAATCTCTACTAAACTAAAGGTAACAGGTTGCCTGGTTTACACCAGACCATATCACAAGTGATATATGGTCTGGGAGTCACCTTCGAAATATCTCGTAGCGGAGGTGTGGTTTACGATCGCCAACGGCCGTTTATTGGGCGTTACGAATGTCTATCATTTGGTGTATACGTAGCCCAGAGCCAATCATGTCAGTTGTCAGTTCAAACTACAAGCTTCCGTTTGTCACGTCGTACGCGTCACCGTCTCGCCACCCCTCCCCGCTCTCTGATTGGCTCCCAGAATCGGGAAAGCTCGCTTGCCATAGTCGCCAGGCTGTCTTTCAGATCGGAACGAACGAAAGGTAGCAGGAGCTGTTAACTTGAAAATTACCGCTTCATGACATCACAAGGTGCAACAGAGCATTTTGAGCTTTGGAGATGTAGAAAGTCTAAGATCACGCAAACATGTGTGAATGAAACAAAACACAATTCCAGGTTTGTTTTTGATGACATAACAACATTCTAAAAGGTGGAGTATGTAACTTTTCTGGTCCATGGAGATCGTAGACTGTATCGTAGTGGACTAAGTGAGTGTGACGTCGTCCGTAGCAATAGGAGCAATTTTGGAGCCAGGATTTATATTATGAATAGGATTTTTTAAAATAGAAAAAATAGCAGAAAAAAACAGCATCTTGTTGAGTGGGTTAATATGAACATTTTCAGACCAAAATGACAAGGCTCACAGCAGCAGTTAGAGAGAGAAGAGCCACAATATTCTAATGTAAGTCAATAGGAGGCAGAGTCAGAAGGAGCTGGAAGAGCCACATGTGAACTTCCTATTTGGAATGCACCAGCTAGAGCATTATGTCCATTTATATATACACTCTATGATGGAGATATGTTAGGGAGATTGTTTTCCTTGGAAAGTACCACTGTATGGCATTAAACTTGCGTATTGTTTAATTATAGATGATCCACCTCTCCTAAAATCCCACCTGTAAATTGGCATGTCACTTGTCTCCATGGAAACAGTTTAATATCATACTGTAAAAAATTGAGTTTATATTCAAGAACTTGAACTCAGTATACAATTAACAGTAACACTGATCAATCTTTTTTTTCATAACATTTTTTTAAAGAACTTTTTTGTGAGTGTTTATTCAACATAGTGTATGTACTGTACATTGTTTGAGTGGAAGGTTCCAGGATGGCACATGCTC
Organism: Paratrypauchen microcephalus; assembly: GCA_036785185.1. Classification (NCBI taxonomy): domain Eukaryota; kingdom Metazoa; phylum Chordata; class Actinopteri; order Gobiiformes; family Gobiidae; genus Paratrypauchen; species Paratrypauchen microcephalus. The sequence continues at coordinate 288,942 of JAVJIX010000343.1, forward strand.
CGCTGCGACAACACGACCTGAGCTCTGTTTGACTCATCTGTAAAGTTTGTTTTTATGCGCACTTAAACAGATAATAGGAATGATTCACCAAGGCAGGGCAATGATAATTGATAGAGTGTGCTGTAATGTCTGTAATGTTTTGTTGTGCTGTAATGTCTGTAATGTCAAACAAGCTCTGTGTGCGTGAAAATGAATGAAGTCTAAAGTCTAAGTCTAAATGTAACCTAATTTCAACCTTTACTGTGATTAGTTTTATTATTTTCTCCATTACAAGTTATCACTGCTGCAGTTTTGCAGGTTATAGGCGGCCTACTGTATGCAGAAATGAACTTGCAGTGCATTTAAATTGTGGTCATGTCGTGTGCTTGATTTCATGTGCATGTTTCTTTTGACAGAAATAAGCCGCTATTTCTCATCATCACAACGCAAATCAAGTAGAAGTCAATGAGCCTAAACCATAACCTGCTGTTTTGTCCTTCTCACTTACCGGTACCTCCTCTGGCAAGACCTCTGGTGGAGGTTATCTCTCCTTCTCCTCTCCCACATTAGACCTACTACTACTAATATTACTACTACTACTACTACTACTACTACTACTACTACTACTATTACAACTACTACTACTACTACTACTACTCCTGCTGCCGCTGCTGCTGGTGGCACCACTTTCATCGAAAAGCTCTGAGAGCTTTCTAGATTTGGATGCTTCGTTTTCCAATAACTTTGCTCTCTTTTCTCTCAGCTTCATTTATTTATTTATATTTATATCACTTATTTGTCCCTGAAGGGAAATTTGTCCTCTGCATTTGACCCATCCTTTATTCAGGAGCAGTGGGCGGCACATGACTGCGCCCGGGGACCACCTCTGTGATCTTCTTGCTTAGGCTTGGTCAGGACCACAGCTGGGGGATTTTACCTGGAGCATGTTTTTGGGTTGATGGGGGAAACCGGAGTGCCTGGAGGAACCAGACACGGGGACATGCAAACTCCACACAGAAAGGCCCAGGCGACCCGGGGATGGAACCCTGTGAGGCGTGAGCGAGTGCTAGCCACTCCATAGCTTTCTCTGTGGCTGGTCCCAGACTGGAACAATCTGCCCTTTGAGCTTCGCTACATCACTGATTTTAACCTTTGTCTCTCCTTCTCCTCTCCCACATTAGACCTACTAGGCTCAAAACACATTTATTTAAAATGGCTTTTAATACTTAGTAGTTTGTGGCACGTAATTTTTCCTGCACTGTGTTTTTTATTATTTATTGTTTACATTGTTTTATTTGATATAATGTTCTGTCTTTTGTATTGTTGTATTTTCTGTTTTTAATTGGAAAGCACTTTGGTCACCATTGGTGTTGTAAAGGACTATATAAATAAAGATTGATTGATTGATTGATTGATTGATTGATTGATTCTGCCATCCACCTTTCTCCTTTCACTTCTTGCCTGCCATTTTTGTGGCCATACCTGCCTGTCAAAGCCTGATCTCGTCAGATCTCAGAAGCTCAGCAAGGCAGGGCCTGGTTAGTACTTGGACGGGAGACCACAGGGGGGCGCCAGTCGCAAAAACTGTCATTGTGTCCTTAGGCAAGACACTTCACCCACATTGCCTAGTATGAAAGTGGTGTGTGCGTAAGTGTTGGAGGTGGTCGGAGGGGCCGATGGCGCAGATTGGCAGCCTCGCTTCCGTCAGTCTGCCCCAGGGCAGCTGTGGCTACAAAAGTATCTTACCACCACCAAGTGTGGAGTGAATGAACAATGAACTGTAAAGCGCTTTGGGTGTCGTGAAAGGCGCTATATAAATAATAATAATGAATGATTATTATTATTTTGTGATCAAAGGAGAAGTTCAATTTGTCAACTGGACAAAGTTTGTTTGGTTGAAAACGTTTCGCCGCTCATCCGAGAGGCTTCGTCAGCTCTGAGCTTCTCAGAGCTGACGAAGCCTCTCGGATGAGCGGCGAAACGTTTTCAACCAAACAAACTTTGTCCAGTTGACAAATTGAACTTCTCCTTTGATCATGGATTCTACCTGGACGACTGAGGGACTTTTCACGTATTATTATTTTGATTTTTCTTTGTGGCTTTTAGACTTAAAGAATGTAGGCCTATGTTTGAATAACTGACAAATCATCGTATTATCGCCCTCTGGCTGTTTTCAGAACGCACAGATTGCCAATCTGTCCCTGTACACAGTACACCTTTAAAGCTCACAAGAGTCAATTTTCCATAATCTCTGACCTTTAACCCCGTCTCATGACAAAGACTCCAACGCTCCAACTGTGTCCAACGCTCAGACTGTGTCCACACTGTGTCCAGACTGTCCCCGTGTCCTACTTTTCATGCTCCACCGAGCGTCTCATGCCACATCTGAATTTTGTATTGGATTCTAAATAAACAAGTGTTACACACATGCAGGGCCATACTCTACCTCTGTCTCATCCCTCTCTTCTGCTTTCTCCCTTTTCTCTTTCCCTCTCTCTCTCTCTCTCTTTCTGTCTGTCACCCCCACTCTCTCCTCCAACCCCTCCTATATCGCTTTCTTTCTGTTGTGTATCTCCCCCTATTTCTCTTTCCTCATCTCCCTGCTTCTTCCGTAATGTCTCTATCCATCCTCCTCCCTTTCTCCTTTATTCTTTCTCTCCTCTCTCTCCACACACACCCCTCCACTGTTTCTCCCTCACCCTTTCTCTTTCTCTCTTATCTCCCTCACTCCGTCCTCCTCCCTCTCTTTCTCTCTATCTGTCACTACCACCCTTTCTCTCCTCTAACCCCTCATTCATATCTTCTTCCCTCCATCCCTCTATCCCTCTTTTGTTCTCTTTTGTGTCTCCCCCTTTTTCTCCCTCCCCATCTCAGTCCTTCTTCCCCAATCTTTCTCACCCCCTCCTCCGATTCTTCTTTCTTTCTTCCCTCCAACCTTTCTCTCTCTCATTTCCCTCACCACCCCCTCTTTCTCTCCCTCTCTCTCTGTCATCTGTCACCCCCGCTCTATCTCTCTCTCTCCTCTGACCCTTCATACCTCCTTTCTTCCCTCCCTTTTTTGTTGTGTCATTCACGTTTCTTCTCTCTCAACTCCTCCTCTCCTAACTTTTTCTTTCTCTCCTCTCTCTCCCAATGTTACTCTCTCCCTATATCTCCCTCACTTTTCCTCTCCTCTTTCTCTCGCCTCTCCCTCACCCCGCCTTCTATGGCTCTCTCTTGTGGCTCCCTCTATTTCTCCCTCCTTCTCCCCCTTTCTCCCTTCTTTCTCTCCCTTCTTCCAATCTTTCTCTCTTTCCACACAACCCTCCTCTGTTTCTCCTTCCCTATCTCCCTCACTCATTCTCTCTCCTGTCTCCCTCAACCCCAACCTCCTCTGTCTCCTCTTTCTCTCCCCCAGCCTCTCTCTCTCTACCTCACCCTCTCTTTCTCTCCTGTACTCTTTTTCTCTCCCCCTTCTCTCTCTTTACCTCACCCTCTCTTCTCCTCCTTTATCCTCTTTCTCTGCCCATTCTCTCTCTTTCTCTCTCTCTACCTTACCCACTCTTTCTCTCCCCCACCCTATCTTTCTCTCCCCATGCTCTCTCTCTGCCTCATCCTCTTTCTCTTCCCTACCCTCTCTCTCTCGCTACCTCAGCCTCTCTTTCTCTCCTCTACTCCCCCTCTCTCTACCTCACCCTCTCTTTTCCTCCTCTAGCCTCTCTTTCTCTCCCCCCTTCTCTCGCGCTCTCTCTCTACCTTACCCACTCTTTCTCTCCCCCACCCTCTCTTTCTCTCCCCCTTTCTCCTCTCTCTCTCTACCTCACCCTCTATTTCTCTCCTCTACCCCCTTTCTCTCTACCTCATCCTCCCTTTTCCTCCTTTATCCTCTTTCTCTGCCCATTCTCTCTCTCTCTCTCTCTTTCTTTCTTTCTCTCTCTCTCTCTTTCTCTCTCTCTCTCTACCTTACCCACTCTTTCTCTCCCCCATCCTTCTTTCTCTCCCCACGCTCTCTCTCTGCCTCACCCTCTCTTTCTCTCCTATATCCTTTTTCTCTCCCCCACCCTCTCTCTACCACACCCTCTCTTTTCCTCTTCTATCCTCTCTTTCTCTCCTCCCTTCTCTCTCTCTCTCTCTACCTTACCCACTCTTTCTCTCACCCACCCTCTCTTTCTCTCCCCCTTCTCTCTCTCTCTACCTCACCCTCTCTTTCTATCCTCTACCCCCTCTCTCTCTCTACCTCACCCTCTCTTTTCCTCCTTTATCCTCTTTCTCTGCCCATTCTCTCTCTTTCTCTCTCTCTCTCTCTCCCCCTCTCTCTACCTCACCCTCTCTTTCTCTCCCCCACCCTATCTTTCTCTCGCCACGCTCTCTCTTTGCCTCACCCTCTCTTTTCCTCCTTTATCCTCTTTCTCTGCCCATTCTCTCTTTCTCTCTCTCTCTCTCAACCTCACCCTCTCTTTTCCTCCTTTATCCTTTTTCTCTGCCCATTCTCTCTTTCTCTCTCTCTCTCTCAACCTCACCCTCTCTTTTCCTCCTCTATCCTCTTTCTCTCCCCCTTCTCTCTCTCTCTCTCTCTCTCTCTCTCTACCTTACCCTCTCTTTCTCTCCCCCTTCTCTCTCTCTCTCTCTCTCTCTACCTTACCCACTCTTTCTCTCCCCCACCCTCTCTTTCTCTCTCTCTCTCTACCTTACCCTCTCTTTTCCTCCTCTACCCTCTCTTTCTCTCCCCCTCTCTCTCTCTCTCTCTCTCTACCTTACCCACTCTTTCTCTCTTCTACCCTCTCTCTCTCTCTCCCCTTCTCTCTCTTTCTCTCTACCTTACCCACTCTTTCTCTCCCCCACCCTCTCTTTCTCTCTCTCTCTACCTCACCCTCTCTTTTCCTCCTCTACCCTCTCTTTCTCTCCCCCTTCTCTTTCTCTCTCTCCCCACTCACTAGGTTGCCTTGTATTCACCTCCTTCATTCATCACATCTACCCCTCCTATTCTGTTTGTGCCCCCGCCTCCCTCCGCACACACCCCTATTGCCCCCGCCCCTTTTATTTTCTGCCCCGTGTGTCACCCCCATTCACGTCTGTGTCCGGGAAATGGACTTTTTTCAACTCAAAGTGAAATCATTCTTCTTTTGAGCCGTCATTTTCACTTTTGACATGTTAGGACGGTTTCGGGTTAGATCGGGGCCAAACTCTTTTATTAGCGTATTATAGTTTTATTTGTATATTTGTAACTTTGAACTTTAAGGTCAGATACTAAAGTTCAGGGGTCAGTAAAACGATAGTAGAGATTGGTGCAGCCCTCTCCATTGACCCTGACATGCACGCAGGACTTTTGGTGACCTCTTTTCAGAACAGACTTTTTGCTACTTTTTGTTACTTATTTTGAATGTTTTCTTACCATTTATATTTTGGCTCTTTGTTATTATAATATATTCCCTTGTAGGTCAGTAAAGTTTGTCTAAGACTAAGTGAGAAACCCGATGATTTCGCTAACACAGAAATGGTCGACTAACGTGCAAAGTCCAGTATTGTGTTTGTGAAATGAAATTACACAGAGACTTTTAACCAAGAACCAGTATTTTCTGTTCTGCTTAAAGCACCCTGTGTAACTTCTACGGTGGAGGGGCTGCTACTTGCTGGTCTCCATGGGGATGTTATTTCTTTGCCTGGAATGGTAAAGGGAGAAATTCAATTTGTCAACTGGACAAAGTTTATTTGGTCAAAGACGTTTCGCAGCTCATCCAAGCTGCTTCGTACTGCCTGGAATCCTTAAATAAATCCCTTGCATTTGTTCAATTACAGACATTTTATAGCCCAAAAATGCCTTAAAGGAGAATTAACATTTTTTACAATCTGAGCATTATTTTGGTAATAAAACAAGTTGTTTTACTCACCCAGAGCACTTTGGTATCCGTGAACGTGAGTTCTCAGGGCAAATGTTTGCGCAAACTTTAGCACTTTTCAAATCACAGAAGATCGCTGTGTCAGCGTAGACTTTAAGTGGAGTCAAAAGCGTCCTGAAACCCGATATCCCACTCGAGACAGCAAAGGCATTCTTCCTCTGTGGCCATCGACATACAATGTCCACATAAACACCACCAGGTACTGTCTTTTCGTAGACGGGCCGTCGCTCGCTGTTCTCTTGTGCGCTGCTCCTCAAACTGTCTCTGCTTCTTTCTAATATCTCTTCCTCCGTATACTCAGGCTCAAAACGATAGGGACGGCCATCATACTCAAAGTCTCAAAGTCCGAATCGTCAGCCATGTCTCGCAACAGAAAAGTTCAGAGGTGTTAGCTTCTTTCGGACTAGCGGTGTTTATCTGCTAAACAGCTGTGAGTTCACGCATGCGCACTGTCCTCTACGACGACGTCATCAGATGAAACTATAGCTGGATATCAGGTTTCAGGCCGCTTTGGAATCCACTTAAAGTCTACGCTGACACAGCGATCTTCTGTGATTTGAAAAGTGCTAAAGTTTGTGTTATTTGGAGATCGTAAACATTTGCCCCGAGAACTCACGTTCACGGATACCGCTACACCACAACATTTTTATTTATTTATTTATTTATTTATTTATTTATTTATTTATTTATTTATTTATTTATTTATTTATTTATTTATTTATTTATTTATTTATTTATAGCGGACAGTGCAAGTTGACCAACAGTAACTGTTTAACATGCCAGAATTAGCCAAGAGGCTAGTTTTCATCTGTTGTCCGTTGCCATGGTGAACAGATGGCTCCCTGTAAAAACATTTGCAGGTTAAAAAGTAGAAAAGCATTACGTCTAAAATAAATTAAAAACTTAAAATCTTACAAATAATTAAAACAGACAGGTAAGAACAGCTTGCTATTAACGACAGTAAAAGATTATGTTTAAAAAAAAAAGGCACAAGAAAATAAACAAAGGGGCAATAAAAGATTTGTTAAAACAGAATCTACGAAACTGCTTCAAATGACCCCAAAGTGCTATGGGTGAGTAAAACAACTTGTTTTATTACAGAAATAAGGCTCAGATTGTAAAAAAAACATGAATTCTCCTTTAAAAAACATGAATTCTTACCATGTACAGGCTCGCTTCTCCATAGATCTGGCCATTGAACTGCCTCCACTGAGATTCTTAAGTTTATTTCCATAACTGTTTTTATTCTTCATATTATACCAGCATAAAGTTAGAAGTAGCATATTTGCAATTTCCTTAGCCTCCACAAAATATTGCAATACATATCGAACCGTGAGAAGTAGATTGTTAAAATATCATATTGAGGGATTTTGATATTGTTTCATCCTTAGTTATGACTCAATTCTCCCTCAGATTCATCCGTTTGAACTTCCCATGTGAATGAGGCGTATCGCAGCACTGGCCCAAGCAGCTTGTTTTGACGGCTTCAATAGCGGCAGTGGGACATAAAGGAAACAGAGGCCCCCGGGAGCCAAAGAAGGACACACGGGCCCCGAACTGAGAAGAGAGTGAGCCGCTATTCACGGCATACACTGCAGGAATGAATGAGACCAATGGAAGAGTGTGGGACAGACTGAGAGAGGGGGGAGGGGGACAGTAAGAGACAGAAAGGGAGGGAGAGAGAGGGAGAGAAGGAGACGGAGGGAGAGAGAAAGAGAGGGAGGGGTGGGAGGAAGGGGGAGATGGAGAGAGACGATGAGAAGAAGACAGAGAGAAGGAGAGAGAAGAGGGATGGAGAGAGATAAAGAGAGAAAAGAAGAGAATAAAAGAGATGGGAAGAGAAGAGGAGAGAGAAAGACTGAGGAACAGCTGAGTTTGGTCAGATTAGATACTGTATGTGATCGGTATTACATTTGAATGAGTTTCCACTGGAGTTGGGCCGGAGTGGGTAAATTGTCTTGCTCAAGGACACAACAACATTATGCACTCAGATGAAAACTGAGCCCATCTATGGAACATTTAAGGTGGAGGGTCCGTCAAAAGCTTTTCTTCATGGAGATGCTATTGCCTCGTTTGGAATGTTTCAAAGTATGACATTAAAGGAGAATTAACGTTTTTTACAATCTGAGCCTTATTTCGGTAATAAAACAAGTTGTTTTACTCACCCATAGCACTTTGGTGTCATATGGAGCACTTCCAGAGATGTTTTAGATTTGCGATCTCCGTAATGTGAGTTCTCGGGGCACATGTTTGCGGTCTCCAAATAACACAAACTTTAGCACTTTTCAAATCATAGAAGCTCAATGTCTTAGTCTACGCTTTCGTTTGAGTCAAAAGTGGCCTGTAATCCGAGATTTATCCATAGTTTCGAGTAGATGAGGACGCCAGTGCGCATGTGCGGAGTCACCGCTTATTTCGCTCTCAGCTCCCGGGACCCAAACATGAAACGCAACGCTGTAAATTATGGATAATCTCAGATTACAGGCCACTTTTGACTCAAACCAAAGCGTAGATTAAGACATTGAGCTTCTATGATTTGAAAAGTGCTAAAGTTTGTGTTATTTGGAGACCGCAAACATGTGCCCCGAGAACTCACATTACGGCTATCGCAAATCTAAAACATCTCTGGAAGTGCTCCATATGACATCAAAGTGCTATGGGTGAGTAAAACAACTTGTTTTATTACCGAAACAAGGCTCAGATTGTAAAAAAACAACAACAAAAAACCACGTTAATTCTACTTTAAACCTTTCTATCTTCATGGAGACCAAAATAGACCAAGTTACAGGTCAGATCTGCAGAGGGGTGACCCCGCTCACAGTCAGAATAGAATGCCTGTTTTTCTAGGTATTTTTGAGCTATAAAACCACCTGTAAGTGAATAAATATAAGATAGATCTGTTTAATATCATACTGTGGAACATTCCAGGCAGAGCAATGACATATCCATAGAAACAGGGTAACAGACCCTCCAAGAGAAAAAAATATAAAGGTCCCATGACATGGTACTTCTTGATGCTTTTATATGGCTCCTTAATGGTTCCCTAATACTGTAAATGAATCCTTCTTCAAAATCAACACTCAGTGCATGAGAAACAGAGATAAGATGAGAAAGAGTAATTTTTCTCTCTCTGAACAGGCCATTATGGGAGTTGTTGCTTGAATGCAAATGCGCGTTTTTGCGCGGAGGAAGAGATGAGAAGCGTTCCATTGAAAAATAAACACATTTCCACATAAAATAAAATTAAACCACTGCTGTTCAAAGGTCCAGAGGCTCAGATAAAGGACTTCCGAGCCTAGAAACACTCGGACGTGCCTCCAGGCAAATAAAAAAACGCATTTCGCATTGCCTAGCGCATTCGCGGTCCAAACTCTCTGGGCGTCAATTTGACGTCAATAAGGTGCCTTGTTCAGAATCGCCCGTTTCAGCTGTGTTTTTTTCAAACGCAGAAAAGGACCGCAAATGCTCAGTTTAGACATTTCGCAACTTTTAGCCATGGGGGAGGGGGCTAAACAGGGTAGGGGAGCTCACATTAAAGGAAAAGTAACGTTATTTTACAATCTGAGACTTCTTTCGGTAATAAAACAAGTTGTTTGACTCACCCATAGCACGTTGCTGTCATTTGGAGCTGTTTGGTAAAAGTTATGTTGTAGCGTATCCGTTAGCGTGAGTACTCGGGGCATTACTTTGCGGTCTCCAAATAACACAAACTTTAGCACTTTTCAAATCATAGAAGCTCAATGTCTGTAGTCTACGATTTCGTGTGGTCAAAAGTGGCCTGTAATCTGAGATTTAGCCATAGTTTCGAGTTGATGAGGACGCCAGTGCGCATGCGCGGACGCCAGTGCGCATGCGCGGACTGTGCTCTCAGCTCCCGGGACCCAAACATGAAACGCAAAGCTGAAAACTATGGATAAATCTCGGATTATAGGCCACTTTTGCTTCAAACGAAATCGTAGATTAAGACATCGGGCTTCTATGATTTGAAAAGTGCTAAAGTTTGTGTTATTTGGAGACCGCAAAGTAATGCCCCGAGTACTCACGCTAACGGATACGCTACAACATAACTTTTACCAAACAGCTCCAAATGACACCAACGTGCTATGGGTGAGTCAAACGACTTGTTTTATTACCGAAAGAAGGCTCAGATTGTAAAATAACGTTACTTTTCCTTTAACGTTCAAAAACCTCAGAAAGTGAAAATTTCATGCCATGGGACCTTTAAAGAGCTACATAGGCCTACTAATGCCTTCCACTGCACTATTGTCCTATTACACGATGTACTGAATGGAAGAGACTCGTTCGAAGTTGAAGGATGGAGGGAGAGAGAGGAGAGAAGGAGGGAGAAGGAGGGAGGAGGGAGGAGGGGGGGTTTGGAGAGGCAGAGGCGGGGGGAGGGGTCCGTGCGTCTCGCTGCTCCTCAGCTCCACATGAGGAGAAGCTCCACTCGTGCTCACCTCGCTCCTCTCCCGTCCGCTCGTCCTGCGCACACCGACGGCCAACAGCACCGACCACCCCGCTCCCCGCTGCACCCAGAGCCGATGGAGCCCTGAACCCCACCGCTGAACCCCACCGCTGAGCCCCACCGCTGCCGAGAACACCCACCATGGACGAGGCGCGCGTGCTGGCTCGAGTCTAGACATCGCCGAATCCGAATCTCACCGCGCTTGTTCTGGATCATTCTTTCAACGGGACAAGAAGCTCAACAACTCGGCTTGTTTTTTGGTCCACTTTTTATTTTTCTTTCTGTTATCCTCGCTGGTTGGATTTGTGCGCACCTCGGAGGATGGAGAGAGGCGGGAGACTAGCGTTACTCGCGTGCGTCCTGGCGGTGCACTTGATGCCGCTGGCTGTGCACGGTAAGACACTCCAAACGACAAATAACAACTACATTCATCAACAAGTCCACCGTTTCCGAGCTGAATTACGCACAGATTACGTTGAAATCACCACATTTAGTTTTAATTTTCTTTTTTTTTCATTTTAATGCCAACATCTGCTGCTTTTTAACGCTCAACGTTTCCCAACACACAAAAATGTCATCCGTTACGCATTTCTAATGTGCCTTTGACTTGTCATCAAACGTTATTATCAAAACGCACGGATCTGAATAACTGTCTAGTCGAAACGATCGGTTACTCGTGATTCGAACACGAGTAACCTTTCATGCCTTGCCCAATAACGCCCTATATTTTCAGTTGGATGCAATATGGATTTGATATTTCATTGATTATGGTTAAAACGGTCAATTTCTATATTTTTCTCTTGGAATTGTGCCAATCAGCAACTTTACCAACCGCTCTATCAATTCGGTAATGTTGTCCAAATTTGTCTTTTTGAATAGTTTATGTTAAAGGGTTAGTGTGTTTTTTATGTTAATCTGTATGGGTTTCCTTCTAAAAGTTACGTGTGTTGACACGTAAAAGTTACCTCTGACAGTCTCAGCTGATCCCGGTTCGGCTCGCTTTCTGGAGCCCACGTAAGTAGGTCCGGTAACTTCCCTGGAACATGAAATAAAGCTTGTTTTTCTTCTCAAAACAAAACATTTGTTAGAAAGGTGGTATATTTGAGTCCGAAACAGTTGTCCACGAAACATCCAGCAGCGTATTTTGCATTCGCGTATTGTCTCTCTCCACTCGTATCACTACGCCCATGTTAACTCTCTCAGCCTGTTCACCTTCAGCGGATGTCTACGCCAAAGTTTACAAGTGAATGCAAAATACGCTGCTGGATGTTTCGTGGACAACTGTTTGGGACGCAAATATATCACCTTTCTAACAAATGTTTTGTTTTGAGAAGAAAAACAAGCTTTATTTCATGTTCCAGGGAAGTTACCGGACCTACTTACGTGGGCTCCAGAAAGCGAGCCGAACCGGGATCAGCTGAGACTGTCAGAGGTAGGGATGCAAATTATCGATTCATTCATTAATCTATAGTTGATTGACCTTATCGATCGATTAACGATTAACTGATAAGCGGCGTTTTTCACCTGAATTTTAGTGTTTCAATAGGGTCTTTAAGAATATAAGCTATAGTAACATAACACTGAGTCATAAATATATCATAGTATTATTATATTGTATATTCCTCAATTAATTATTCCTTAGTGAAAAGCAGACAAATGTATTGATGCTGAATAACAAAATACAGTAATCCCTCGCGGTTCGCGGATTTTTAAATTTTTTTTATAGTGTAACATTTTTTTTATAGTGTAACATTGTGTTCTGCGTCCTGATTGGCTAAGAGACTAGACCAGGACTAAACGTGGACTAAACCAGGTCTAGACCAGAACTAAACCAGGTCTAGACCAGAACTAAACCAGGTCTAAACCTGGACTGGACCTGGACTAAACCAGGACTGGATCAGGTCTAGACCTGGACTAAACCAGGATTAAACCACCACGTGCCGCTGCTGGTTTCGTGCGGCTGGTTTGTGCCTAGGGCTGAGACGACGCATTCCGGGCGCCGCGGTTCGATCTCGTGCTCAGCAGCCCCGGTGTACGAGCGGGCAGTGCCGTTGAGTGAGCGCGGTGCTCGGTTGCCTTGTTTCGTGACCACGCGGGTGCGCGTGTCCGCGATTAGCGATTAATTACAATTAATGCATTTTGTTCGACCAACGTCTTGATTGACAATTAATCGTAAGTCGATTAATTGTTGACATCCCTAGTCAGAGGTAAGCCGGTGTCAACACACGTAACTTTTAGAAGGAAATCCATACAGATTAACATAAAAAAACCTGCACTATCCCTTTAAAAATGACGCAAAATTTTGGGTTAATTCTTTGCACGGTGCGCGCTCACTGCAGCTGTCTTCTCGCAACAGTGTCCCTTGGGTGCAGCAGCGCTACGGTACAGAAAGGAGGTCAGTGAGGCTGTGTTTGTGGGTTAGGGAGACAGCGTTTTAACACCTTGCGATTTTAATTCATTCAACGACCCTTCGAGGTTAAAGGTGAATGACAGCTGTGCGGACGCGGTAGTGTGCGTGCGAGGTGCCGTTTGATTCCCTTGTCAAACTGGGCATAGTCGGTTGTCATGGTAATTATTGGAGTTTATTGGGTAACATGCGTTTTGTTCATTTGCAAATGAAGAGATGAAGTTATGGATACGCTTTAGTTTGGGCTCAATATGGAAGAAATACTGGGTGATTGTTGGTGTTCACTTATTTTAATACAAAATCAGATTGGACATTTTGATGGTTGGATAAAACTAGAGATGGAGAGCTTAAGAAATGATTTTGACTGTTTTTATTGAAAGTGGGTCACAGATAAAACTGCTCTAAGATACAGTCAAATGCAAAATGATGTGGCGCTATATTACACAAAATTGATTCTTATGAGCTTTAATCCATGTTAGAATGTTGTTACCTTATCAAAAACTTACCAGCAGTTGTGTTTTGTTTCATTCACACATGTTTGAGTAAAAATATTATTAGTCTGTCGACATCTCCAAAGCTCAAAACGTTCTGTTCCATCTTGTGATGTCATGTAGTGGTAATTCTTAAGTTAACAGCTCATTTTACCTTTTGTTCAAAGCTCAAAGTTCAAAGTCAGCTTTATTGTCCAACCATACCAAAACCATATGTACAGGTTGCACACACAGGATTTGAAATTGCAGCGCCCCCTAGGCCCACAGTGAACATAAAACATCTGATAAACAAGACAATAAACACAATGACTAAAACATCACATCTACCCATAGTAAAAGTAGGCCTACAGTAAACTTGTATATACAGTAATCCCTCGTTTATCGCGGGGGTTAGGTTCCAGAAATAACCCGCAATAAGAGAAATCCGCAAAGTAGGACAACTTTATATTTTACAATTATTCTACATGTTTTAAGGCTGTAAATGCCTCACCACACACATTATACACTTTTCTCAGACTGGAATTAACCTTTTCTCACATTTGTCTCTAGTTTAAACACTCAAACTTTCAGGGATTTTCAACAAAATGTATTAATAGTGACGCGTGGGGGGAGACACACACTGTAAAAAATAAATAGTTAGTTCAACTCAAATTTTCAAGGCAACCAGCTGCACAGAGTTTTTGAGTTGTGAGTATCAACTTAAATTTTTAAGTTTTTAAGTATCGCTGTTAAGTTGGGTCAACTAAGCTTTTAAAGTAATGCCAACTAAGGTTTTCAAGTTGTGCCAGCTAATCATTCATTATATTATTATATATATTATCATTATATCTTCTGCAATGGGGGCTACCAGTGTCCACAGACACTGGTGAGGTTAATATTAATTAAGATCAACTTTTTAACAGAAACTTACAAAAGTGAGTTGAAATTACTCATTTGAGACAGTGGACGATGCAACTGGCAGTTTTATTGTCTATGAACGCTAAAATCCTAGTAATCTGAACAAATTCAAGTTGTCATTTTTACAGTGCAGCTCCGGAAGCCCCGCCGGACGCACGAGGAGCACTGCCACGTCACGGGACGTGACGCGCACCAACCCCTTGGAGAAGTGCGCGACACGTGCACCCCTCATCATGGACAAAGCCGTGACAGAACAGCGTCGGCCACGCGTACACCGGGGCTGTGAGCACGAGATCGAACCGCAGCGCTCGGACCGCGTCCTCTCAGCTTGAGCAACAAACTGAACACGCACAAACGAACGCAAGAGCCGCACGAAACCAGCAAAGAGCCGCACGGACTGATTTAATCCTGGTTTAGACCTGGTCTAGTCCCGGTGTAGTCCAGGTCTAGACCTGGTCCAGTCCTGGTTTAGTCCAGGGCCAGTCCAGGTTTAGACCTGGTTTAGACTTGGTCTAGACCTGGTTTAGTTCTGGTCTAGACCTGGTTTAGTCCTGGTCTAGTCTCTTAGCCAATCAGGACGCAGAACACAATGTTACACTATTAAAAAATGTTATACTATAAAAACAAATTGGGGGGGGGGGGGCAAATGCACCGCTGGAGCGCTGCTCTGTGCGCTGGCTCCCACTTCCGCGTTTTAAGCGCAAAGGAAGAAAGGAGAGGCATTTCAATGAAAAAAACACATTTTCACAGAAAATAAAATTAAACCACTGCTGTTTCAGAGGTCCAGAGGGTCGGGTAAAGGACTTCCGAGTCTAGAAACACTCGCATGCGCCTCCAGGCAAATAAAAAAACGCATTTCGCATTGCGTAGCTCCTCCGCAGTCCAAACTCTCTGGGCGTGATTTCCAGAGACAGGGGGTGGAGATCCAGACGGTGGTGGAACTGCATTTGCATTTCTTTTTTCGATGTTACGTAACAAAGTTTCCTTGTTCAGAATCACCCATTTGAGCTGTGTTTTTTTCAAACGCAGAAAAGGATCGCAAATGCTCAGTTTACACATTTCGCAACTTTTAGCCACTGGGGGGCCCTAAACAGGGTAGGGGAGCTCACATTAACGTTCAAAAACCTCAGAAAGTGAAAATTTCATGCCATGGGACCTTTAAGCAGCAGTGTCAGTGTCAGTTAAGTGTCTTTGTTCAGCAGAGATCGGCAATTCCAGGGCTGAAATCATGCAACTGATTCTAATGATGGAGTTTAAAAACACAGTGGAGCTTCTGTATTACTACATGACATCACAAGGTGGAACAGAGGGTTTTTAGTTTCTTGTGTGTTAAACATGTGTGAATAAAAGAAACACAACTCCACACTGTGTAACTTTCTGGAGGTGTCATGTCACCTGCATGATTCCATGGAAGTAGATTTAAAACCATACTTCGGAACATTTTCCATGGAGATAGAAAAGTTTTACGGCATAACATGGGATATTATAGCATTACTACTGAACAGCATCACTATGGAAACAAGCCGGAGTAATGAACACAACCAAAATGAAAGCTCTATTATTCTGTTTTTTACATCTGTTTATCTGTTATCTGTTTTTTGTCCTTGTGTAACTTTTCTGGTGGAGGTTTCCGTCAAATGCTCTCCTCCATGGAAATGTTATTGCTTTGTCTTAAATGTTTCACAGTACGGCATTAAACCTTTCTATCTTCATGGAGATTAAACCAGATCAAGGTCAGATTTTTTTTTAGGTATTTTTCAGCTATAAAACCACCTGTAATTGAATAAATGTAAGGCAGAGCTGTTTAATCTCATACTATGGAACATTCTAGGCAGAGCGGTGACAACCATGTGACCCCAATGAAAAAGTTACACAGTGCACCTTTAAGCAGACCCTCCAGGAATTCGCGATGTTGCGATTTGCAACTTCAACGCAACTCCAGCCAATCCCCGCGAATTCGGGGCGGTGTTGCAATTTTGACCAATCACCGCAACTTTTCCGCAATTTTTACTAATTTTGACCAATCATCGGCGACGTATTGAACGCCGACCAACTTCCTTCTGTGTAGGAGACATAACTGAGATGAGGTGCACGGTGCGTTTGTGTGTGTGTGTGTGTGTGTGGCAGAGGCGGTGGGTCACGTGAGTGTGGATGTGTGCACGTACGGAAGTGTGTACGTGTAAAAGCGCACGCTCACCTGTCACACAGAGGAGAGAGTCAGGGTTGGGGTGTAGCTGTATTTTTTGTTGACCGCAAACCATTCATTCATCTTTCACGTTAATCTGTTCCTCCTGCTGGTTTTCATGAGTTCCATTTCATCCTGCTGCGCTGTCATAGCTGTGTGCGCTCTTTTTGTAATAAATGCACAAAACGCATATCTGGATTTCAGCGTATCTGTCACCATAGCCTCCTCTTTGCACGTCACAAATCTGCGAGCCATAGGACCCAACCTCATATTCTCGGCGGCTAAAAGGTTTGAGTTTGGAAGCCGCAACATTCTGCTTTACTTCCGTGTGACAAAACGAAACTGCGGCCGTGTCCCAGTTCCCAGAGCGCACAGCTCGGAGCGGCGCCATTTGCCCACAAAAATAACAGCAAAAGACCGAGCGAAACAGTTCCCCTCCTAGTAGTAAATTTTTGATATTGGTAAGGTTGTTTTAGGACCATATCTGTGATCTCTGTGTCTTTGTATTATTCTTTGTCAGTAATAACTCAGTATTCAAAATATTACTCAATTTTAATTACAAAAAGCGAAAATCGCAACTATTTATCGCAACTTTCACTTCCTCCCGCAACAAAATCGCAACAAAAACCTTAAAAGCACCGCAACTTTCATTGCAACTTTTTGGAAAAGCTCCCGCAAATTCAGGCATTTTAGCCCGCAACAATCACAAAAAATGCCCGCGAAATCCTGGGGGGTCTGTTTAAGGGCCCATTTTACACTTTTTTCTGATTTCTGTTTCCTCATCAGAAACACACCTGGAGTTGTTTCATTCACACGTTTAACACAACCCCTGCATATTTAGACTGAGCTCTTCTCTCAAACTGAAAACACTGTGCTCCAGTGTGTTTTTAAACACAACTGGAATTACCAATCTCTCATGACATCACAAGGTGGAACAGAACATTAGCTTTGGAGATCTAGACAGACTAATAATAAAGGGTTACTGAAACATGTGTGAATGAAACAAAACACAACTCCAGGTCTGTTTTTGAGTTTTTGAGTAGGTAACATTACAACAAGACTTGCGTTATATAGACCAGTTTCAAAGCTACGTCATCACTGAATGTGCGCGCAGTGCTGACTCAAAACAAAGCCTCTGCTGCCATAAAACCCCCAGCGAAGATATAGAAGAGAAGAGAAGAACTCGACGTGAAGTAAAGAGAAACAGATGGAATAAATGATAGTTCACATCATTCAACTGACATACACAAAAGTGAACACCTGCTGCTTGTTTAGGGTAATTTGTCCAGGTGTTCAATGGTGTTTAATCATGCTGATTAATTAGCAAGCACAGGACACCGCAAACCTCACAGACATATTAACCGGGTATCCTCTATGACAGACACATGTAAACGAACACTAATAACTTTGTTAAAATGCATGATAAGTTTTCGCATGACCATCATAAATGGCATTTGACATGACTGAGATCACATCTGTGACTCGTGAATTAAGTCGTAGTATGTTACTTACCCCGCAACGCAAGTGCAGTTGGCGGTCAGAACGTAGTTATCGCGCTTGTTGATGATCGCCCAAGCATTGTACATGGTCGTCTTGTGGCCTTGTCTTTGACTGGGGAGAACATCAGATGCCAACACGCAAAACTCCCCATCGATATCGTGGTATTTTACCTCCTGTACATGGCCACACACGGCAAACTGGTAGGCATCCATGGATTTGTATGCGCGCACTTTCTCTCTTGTATACACGCTGGGCTTCTCCACTAAATAACAGTGGATATCTGTCCACTGTAAATCTGGCCACTTTCTGCGGTCGTACTGCCACTCCGTGATCGCATAAGGATCTGGTAGTCGAACCCCGTTGCTCAACGTGAGCTCTTGAATGTAGCTCTCCCTATCGTTCAGATACTCCGCTATGGTCCACCATGGTTGATTCTGGGTCAACAATGCGCGCACATGCCGGTGACGTCACGTCTGTTTACTAACTGTAAAGGGGTCTATAGGATGTTACATTACAGCTGTCAGTTCTGTGGGGTACCATAGGGGGGTCCATAGGGGGTAAGACTCCCATCAGCCCCTGAATTAGGTCATAATGGAGATTTGAGCTTCATTGGCCTTTGTTGTCTGGCATTGTCTCAACAAAGGACTCAATTACAATACTAAAGAACTGACTCCGTCCTGATTACGATACCACACTGAAGATTAAAATGATGCATTTCATACCTAAAATAATAGTACTTTTTTATCTTATATTTTTTTATCAATTTTGTATGAAAAGCGACTTATAAATATTGTTTGATTGATTGATTATATTTATATATATATATATATATATATTTTAAAGCTCAAATTTTGTCCTGTAATGGTGATGTTTTTTGTATCATGTATCAATATTCGCACTATATTAGTTTTATTGATTAGTATCTGACATTTTGACAACCTCCAACAGATTTTTAAAAATATTTATCCTTTATTTAATGGTGCATTATTGTGTAACTTTTCTTGTAAAGGGTCCGCCACCTGCTTGTTTCTATGGATATGTCATTGCTCTGCCTGGAATGTTCCACAATACGACATTAAACAGCTCTGCTTTACATTTATTCAATTACAGGTTGTTTTATGGCTATACAAAGGCATTCTGACTGTAAAAGCGGGGGTCACTGCTCCACAGATTTGATCTGTAACTTTGTCTGGTTTGCTTTTCATGATGATAGAAAGGTTTAATGCCATACTGTGAAACATTCCAGACAAGGCAGTAACATCTCCATGGAGAAAAGCATTTGACGGACCCTCCACCAGAAAAAGTTACAAAATGCAGCTTTAAGAAAGTCCCACTGAGAATAGTGTGAGACATACACACATGTTGTTAGCTAAAACTCTTACAGTATGTCACATATGCACATCTGAACCTCTGCACACTGACCTGGACCTGTCCTGAACCACAGGCTATTTTTAACCAGGGTTTAAAGGGATATGCCACCCCCAGGGCAAATTTGGGCATCTCCCCACAGTCCAGAGACTAAAATAAGTGGTGGAAAGCGTTTTCCTGCTCACCCAGCCATTGTCCGAGTCTGTCAGCACTGACCGCCGCAGGATCTGCAGCTCCTCCGCCTTAGACTGGAGTCTAACGTCGCCAGAGAAAGATTTCGGCCAAAAGGAATTAATTTGCTCGATGCGTTTCCCAATTACTTGCCTTGGTCATTTTGGGTGGGAACTATTTTCCAGTGCGGAAGAATACAGTCGAATCACTCAGCACGCTGCCAGGGGAATCCCTGTTACGCACCGGGAAGGGAGTTCCCCTGTTGCACAACGTGGTGCGTGATTCGACTGTATTCTTCCGCACCGGAAAATAGTTCCCACCCAAAATGACCAAGGCAAGCTCTCCGTGTTGATTTGCACATTTATTTGCACTCGATATGAATGCGCACTACACATAAAGTAATTGGGAAACGCATCGAGCAAATTAATTGCTTTTGGCCGAAATCTTTCTCTGGCGACGTTAGACTCCAGTCTAAGGCGGAGTAGCTGCAGATACCGCGGCGGTCAGTGGCGACAGACTCGGACAATGGCTGGGTGAGCAGGAAAACGCTTTCCACCACTTATTTTAGTCTCTGGACTGTAGGGAGATGCCCAAATTTGACCTGGGGGTGGCATATCCCTTTAACCACCAGGGAATTGCAAAGAATACAGGTGCTCTATCTGATTTTTGGTCTTTTTAAACACAGAAAACAACTACTTCACTTTAAATATAACTTGTCCTCACTTACTATATGAGTTCTGTGTACTTTTTAGTAGTTTATAAGTGCTTTTCACAACTTCCCAGAACAGAGCAAATCACAGTAAAGCTAACAACAAATAGCATGCTAACATGAATACTGATAATGAGACGATAAAATGGTTTATAATGATGCAGACAATGCACAGTGGACAGATTTTGACCTCAAAAGCTGTTTATACAATATATCTGTACTGGTATATTGTATACAGCACATTTTTGTCAGATCTCAGCAGTTCGCTAAAAACGGCGCGGTGCCTGCATAACTGAGCCACACAGACCGATTTTCTGGGCACAGAAGCGCTGTGACCAGTGGCTAGAGTTTTGAATTGCTTAACTAAATTTCAGCGTGAGAAATGTGTGGCGTGTGAACACGTTGACTTGCGTGTGTCACACTCTCAAAGCGTGAGACTTGAGAGCGCTGAGTAGTAGTAGTAGTAGTAGTAGTAGTAGTAGTAGTAGTAGTTGTAGCTTTACTAGCAGTCGCAATAGTTGTAGTAGTAGTTGTAGAACTCGTAGTAGCAGCAGCAGCAATTGTGGTAGTAGTAGTAACAATAAATAGTAGCAGCAGCAGCAATACCAATGGTAGCAGTTATAGTAGTAGTAGTAGCAGCAGCAGTAGTAGCAATAGTAGTGGTAGTAGTAGTATTACTACTACTACTACTAGTAGTGTTAATAGTAGTAACAATATGTAGTAGCAACAGCAGCTATAGTAGTAGTAGTTGTAGAAGCAGAAGTAGCAGTAGTAGTAGCAGTAGTAGTAGTCGTACTAGTAACAGCAGTAGTAGTAGTTGTTGTAATAGTAGCAGTAGCCAAAGAAGTAGATTAAGATCAAGTCTTTATTTGGTCTCACACACAATGACACACAGTGACACATGGGAGAAATTTGACTTCTGCATTTGACCCATCCTTTTTCAGGAGCAGTGAGTAGTAGTAGCAGCAGCAGCAATTGTACTAGTAACAATAAGCAGTAGCTATAGCAACAATACAAATAGTAGTAGTAGCAGTATTAAGAGTAACAACAGCAGTAGTAGTAGTTGTAGTAGTAGTAGTAGTAGTAGTAGTAGCAGCAGTAGTAGTAGTAGTAGTAGTAGTAGTAGTAGTAGTAGTAGTAGTAGTAGTAGTAGCAATAGTAGTAGTAGTAGTACCCATAGAAGTATGCAATGCTAGATATATTAGCAGTAGTAGCAGCAACAATTGTACTAGTAACAATAAGCAGAAGCAAAAGCAGATAGTAGTAGCAGTTGTGGTAGTAGTAGTAGTACTACTACTAGTAGTAGTAGTAGTAGTAGTAGTAGTAGCAATAGTAGTAGTGGCCCCACACAAATTCCTTCATTAATTGCCATTTCCATATAGATAATGGTATGGAAAGACATTAGCACACCGTAAATTCTACTCCAAAAATGTAATGGCATACCACTGAAAAATAAATCTATAATTCAAATAAAGCCATGGGGAAGGGGCAGCACTGGTCTGGTACAGCCAAAAGAAACAAAAAAACAAGTAAGTGAAAAATGGACTTGTGTTTGGTGTAAAGAGCCTCCCCCCCTGCGCGACACAAAGACGAGGATTAGGGACGATCTGCTGAATAATTCATGAGGGAAGCAGGCCCACATTCTCATACACAGACAGGGGGAGGGAAGGCGGAGAGGGAGGGGGGTCTGGGTGGGATCTTTCACTTCACCAAGTGTAGGAACTGTCCACAATATTGCCTCACCAGCCAGTCCCTTCTACATTCCGTTTGAATCCACAAAACCTCTTTTCAAATTCGAGAAGTTCCAACCACCCCATTTGTATCAAGTCTCCTCTTGAAAATCTTTGCAGCATTCAGAATAAAATATATGACTTCTGTTACCTGAAAGAAGTAGTAGTTTGATGCTTCTATTCAATTCTGTACAAATCCGTGCTGGTTCTCAGTCCTTTCTAGGGTTATAAGAAAAAAATCCATTTATAAGTTACATTCACTGTTCTCTAGGGATGTAACAATATCCAGAAATATTGTGGACCATCATCATAAAGTATATCGAATGACAAGTTTCTTTGCTTAAATTTGTTGTTGTGACGCACCATCAACTGAAAAACAGAGATATACCATGATTCTTTGCTCTGTTTCAGTCCAATCTACATGGTGAAATAACTGTTATGAAGCACTTTTAAATCTTAAATGTTTGGATTATGACATAAAAGAAAATATAAAATTCGCAATTTTTGTACTGTGAGATGCATATCATGAAAATATCGTTTTGAGAGATTTGGATATTGTTACAACCTGCTGTTCTCATATTTCATACAATTTTGTTCCCATCAAGGTGTACAGTAATCCCTCGCTCTATCGCGGTTCACACTGGATTTTTTTATTTTTATTTATAGTGTAACATTTTTTTTATAGTGTAACATTGTGTTCTGCGTCCTGATTGGCTAAGAGACTAGACCAGGACTAAACGTGGACTAAACCAGGTCTAGACCAGAACTAAACCAGGTCTAGACCAGGTCTAAACCTGGACTAAACCTGGACTGGTCCTGGACTAAACCAGGACTAGACCAGGTCTAAACCAGGATTAAATGACTCCGTGCGGCGCTTTGCTGGTTTCGCGCGGCTCTTGCGTTCGTTTGTGCGTGTTCGGTTTGTGGCTCGGGCTGTGGGCGCCGCGGTTCGATCTCGTGCTCGCAGCCCCGGTGTACGCGCGGCCTCAAGCCGGTCACGCTGCTCTGTCACGGATTTGACCACGATGAGGGGTGCACGTGTCGCGCACTTCTCCAAGGGGTTGGTGCGCATCGTGTCCCGGGACGTGGCAGTGCTCCTTGCGCGTCCGGCAGGGCTTCCGGTGCCGTGTCTTCCCCCACGGCGTCACTATGAATACATTTTGTTGAAAATCTACGAAAATCTCGTGTTTAAACGAGAAGGAAATGTGAGAAAAGGTTAATTCCAGTCTGAGAAAAGTGTATAATGTGTGTGGTGAGGCATATTATTATTATTACAATTATTATTATTATTATTTGATATATTACTTATTTTGTTATTATTATTACCTATCTTTATGCCATTTTTGCCTGCATGCACTTGTCTTCTTTTTCAAACTGTCCCTACCTGGAGCTACTGTGACAAGTAAATTTCTCTTGTGTGAGATCAATAAAGTCTTATCTTATCTTATCTTATCTTATCTTATCTTATCTTATCTTATTTACAGCCTTAAAACATGTAGAATAATTGTAAAATATAAAGTTGTCCTACTTTGCGGACTCTTATTGCGGGTTATTTCTGGAACCTAACCCCCGCGATAAACGAGCGATTACTGTAGCTGACTATGATTATTATGAAGTATTTTGGAACAGGGGTCTCCAACTTGTAGCTCGGAAGCTATCAATAGCTCTCCACCCCCTTCCAAGAAGCTCGCCAAGGGATTTCTGAATTATATGAATTACTTTGTATTACTCAAATTT
This sequence comes from Paratrypauchen microcephalus, assembly GCA_036785185.1. Taxonomy (NCBI): domain Eukaryota; kingdom Metazoa; phylum Chordata; class Actinopteri; order Gobiiformes; family Gobiidae; genus Paratrypauchen; species Paratrypauchen microcephalus. The sequence continues at coordinate 312,457 of JAVJIX010000343.1, forward strand.
GATTTATTAAATGCCTATTTCAGTTGTAAGTGTATCATTATGATGCCTAATTTTGTGCTGATTACTGGACAATGGGTTACATTTTATAGACATCTAACTTTACCTCATCTACAGTGTGCCATGGCTCTTATACGCTAAAATTAGTAGCTCTCTGACATTTTCTTTTTACAAAAAGTAGCTCACAGGAGGAAAAGGTTGGAGACCTCTGAATTAGAAGTATTATGGATAAATCATCCATTGTTTTAGTATCAGGATATATTGTGATATATCGAATCGTGACATACGTATCATATGTGTCATATGGTCAGACTCAAGGCAACGCACACCCCTAGTCCTGTCTGTAGATTTTTCTCCCTTTTTTAAATGTAAGCAGCCATGTTTGTTTTTGACGCCAACAGAGCTTACGTCTCTTTCTGATCCACCTGTCAATCACACCCTCTGAAATGAGGGAGACAGGACACAGCTCCATATCCACTCGTGTGGTTCTGGCTGGAGAGGTAATCGCAATATCTGGCAGATAGAAATCTTGGCATTCTAGAATTCCTAACACTGAGCTGGAGGACTTTTTTTTTGTATAGACTATGGTCATTTCTCAGTTGACGTCTTGTGAACCCTTCTTGGCGTATCTCTTTATTTGTGCACAAGAGGCAAAAACTCTCTTGCTAGTCTTGATCAAGCAGATCTGGAGATGTTTTGGTAGTAGTAGTAGTAGTAGTAGTAGTAGTAGTAATAGTAGTAGTAGCAGTAGTACTTTCTATGTCTAAGTTTTGAATCTGCCCTGGTGTGTCCGGTCTACCAAAGGTAAAACTATGAATAAAATACTGATAGTTTATTTAGTTTGGAGATAAAATAAAGATGAGACACTCATGTGGAAACAGGAAACAGAGGAGCATGTCAGGAGCAGGAGGGTGAGTCCAGCTGTGCACATCTGGACCTCAGCCCTGACCCAAACCTGTCCCAAACCAGAGCCTATTTTTAACCCAGCTTCAGCCACCAGGGCACAGCAGGATTAAACTCAGTCTGGAGTATTGAAAGGTCTGATTCTGCATTATCTGCACAGCTTAGCTTGGTCAGTACATTACATTACACCACCAGGCCAAGTTACTGATCAGATCTGTCAAGAGGTGACCCCACTCATAGAATGAATTCATGTTTTTAAGGTATTCTGCAGAAATAAAACATAATTTATAGCGGTTTTGTTTTATTTTCAAAGGTTTGGATATAGAACACACACTTTATGAAGATGTGAGTCTTGTCATTGGTTTATTATTCATGAGAAAAAGAATCAATGAGTGAATCAATAAACTGTGTTCATCTGGGGTGAGAGAAGGGTAATTTTACATAATGAGCTCTTTTGTTTCACACGTGTCACTGAAATAAACCTGACTGATATCCCTTTGTATTTAAAACAGAGATAAGTCTGAACTGGCCAGATTAGTCACTTGTTTTCTAAAAATTTGGTAACTCTGATTTCAGTCATAAGCAACAGCAATTTGAACCAACCCTTCATAACATACAACATTTGACAGCAATATTTAGGTCAATAATTCTGACTCCATCCGTATAACACCTCACAGAGCAGGGGGAGAATCTGGCCGTCCTTTGTTCACTGAAGCATAGGTTTAGTCTGGTTAAACTTAGGTGGATGTTGATTAAAACAGATCTGCAGTCTGACCTTGGGCCAAACCCTGACCATCACCACTAATTTGCTCACCACCTCTAGTCTACCCCCTGCCTCCTCTCTCCCCTCCCCCACAAAGGTGCTCCTACATGGGGCTACCTCTCCACTGGCTCTGCTTGGTTTTACGCTTTCTCTCCTGAGACACCTTTACAGCTCATGGTTCATATTTGAGTCTAATTATGGATGTCAGAAGTATCAAAAGTAAGATACTAATCAATATTTAAAGGTGCACTATGTACGTTTTTGGTTGAGGGTCCCTCACCTGCTTGTTTCTTTGTATATGTCGTTGCTCTGCCTGGACTGTTCCACAGTATGATATTAAACAGTCCTGCCTTACATTTATTAGGTGGAAAGAGAAAAGCATTTGACAGACCCTTCACCAGAAAAGTTAGCAAATGTGCCTTTAAACTACCTAATTTGAGCAGGTATCGATACTAGGGATGCAAATTATCGATTAATTCATTAATCTATAGTTGATTGACCTTATCGATCGACTTACGATTAACTGATAAGCGGTGTTTTTCACCTGAATTTTAGTGTTTCAATAGGGTCTTTAAGAATATAAGCTATAGTAACATAACACTGAGTCAAAAATATATCATAGTATTATTATATTGTATATTCCTCAATTAATTATTCCTTAGTAAAAAGCAGACAAATGTATTGATCCTGAATAACAAAATACATTCTTTATTGAAAATAAATTGAGGACTGGCTCAGTTGTTGCACTTGCAGCATGGAAATCTTGAAATTAAAAGGAACAGAAGAAATTAAATAACAGAATGTTATTTAGTCTACATATTATGATGAAACCAGTGAATCCAGGCTATTTTTAGGACATTCTCAACATTTATTTTGAACTAAGGCATCAACAATATTTCTCTCCCTTAATCTGTGAAGGGTTACAGTACAAAATATACATTTCACAGGGCCCCTGGACACAGCATAAAACATTACAGGGCCTCAAACCAGAACAATCAAGAAATTATAAAAGCATGTAAGTTACATGCTTTTATAATTTCAAAAATATATGGTTCTAGGTCCAGCTCTACTGTGAGTTGTACGGCAACATCCAGAGAGGAAAGGGTTACATGATGTAACGCTATGGTCTTTCTCGCGAGTGGGTTCACATCTCGTGTTCACATTCCAGAGTAGCGCCCTCTAGCGATTAGTTACAATTAATGCATTTTGTTCAGCCAACGTCCTGATCGACAATTAATTGTAAGTTGATTAATTGTTGACATCCCTAATCGATACTGTAAAAGTCACATTCACAGGACAGAAATGGACCTTTTCTGAATAGCTTTAGAATGATGTTGAGCTGCATCAGAACGAGTATAAGAGCACACAGACTAGTGTACGCCCATGGACCACTATGGAACCTACAGGACCAATGAGGGATTACACAGATATAAGACCACATGGGAATAGAAAAGAAAGAACTGTGATTTAATGTTGAAAATCACATTCTATTGTCTAAAGAAAGAGTGTTTTTTTTTATTGACATTGTGTATTGAAATTTTAGTACTGTGACAACACTAAGTCCAATATGTTGTGTTTTGAAATCTGAAGGAATCCCATAGGTGGCAAGTTTTAGCTAACCTTCCTCAAAAAAGTTGCAATAAAACACCTCTAAATGATGCCGGTAGTCCTTGCACCCTCTGCTGACGTATTAATGCAGAATTACTTAGAAATCTATCAGCCATGTACAGTGAAGTAAGAGTTGACTGTAATATCCCGTCTCCTCCCCCTCCGTCTCCATGGTAACTGTGCACATCCTCTCACACTGCTATTGGAACAGTGAATAGCTTTACATGCTCTGGTTCAATCTAAATCTGGATTATTGTGGGTATTATTGTGAGTAAACAATGACATGATTAAGCAGTTCACCAATGATGCGAATTTTCAAAACTGGGTGAAAGAAAACATATTGTTCTTGAGCCTGGTATAAATATATATATGAACTCCATTTATGGGAGTTCATATAGGCATGATTGACAGGTGGAATAGCCAATCAAGGACATGCACGGGCTGTCTGTATCAAAACAAATATGGCTATTTACGAGGAAAAAGCATTAAAGTTGCATTGTGTAATATTCCTGGTTGGGAGTCCTTCAAATGCTTGTCCATTCTATCTTCACGAAGAACAAACCAAGCCAAGTTACAGGTCAGATCTGTTGAGAGGCAACAGTCGCCTGTTTTTCTATTAATTTTTGAGCTATAGAACCACCTATAGAGCCCTTTACAGTTAGTAAACAGACGTGACGTCACCGGCATGTGCGCGCACTGTTGACTCAGAATCAACCATGGCGGACCATAGCGGAATGATAGGGAGGGCTACATTCAAAAGCTCACGTTGAGCAACGGGGTTCGACTACCAGATCCTTATGCGATCACGGAGTGGCAGTACGACCGCAGAAAGTGGCCAGATTTACAGTGGCCAGATATCCACTGTTATTTAGTGGAGAAGCCCAGCGTGTATACAAGAGAGAAAGTGCGCACATACAAATCCATGGATGCCTACCAGTTTGCCGTGTGTGGCCATGTACAGGAGGTAAAATACCACGATATCGATGGGGAGTTTTGCGTGTTGGCATCTGATGTTCTCCCCAGTCAAAGACAAGGCCACAAGACGACATGTACAATGCTTGGGCGATCATCAACAAGCGCGATAACTACGTTCTGACCGCCAACTGCACTTGCGTTGCGGGGTAAGTAACATACTACGACTTAAGATGCGTGAAAAGTCCCTCAGTCGTCCAGGTAGAATCCATGATAAAAGGAGAAGTTCAATTTGTCAACTGGACAAATTGAACTTCTCCTTTTATCATACTACGACTTAATTCACGAGTCACAGATGTGATCTCAGTCATGTCAAATGCCATTTATGATGGTCATGCGAAAACTTATCATGCATTTTAACAAAGTTATTTGTGTTCGTTTACATGTGTCTGTCATAGAGGTTACCCGGGTAATATGTCTGTGAGCTTTGCGGTGTCCTGTGCTTGCTAGTTAATCAGCATGATTAAACACCATTGAACACCTGGGCAAATTACCCTAAACAAGCAGCAGGTGTTCACTTGTGTGTATGTCAGTTGAATGATATGAACTATCATTTATTCCATCTGTTTCTCTTTATTCGAGTTCTTCTCTTCTATATCTTCGCTGGGGGTTTTATGGCAGCAGTGGCTTTGTTTTGAGTCAACACTGCGCGTGCATTCAGTGATGACGTAGCTTTGAAACTGGTCTATAGTTTAATAAATGTAAGTTAGAGCATTTTAATATCATATTTTTTAAGATGAAACAACTATAACGTGGAGTGCAGAGTAAATGAATAATGCTGTAACAAGCTTTGGGTTTCTTGAAAGGCGCTACATAAATGCAATGATTAATTAATAAATTCATTATTGGCATAATTTGGACATTTTAAATCACAATATTCATCTAAAAGGACTTAATAAAAGAAACATGTCTGTGTCCATTGTGTTAGAAAACTGTGGTGCCCAGTGGGAGCTGACGCCACGGTAAACATCATCATAATAAAGAGGATTTCTTTTTTATTTGTACCAAAATAACTATCGCAATCAATCCCGATATCTAAAATAACTTCTATGAATACAGGCCTGTTTCCTGCTCCACTGGCATCTCAAAACTCTACACGGATCCTCATTATTGTGCACTGACATTATGGGATACAGTTTTCTGGCACTTTCCGGCTTATGTTTAGCCCGAGCAGAGACTGTGACTGTCCCTGTAATGTGTGCGAGCCTCCTGGTGCTGCTCACACATGACTGACAGCCTGTTTGGACGATATCAGAGGACAGAGGAGGGGACAGAGGAGAGGACAGAGGAGAGGACAGAGGAGAGAGGAGGGGACAGAGGAGAGGACAGAGGTGAGGACAGAGGAGAGGAGAGAGGAGGGGACAGAGGAGAGAACAGAGGAGGGGACAGAGGAGAGAACAGAGGAGGGGACAGAGGAGAGAACAGAGGAGAGGACAGGAGGAGACAGAGGACAGGACAGAGGAGGAGACAGAAGAGAAGACAGAGGAGAGGACGGAGGGGGGGACAGTGGAGGGGAGCAAGGAGAGGACAGTGGAGGAGACAGGAGGGGACAGAGAAGGGGACAAAGGAGAATACAGAGGAGGGGGCAGAGGAGAAGACAGAGGTGAGGACAGAGGTGAGGACAGAGGAGAGGACGGAGGTGGGCACAGAGGAGAGGACAGAGGAGGAGACAGAGGAGAGGACAGAGGAGGGGACAGAGGAGAGGACGGAGGAGAGAGAGGAGGGGACAGAGGTGAGGACAGAGAGGACAGGAGGAGACAGAGGACAGGACAGGGGAGGAGACAGAAGAGAAGACAGAGGAGAGGACGGAGGAGGGGACAGTGGAGGGGACCAAGGAGAGGACAGTGGAGGAGACAGAGGAGGGGACAAAGGAGAATACAGAGGAGGGGGGCAGAGGAGAAGACAGAGGTGAGGACAGAGGACAGGACAGAGGTGGGCACAGAGGACAGGACAGAGGTGAGGACAGAGGAGGAGACAGAGATGAGGACAGAGGAGAGGACAGAAGAGGAGACAGATAGTCAAGAAGTATTAATAACAGCAATAATAGTACATGGTAAAAAAAAGTTTTGCAAAAAAGTGCAGGGGAAGAAGTAAACAATATAATTTTTAAAAAAAGTGTAATAAAATATTATAAAATACAAAGGTACAGGTAGAATTAAATAAGGTGTAAGTAGAGTATTTCACAGATTGCACATAATATAGTATAAGTTAGAGCTGGGCGGTATGACCAAAAATTTATATCACGGTATTTTTCAAAATTATACCAGTGTCACAGTATTTGAAGGTATTTTTTTTCATGCATGACTAGGTGTTAACCCAATTTCCTAATAATTTATAGAGAATAATTACTGCAGTAAATTTGACTTGGTAAAACATATCTGGGTCCATATCTGAAGAACATATTTGGTATGAACTACGGATGTCAACAATTAATTGATTAACGATTAATTGTCGATTAAGACATTGGTCGAACAAAATGCATTAATTGTAATTAATCACTAATCGCGGACACGCGCACCCACGTGGTCATGAAACAAGGCAACCGCACACCGCGCTGCGCCAAGCTCGACTCACAGCCGGTCGCAGGCGCCAACGGCACTGCTCAGCAGCCCCGGGTGTATGCGTGAGGCGAGATCGAACCGCGTCGCCCGGAGACTACGGGCCCGCGGCGCCTGGTCGAGTCCTGGTCTAGTTCTGGTTCAGTCCACGTTTAGTCCTGGTCTAGTCTCTTAGCCAATCAGGACAAAACACAATGTTACACTATAAAAAAAAAAATTGAGAAAAAAAATAAATAAAAAAATCTGCGAACCGCGATAGAGCGAGGGATTACTGTATTTTGTTATTCAGCATCAATACATTTGTCTGCTTTTTACTAAGGAATAATTAATTGAGGAATATACAATATAATAATACTCTGATATATTTATGACTCAGTGTTATGTTACTATAGCTTATATTCTTAAAGACCCTATTGAAACACTAAAATTCAGGTGAAAAACGCCGCTTATCAGTTAATCGTTAATCGATCGATAAGGTCAATCAACTATCAATTAATGAATTAATCGATAATTTGCATCCCTAGTATGAACCAGTATACCGCCCAGCCCTAGTATAAGTATTGCACGTGGATTGTGAAGCAGGTTATTGCACAGGTAACAGTAGTTTACAGTGAGGTAGTGACAAACATGATACATTCATATAGAGCAGCAGCAGTAAACATATTATGCATAATGAAAAGTAGTAGAGTTCAGTATTATTTAGAGTATTATTGAGAGTTCAGTAGTCTGACAGCTTGGGGGTAATAGCTGTCTTTGAGTCTTTTTGTGCGTGCTGGCAGGCTCCTGTATCGTCTACCAGAGGGTAGCAGACGGAAGAGTCCTTGTGCCGGATGAGTATGGTCCTTAGTGATGCTGCGTGCCTTACGCAGACCCCTGCTGTGGTAAATGTCCTGGATGGAGGGGAGACTGCTGCCAGTGATGTCCTCTGCCACTCGCACCACCCTCTGTAGTGCTTTGCGGCTCTGAGCGGTGCAGTTCCCATACCACACTGTGATGCAGCCCGTCAGCAGGCTCTCGATGGTGCACCTGTAGAAGTTTGTGAGGATGCTGGTGTTCATACCAAACTTCTTTGTCGGGCTTTCTTAACCACAGTGTCTGTATGTAGTGTCCAGGACAGATCCTCAGTGATGTGTACCCCAAGGAACTTAAAGCTGCTGACCTGCTCCACCTCAGCGTTGTTGATGAAGATGGGGGGATGCTGGTCTACACGCTGTCTCCTGAAGTCCACAATCATTTCCTTAGTTTTGCTGACGTTCAGAAAGAGGTTATTTTCCTGACACCAGCTGGTCAGTGATTTCACCTCGTCTCTGTAGGCGCTCTCGTCGTTGTTAGTGATGAGGCCTAAGAAGATGTTGAGCTTGTCCGGAAATGATGCGCTGGACAGTTCCACTGGCCCATGCCACACGCGTCTCGAGTCGCGGCTCTGCTGGGCAGACTCCACCTCCCTGTAGTCGCTCTGGGAAGTCCTGATGGTCTTTCTGAGGTCGTACTTGGCTGCTTTGTAGGGTTCGGGGTCTCCTGAGTTGAAGGCAGCGGTGCAAGCTTTCAGTTTAGCACACACCTCCGGTCCAGCCCAGGATTTCTGATTAGGGTAAGTGCAGATGGAGATTTTGGGCACCATGTCCTCAATGCTCTTCTCTATGTAGCCTACGTATTAATGTCAGGAAGAATGAAGCAGGAAGAATGGAGCAAATTGTGCCAAAAGTGAAACACTCCAACGCGCTAATTGAATAAAGCTGTAAAGGTGTGGTTAGGACTGTCACAAGAACAAATCTGAGGTGAAATATTGTCAAAATATGAAAATATGGACTATAAACTATATACTGAAATTAATTTTAACCTCTGACTGTCCAGGATACACACTTCTCCAATTTCAACGTATCAGACGGTCATGACTGACAGGTGGAATAGCCAATCATGGACAAGCATGGTCCATTTGTATCAAGTCTGGCTCCTTACGAGGAAAAAAGAAAGGAAGAAATATGACGGGATTGAAAAACATTGCTGATTTCTGCAGAATCAATGAGCAAAACATTAAAGTTGCATTGTGTAATGTTTGTCTCCATGGAGATGTGTTTCATCTGAAAGCTTTCACAGTATAACATTAAGCATTTCTATCTTCACGAAGAGCAAACCAGGCCAAGTAACAGGACAGATCTTAAAAATTCAACATTTCACATAAACGAAAACTGAAAAAGCAAAAACATATCTTGCTAATTTATCTTGTGTATCCTTGTGAATGCATTGTCCTTATCTCTGTGCAGCAGTCTTTGAGCTGTCCACACTTGCATACTTATGTCCCACCTGTCCAGAGTCCATATGTTCGTACAGAGAAGGCCACTAAGTGTTGTGTACAGTGTTTCTTGGCTGCATTGGCGATGGTGCGCTCAGATGGTGTGGTTCAAACTCACAGCTGCTGTAATGAGCTTGAGTGCTGAGTAGGAAATGTCACCATACTTCCCCTTGGACAGTCATTTACGTGAGTGGGACAAAAGAAAGGCAAAAGAAAGAGTTAGGCAAGTTAGGGTGAGATGAGGACAGTCCAAATAATAATGGATCAGTTATATATAGCGCTTTTCTGGGCATTCAAAAGTGCTTTACAGATCATTATTCATCCACTCCACAATTAGTGGTGGTAAGATACTATTGTAGCCACAGCTGCCCTGGGGCAGACTGACAGAAATGAGGCTGTAAATCTGCACCATCGGCCCCCCTGACCACCACCATCCCTGACACACCTCTTTCTTACAAGGCAATGTGGGTAAAGTGTCTTGCATAAGGATACAACAACAGTTTTTGACACTGTTGCCCCCCCCGTGGCACCTGATTTTCCCAGCGGTCTCCCATCCGAGTACTAACTGAGCTTCTGAGATCTGACGGGATCAGGCTTTGACAGGCTGGTAAATACAAGCTAGAAACATATCAAATATACTAGGTTTGCTTTGAGACTTTGAGACAGAAGACGCAAAAGTGGCGTCTCGTCTTCAATGTTTTATCCGCGTTCAGACGAGCGTTCTCAACAGGAAATGTTTGTTTATACGAAGACGCAAAAGTGGACGCAAAAGCCAGCGAAGGGAGGCGCTGTAAATAACTGGACTGAAAAACAAACAAACCAAAAAACATCACAACAGCGTCAAATTACATACTTCAAAATAAAATGTTCTAGTTGCGTTTTAAATGAGTTGTTAAGTTCCGCTCCAAACATTTCAGTGACTTGTATTTTTGTTGACATGTTTTTGAATATTGTACTGAAAATAGTGACATTACAGGAGGATTACAGTGAATTAGAAAATATAAAATCACATCGGGTTTTACATTTGAAGTGCCTCATGCGGAAGTCGCTTGTCTTGGCGTCTGTGTGGCTGTGAGAGTGTGAGAAAGACTTGTACGGGAAGAAGAGAAAAGACCGTAGACGTGTGTGGGTGCGATTTATACAATTGTTGAAATGACTCTTGTATTGCCGCATCTATGTGACGTAAACGCGTACGCGACGTGAGCAGATCTGACCAGTTTTGCGTCTTGGGCAGTTTACACGGAAACGCTACAGCGGAGCATATTTAACTTTTCCACTCTGGACGGTGGTTTCAGATTTTTGCATTTTTAGGCCCCGAAAACACCGTCACCGTGTAAACGAAAGGCACTTCTGATCAAATATTTTGTTGTTTTTACCCGTAAGCGTTCTCGTGTAAACAGGTCCTTATTCTCTTAAAGTACTACATCACAAGTAGTACTGATGTACCAATAACAAGACTGGTCAAATTGGTGCCGGTTCAGCCAATATCCTGGTTGGGCCTTTTTATTGGATTGGGGCTAATATGGGTCTGGAATGCTTCATCATGTTATCTTATTCATATAGTTCAACAGTTACTTGTTGGATTAAGAACACAACTGGATACATTTTGTAGTAAGGTAACTGTATTTTGATAGAAATAGAATTCTTTTTCCAGTATCCACAATGGTATTGGTTAATATCAGGTACCCAAAATCCAAAGTATTGATATCGAAACTGAAAAAGCTGGATCCCTATTTAAAGGAGCTGTACTTATTTTATAGTCTTAAAGATCCCATGACATGGTACTTCTTGATGCTTTTATATGGCGCCTTAATGGTTCCCTAATACTGTAAATGAATCCTTCTTCAAAATCAAGACTCAGTGCATGAGAAAGACCCATGAACACAGTCAGAGTCAAAAATATGTCTCTGGAAGACTTTATTCTGGGCGTTGTTGCTTGAATGCAAATGAGGAGGACAGAGACAGGCCAGTGCAGCGGGTGGGGGTGTGGCCAAACTCTCCACTCTTTCCTCTTTAGCGGTGCGATGTGCGCTGGCTCCACTTCCGCGTTTTTGCGCGGAGGAAGAGATGAGACGATTTCCATTGAAAAATAAACACATTTCCACAGAAAATAAAATTAAACCACTGCTGTTTCAGAGGTTCGGAGGCTCGGATAAAGGACATCCGAGCCTGGAAACACTCTCACGTGCCTCCAGGCAAATAAAAAAACGCATCTCGCATTGCTTAGCTCGTTCGCGGTCCAAACTCTCTGGGCGTGAGTTCCAGAGACAGTGGGTAGGAATACAGACGGGCGGTGGAACTGCATTTGCATTTTTCCTTGAGTGTGACGTCAGAAACCAGCCTTGTTCAGAATCGCCCATTTGGGCTGTCTTTTTTTCAAACGCAGAAAAGGATCGCAAATGCTCAGTTTACACATTTCGCAACTTTTAGCCATGGGGGGGGGGACTAAACAGGGTAGGGGAGCTCACATTAATGTTCAAAAACCTCAGAAAGTGAAAATTTCATGCCATGGGACCTTTAAAACATCGAAAAAACAGAACTAATTCATATTAAGTGGTTTGCAGTGATCCAAAGTTATTCCTCACTTACCTTATGCATTCTGACTTTTGTTTCTTTATAATTAGATACAGACAGAACACGGTGGACTTAATTGACCTCAAGAGCTGCTTATACAATATATCTGTACTGGGGCAAGACAAATTTTGCTCAAATACATGGAAAAAAATCACTTAAAGCAGGCCGATTATGCAAAAGAGCTTTTAACCACGTCATAGCTGTCTCATTTACCCTCTCGAAGTTGCATTTGGATTGATTTGTGCATGTTTGAGCAATCTATAATCACTTATTTCCAAGAAGATTACCAATCAACATGGTACCCACTGCCCACTGCTCTGTACTTACTTCATTCTACAATTTTATTCTCTTAATCAGTGATACATGTACGATTTAACATTGCATAGTCATTTTGGTACAAGACAGTTTCTTTCATTAAGTTGTTTTAGGAGAATATTACGATTTAAATTGCACAAATTATAACACAATGATCCACGGGTGTCACAGATTATACCTAAATAGTGGACAAAAGCACACTTTGTATTGTTTTTGCTCCTTTTTCCATTTTGTGCAGTGTGTTCTGTGTCCTTGTGGAGAGAGTCACTGAGTTCATATACGTGCATGAGCCTGTCTGCACGTGCACGCTCCTCTGCTTGTGCGCGCTCTTCTCCACGTGCACACCCCTCCATCCCGCTCACAGTGACTTATTAACATTCAGGCCACCTTCACTCACACACAGTGGGTTTCCACAGTGCTTCTCGGGGACAGCATATTTACTTACTTTAATTAATTTACATCATGGAGACCTGATTTTTGTCCAAAAAAAGAAAGAGGTCCGCACTGCAGTTCTTTGAAGCTCCCAAATTTAGATTTTGAGATGTTTCGGGTCAAGCCCTTCATCAGACCCAACACGCAGTCGCAACTTTTCATTGGATGTGGATGCCTGATTCTCACCATAAGACATGTAGGTGTACAGATGTTAGTCCCCACACTGTAAACGCCTGCTTATTTTATTGTGGAAAAAGTCCTGAAATAAGAGAAAAAGCCAAAGGAGAGATTTATGTGTGCGTATATTTAGTACAGACCAGGTGAGGACACAATACAGGACATGCACAATTTTGTAGTAAGGTAACTGTGTTTTGAGAGGATTTGGGGTTTTTTCCAGTCCCCACAATGCTATTGGTTAACATCAGGTATCGGCAGATTCCAAAAGCCAAAGTATCAATATCGAAACTGAAAAAGCTGGATCGGTGCATCATTAAAACTTTTGTACCATTATTATTATAATTTTTTTGTTATTTTTGATTTATAGCAGTAATATGTGACAGACCGCAGCAAAACCAGTCACAAGTCGTCCCAGAGGCATTTTGAGTTATTCACAGATTCTGAAAAAAAACTGCAGGTTTTCTTTATGTCCAAAATACTGCATTATGCAGTACAATACAGTAAAATGAAGTATTTTTGGTCGTCTATTAGAATAAGATGTAATATGATGCTTTGGGGTGGGTATTGGCAAAGAAGTCACGATTCAATTCAAATCACGATTCATATGCCACGATGCGATACTATCACGATGCATCACGATACTTGAATTATTGCGATGCATTGCAATATATTCGACATACTTCAGTGAAAATGTACCAAAAAAAAAGAGGATAACTTAAATATCAGTGGCTGTGTATCTGGGCAGTGTCTTCAATTGATACAGAACTCTGAGCAACTCAATTCATAACTGAATTTATTGAATAACAAAAACAAATAAACCAAACCAATAACAAAAAAGGATAGGATAGGATTTTTTTCTAAAACAAAAAATGATGTTCAAACTTTTGCCATTTTGGAGGTAGCTACCATCATAACAAACAATACCCTTTCACAAAGAAAAAAGTGCATAAAATGTATAAAAAAACAACAACTAATAATTAATTAATTTATGTATTTATATTAAATATTCAATTATTAAATATTCAATTATGAATTAATAAAAATCGATTTTTGGCATCAAGAATCGATGCAGTATATTGTGAAAGTTAGTACCGCGATGCATTGTCATGACGATTATTTTGCCCACCCCTAATGATGCTAATGTTGACAATTACACAAGCCCCCTGCTTTCAGCTAAATATCTCCCTTTGATGCAGAAATAATATGACCACATGAAAGCTGAAGTATTTAAACATGTCCTAAAGTCTGTAGTGACAAAGTTTAGAGGGACTTTACTCACCCCGTAAATATCGTCTGTTTGCCTCATTGTCCAATTATTCGCGTATCCTCCCACTGTCTTTTGGCAGCTAAGGAATCCGAACGCATTAGCTACATAAGCTCCGGAGAACGTTTCTGGCTGAACATGTCCCAAGGAGAGAGTTTTCCTTCCTTCTTACATAGCATTTACAGTCAAAGTTACAGATTTTCTCCATTTCACTGTCCTTATCCTCTTCAAAAGTTACTGTAGATATCGCGTCTGATATCTGACGATCAGCTCCTCTGCTGCGAGGCCGACAGATCAGCGTCCTGTAAAACAGCCATGATTCAGCTCATCCGCAAAACATTACATCTTTACCTGCAGCTACACAGCTTACGTACCACAAGGTTTGCTTCTCGCTCACAGTTGAATGGCAGAAAAAGAAAACAAAAGAGCGCTAATCGTCACGTGAATGGCCAGTAGCGCCAGTATGGTAATTATGGTAATTTACACACGCCCCGATTCTTTCGGGCTGTTATCTGAAACATGGAGTGGCTTCTTCATGATCTCAACTCGCACATTTTGCAAAAAACCAAAAATCACAAAATTTTTTGGGGAAAAAAAATGCTTCTAACGCGATTTTCTCCTGTTCGCTCTGAGCGACTTGTGGCGGGTTTTGCCATGGTTGGTCACATATGGGTGTCATCTGTGGTTGGAACAGGAGTAGATTTTTGTCAGATTGTGATGTTGAAATATGTTTGGATTTGTTGGTGTTACGCTGACCGCCTTGACAGTGACCCAGAATACACACTTCTCTGATACTTTACAAAAATGTGAGTCTGTGAATCTGGTCACTGTTCATTCAAGTTCACATTCAAATGAGAGTGATTGACAGGTGGTTTAGGTAAAAGTTAAAATAGTCACAAGGGACTGAATATCATTGCAGTTTTTGGAAGAAAATCAACTACTCACTAACGAGATGGGCAGCTATCCACAGGAGGGGTCGACAGCATGTGGTGCTTTGATGTGATGACGTTTACGGTGACGTCAGCTCCCATTGGACATTCTAACACAGAAGACAGTGGACTAGTTTCTTTTATTAAGTTGTTTTTGATTAATATTCCAATTTAAAATGTCCAAATTATAACATAAAGGGACATTTAAGGTCCTGTATCACGCAGAATTGACTCTTGTCAGTTTTAAGCCATGTTATGATGCTATTACCTCTTCAAAAGCGTAGCTGGACTGTTTTGTTTCATTCACACATTAGCACATCTACATCTCCAAAGCTCAAAACGCTCTGCTCCACCTTGTGATGTCATGAAGCTGTAGTTTTCAAGCTAACAGCTTCTTTTACCTGCTGTTCAGTAAAGTGTGGCAATTCCAGAGCTGAAATCATCCAAATGAGTCAAGTGAAGGTGTGTGGAGTTTAAAAACACAGTGGATCACATCCTCTATCACCACATGACATCACAAGGTGGAACATTGTTTTCGGTTTGAGAGAAGAACTCAGGCTAAATCTGCAGGGTTTGTGTGTTAAACATGAAACAAAACACAACTCCAGACATGTATGTGATGAGGAAGCAGTGTCAGAAAGTGTTGGTAGTATACTTCCGACCCACTGTATCACGTGGAAGGACACTGTGAACTTGTGTGTACTTCATACAGCAGTTTTGTAGTACTCACAGTACTCAGGAGGCCAGTACAGTGGGGACAAGTATGTTTTTAACACAGAAATATCATTGCAATGCCCTACCTCGAGGAGCATTCAATTTCAATGTTGTTATAGTAATTGCTGTATTACCTTTTGAAGAGATAAAAACATATGATTTCTAAATGATACACCTGTTAAAGATCCCATGACATGGTACTTCTTGATGCTTTTATTGATTGCCTTAATGGTTCCCTAATACTGTAAATGAATCCTTCTTCAAAAGCAAGACTCAGTGCATGAGAAAGACCCATGAACACAGTCAGAGTCATAAATATCTCTCTGGAACACTCCATTATGGGCGTTGTTGCTTGAATGCAAATGAGGAGGACAGACACAGGCCAGAGCAGCGGGTGGGGGTGTGGCCAAACTCTCCACTCTTTCCTCTCTAGCAGTGCGATGTGCGCTGGGCCCACTTCCGTGTGTGAAAGTGCGAAGGAAGAAAGGAGAGCTGTTTCAATGAAAAAAACAAATTTTCACAGAAAATAAAATTAAACCACTGCTGTTTCAGAGGTCCAGAGGCTCGGATAAAGGACTTCCGAGCCTGGAAACACTCTAATGTGCCTCCAGGCAAATAAAAAACCGCATCTCGCATTGCGTAGCTCATTCGTGGTCCAAACTCTCCCGCGTGATTTACAGAGACGGTGGGTAGACATCCAGACAGGGGGTGGAGCTGCATTTTTCGATGTGACGTCAGAAAGTTTCCTTGTTCAGAATCGCCCGTTTGAGCTGTGTTTTTTTTCAAATGCCGAAAAGGATCGCAAATGCTCAGTTTACACATTTAGCTACTTTTAGCCATTAGCGTTCAAAAACCTCAGAAAGTGAAAATTTCATGCCATGGGACCTTTAATGTCATGTCGAGTTTGTTTATTTAAAATGTGCATGTTCTTATTCTCCATGATTGCCAGGTATATATTCTCTTAAATTATATTCTCTTTGTTCTTTTTCCCCCTATAAATAATAACATTATTAAATTTATGAGGAGTTTTGTAGCGCATGTAGTCGATCTGTTGAGGGTGTTTCTTACTAATATTCACTAGGGCTGTCAGTTTAACGTGTTAATTAGATTAAGTAATTACACTGCGAATTAACGCGTTATAAAAATGAACGCAATTAATTATGAGTGCAATTCAATACACACGCACATTTTAAATTTGGCGTGCGGGGCCTTTGAACGGCAAGTTTATTTATAAAAATGTGACGGCGCAGGTCCGTTCCTAAGCCCGTTGTCCCCGGGGAGAGCATGTGAAGATGCGTGCACCCATTTCCGTATCGGTTGCGCTCCGCGCGCCGAACCCTTTTCAGTTCCCCATAACTTCTCCAGCGTGTTCTGCCGCGACTAAGGCTGCACACTTAAGAAGCGTTAGTTTTGCCCATCCAAATCGCGCTAAACCCGATCATTTACTCACCCCCGCGGTGCCGCCGCCTCCTCCCTCTTCCCGTGGTGTGATGGTCCGGACACATCCGCGCCGGTAATCCAGTTTCACGTGTTCCAGGAGTCATGTGAGCCATGAGTAATTTACACCGACAATTATTTGTATTCTCTGTATTTGAAGCTGTGTATATTATTTATTGACGTTGCATGAAAGCTACTGTACGTGCTCACCAGAAATATTCGCCATTTAATAGGCTAGTGGAATGGTGTAAATGAGCTTTCGAATGAATGTTACGTAATGTGGGAGGTGAATGGGGTGTACAGCAGTCTTGTCTTGGTTACAGTGGAGGCACGGAGAGAAAGAGTGAGTGAAAGACTGAAAGACTTACAGGGGAAGTCTGCAGTCTTTTCACTGTACCACTATAAATCACACGTTTGACACCTTTTTTGCACTGTGGGAGAGCACAATAAACCACCTAAAAAATTAATTAAAATGTGATTAATTAGATTAATTAATTAAAAATCCTGTAATTAATTAGATTAAATTTTTAATCGCCTGACAGCACTAATATTCACATAATAAAAGATTCACACACATAAGTGCTGTACTGAGCCGGGATGGGTTTAGACTGTTCTTTATACGGCAGGTGTGAAACTAATAAAAAATGCAAAGAAATACAACAAACCACGTTTTATTATGCTAATGCTAACCCAAATGCAGTCTAGTACTCAACATGTTAGCATGTAAATTAACTTGTAAATAGTTTGGTCTTATACAAATTAAATTAACAATCATATCTTATTATGAACACCTTTAAATTATATTACTTATTACATAGACAGGTCAGAACAAGTGCTTTTCACAACTCTCAGACACCAGAGCAGAGTTTTGCCACCACGGTAAGTAAGTACAGTCCCTTTAAACATATGTAGGCCTATAGCATGTTTTTGAGTGTCTATCAACTTAGAAATACTGTATAGAAATGCTGAAATGAAGTCGGCTATAATGAAAAGATGAGTCTCTGCAATTTGTGTATGGTTGTGCTATAGGAGACTGTATGTAGGTTACTTATTATCCGTGCATATAGAAGAGATGTGTAATTGCTTTAATTACAAGCACAGTGCAGAAGAGGCTGAGTTAGCTGCATGGACGCACTCTGAAACCACTCGCATCTGTGACTCTGAACATTACACAAGAAGAGATGAGCATATGGGCAACTTCAGTCCACTTTTTGTCGACCTGTAGTGAAAGCAAAACTAGTTTAAAGAGGGGGTGTTACGTCAAACCAACTTTTTCAAGCTTTCTGACATGCTATAACATTATTCTCTTATCGAACCTGATGTGATGTGCACTAGTTTCATTAGTGGGATTCACGCTTAATTATGTCACAGTAGCTCTGAAGGGTGAGTAACTCAGCGCAGAGAGCAAAGGTGGGGTGTGTCTCTGAGCATCAAAAACGAAACTGAAACTAATTACACATTTTAATGTTGTTTTCACCAAATATAACATTTTCAAAATGATAAAAGGTAACATGATGATTATAATGTGTTAACAATTAATGTTATGCATAAAAGTATCAAACCCCCTTTTAAAGGCGCTGTGCCAGATTTTTACTGTGAAAAACAAAACAGAACTAGTCCATTACACAGACCCTCCAGGAATTCACGATGTTGCGATTTGCAACTTCAACGCAACTTCAGCCAATCCCCGTGAATTCAGGGTGGTGTTGCAATTTTGACCAATCACCGCAACTTTCCCACAATTTTTTACCAATTTCGACCAATCACCGCAACTTTCCCACAATTTTTTACCAATTTTTACCAGTCATCGGCGACGTATTGAACTCATGTCGACCAACTTCCTTCTGCCTTACTTCCGTGTGACGAAACAAAACTGCGGCCGTGTCCCCAGTTCGGAGCGTGGTTTGAAGGGGGCTCAGACTGCAGTCAAGGCGGTGCACACTTGCTCAGCCCTGAGTGCACTCCGCGGACCGCATGGCCGTCTGCGAAATGCGACAGGTCTCGCAACTACGGGAAGCAGCCGCCGACTCCATTTTCTCCCGTAGAAGAAGTAGCGCGCGGTGCATGCTGGGATATATGAGTGTGCAAAGCGTGCTTTTTCACGCGCTTGGTCCATGCCCCGATTTCCATGGAAACGACTGCGGTCTGCGAACACGTGTTAACTGCGCATGGGACAAAAAAGAAATGGCGCACATGCCCTTCAAACCACGCTCCGAACTGTGCACTCTGGGAATTGGGACACGGCTTCTAATGGCAAAGAAACATGTCTGCGGCGCCATTTGCCCACAAAAATAACAGCAAAAGACCGCGCGAAACAGTTCCCCTCCTAGTAGTAATTTATTTTCGATGTTGGTAAGGTTGTTTTAGGACCATATCTGTGATCTCTGTGTCCTTGTATTATTCTTTGTCAGTAATAAGTCAGTATTCAAAATATTACTAAATTTTAATTACAAAAAGGGAAAATCACAACTATTTATCGCAACTTTCACTTCCTCCTGCAACAAAATCGCAACAAAAACCTTAAAAGCATGTGTGTGTGTGTGCGTGCCACAGTGGACACTGTAAATTGTTCTTATTGTTGACCATAATTGTCTTGTGTAATTTATTTCTGTGAATCAGGGACTGCAGATGGAAACTAATTTGGTGTGAAACATCTGTTTTCTTGTTAGCTTCATGTCTCTGTACATTGTCCCTCCAAATAAAGAATGCTAACAACTAGCATGCTAATGCACACTTAATCATTCATAAAGGATAAAAACGCTTTATAACCGGATATAGATGGAGATGAAGTTGATAGTGATGATGTCACTGATGATAGTGTGTGCATATCTGTGTGTGTGTGTGTGTGTGTGTGTGTGTGTGTGGAACACTTACTCTATTGCCGAATGACATCACAAGGTGGAACAGAGTGTTTTCTGTCTGTGGATGTGTGTGTGATGAAGGTGTGTGGATGTGTGTGTGATGAAAGTGTATGGATGTGTGTGTGATGAAGGTGTGTGGATGTGTGTGTGATGAAGGTGTGTGGATGTGTGTGTGTGTGTGCATGTGCATGTGTGTGTGTGTGTGTGTGTGTGCATGTGTGTGTGTGTGCATGTGTGTGTGATGCATGTGTGTGTGTGTGTGATGAAGGTGTGTGCATGTGTGTGTGATGCATGTGTGTGCGTGTGTGTGTGATGAAGGTGTGTGTGTGTGTGTGTGATGAAGGTGTGTGGATGTGTGTGTGCATGAAGGTGTGTGGATGTGTGTGTGTGAAGGTGTGTGGATGTGTGTGTGATGAAGGTGTGTGGATGTGTGTGTGATGAAGGTGTGTGCATGTGTGTGTGCGTGAAGGTGTGTGCGTGTGTGTGTGATGAAGGTGTGTGGATGTGTGTGTGTGAAGGTGTGTGGATGTGTGTGTGATGAAGGTGTGGATGTGTGTGATGAAGGTGTGTGGATGTGTGTGTGATAAAGGTGTGTGCATGTGTGTGTGATGAAGGTGTGTGGATGTGTGTGTGATGAAGGTGTGTGGATGTGTGTGTGATGAAGGTGTGTGGATGTGTGTGTGAAGGTGTGTGGATGTGTGTGTGATGAAGGTGTGTGGATGTGTGTGTGATGAAGGTGTGTGGATGTGTGCGTGCCAGAGAGTGGACACTGTAAATTCTTCTTATTGTTGTCCATAATTGTATTGTGTAATTTATTTCTGTGAATCACAGAGTGCACATGGAAACTAATGTGTGTGTGAAACATCTGTTTTCTTGTGTAGCTTGATGTCTCTGTGGATGTGTGTGTGATAAAGAATGCTAACAACAACTAGCATGCTAATGCACACTTAATCATTCATAAAGGATAAAAACGCTTTATAACCGGATATAGATGGAGATGAAGGTGTGTGGATGTGTCACTGATGATAGTGTGTGCATATCTGTGTGATGAAGGTGTGTGGATGTGTGTGTGATGAAGGTGTGTGGATGTGTGTGTGTGTGTATGGAACAGGTGTGTGGATGTGTCTGTGATGAAGGTCTGTGGAATGTGTGTGTGATAAAGGTGTGTGGATGTGTGTGTGATAAAGGTGTGAGGATGTGTGTGCAATCAAGGTGTGTGGATGTGTGTGTGAGTTGAAGGTGTGTGGATGTGTGTGTGATGAAGGTGTGTGGATGTGTCTGTGATGGTGTGTGGATGTGTCTGTGATGAAGGTGTGTGGATGTGTCTGTGATGAAGGTGTGTGGATGTGTGTGTGATGAAGGTGTGTGGATGTGTGTGTGATGAAGGTGTGTGGATGTGTGTGTGATGAAGGTGTGTGGATGTGTGTGTGATGAAGGTGTGTGGATGTGTGTGTGTTGAAGGTGTGTGGATGTGTGTGTGATGAAGGTGTGTGGATGTGTGTGTGATGAAGGTGTGTGGATGTGTGTGTGATGAAGGTGTGTGGATGTGTGTGTGATGAAGGTGTGTGGATGTGTGTGTGATGAAGAAACTACATTAGAACAGAGGTTATAAAACAGCATAATATGGGCCCTTTAAAGTGCTGATAGTAAGAAGGAATCCATCTATTTCCACTGTGCAAACACAAACACAATCTCCTCCTGTCTCTGAACCGCCACCACCGCCGCGGTTACCATTACCCACGGTAACCAGGCCAGGAGTGTCTCCATGGCAACAGATCCGTCCTGCATCCCGCCACCTGTGGAGCCTCGGATGAAAAGATTTATGTGACGAAGAAGAGAAAGAGGAGAGGTTGAGAAGATTTCCAGATGGAGATAAGAGCAGGTTAGAAGGTGTGTGTGTGGTGGTGGTGGTGGTGGGGGCGTCTATAAGGCAAGATCAATGGAGCTGAGAGTTTGACCTATTGAAAGTAGTGTGTGTCACGATACTAACATTTCAAACTCAATTATGATACTAAGGAACAGACTTGATACTCAGTGAAATTCCAGGGCCACAATGATAGTAACAGACGAATATGATTTTCAACATTAAATGGTAGCACTTTCTTTTCTATTCCCATGTGGTCTTATATGTGTGTAAACCCTCAGTGGTCCAGGTAGGTTCCATAGTGATCCATGGGCACATACTAGTCTATGTGCTCTTATACTTGTTCTGACACAGATCGGGATCATTCAAGGTTCATTTTAGGGATGCAAATTATCGATTAATTCATTAATTGATAGCTGATTGAGCTTATCGATCGATTAAGGATTAACTGATAAGCGGCGTTTTTCACCTGAATTTGAGTGTTTCAATAGGGTCTTTAAGAATATAAGCTATAGTAACATAACACTGAGTCATAAATATATCATAGTATTATTATATTGTATATTCCTCAATTAATTATTCCTTAGTAAAAAGCAGACAAATGTATTGATGCTGAATAACAAAATACAGTAATCCCTCGCTCTATCGCGGTTCGCGGATTTTTATTTATTTATTTTTTTTTTTCACTTTTTTTTTTTATAGTGTAACATTGTGTTCTGTCCTGATTGGCTAAGAGACTAGACCAGGACTAAACGTGGTCTGGACCTGGACTGGACCTGGACTGGACCGGGACTCGACCGGGTCTGGACCTGGACTGAACCAGGATTGGGCCGCTGCTGGTTTCGTGCGGCTGGTTTGTGGCTCGGGGCCCGAGCTGCGGGCCAGCCACGCGAAGCTCGGGGCCCGAGCCGCGGGCCAGCCACGCGAAGCTCGGGGCTCGGGCCGCGGGCCGGCCGCGCGGGACAGCAGCGGCACGTTGCGGCGCATTCCTGGGCGCCGCAGTTCGATCTGGCCTCGCGCGTACACCCGGGGCTGCTGAGCAGTGCCGTTGGCGCATGCGGCCGGCTGTGAGTCGAGCGCAGCGCGGTGCGCGGTTGCCTTGTTTCGTGATCACGCGGGTGCGCGTGTCCGCGATTAGCGATTAATTACAATTAATGCATTTTGTTCGACCAACGTCTTAATCGACAATTAATCGTTAATCGATTAATTGTTGACCTCCCTAGTTCATTTCTTTCTTTTGAATGGGACTTTTTCAGTATCGATACCTGCTCAAATTAGTATTTAGTTTTGATACTAGTTTTAGTGTCAATTAGTATCAGATTTTCAATACTGTTGTCAACCGTATCATATGCCGTATAGTAGAGATAATATGTAAGATTCAGATAAAAAATGTAAAAAACATGACTTAACTGTCTCTAAATATGAGGTAAACAAGTATAGCTTTTACTGATAACAACTGTACTGCTGATTTATTCTTAGTTATAAAAATATTGTACATTGTAGGTTGTTTATGTTATAATTTGGTGTTTTGTTTCTAAAGATTTGAACTTGTGCATACTGTTCTGTTCGTGGGCAAGGCAGTTCACCCACCTTACCTGCAGATGAATGTAGTGTGAAACTGCTGTCCTCACTTCCACCTGTTGCAATGGCAGCTGTTGTTTGAAGGGTTCAGTCTGATATTTATCATTCATTTTCATCAACTTTTTGCTAGTTTTCTTGCTATGGACAGTGTGATCAATATTAAAGGTCCTATATTAGGAAAAAATGACTATTTTGAGTATCAAGCCATGTTTGAATATTATTACCGCCTCAAAAACAGATCTGTAGTTGTGATTTGGTTCATTTACACAACACAACATAACATAACACACAAACCCTGCTTCTCTCTAACTGAAAATACTCTGTTCCACCTTATGATGTCATGTGGTAATATAGAAAGTGCTCCACTGTGTTTTTAAACTCCATACACCTTCACTAGAATCATTTGGATAATTTTTGCTCAGAGTTTTTCCGATCTCTACTGAACAAAAGGTAAAAGGAGCTGTTAACTTCTAAACTACCACTTCATGACATCACAAGATGGAACAGAGCATTTTGAGCTTTGAACATGTCGACAGACTAATAATAACTAATAACAACTCCATGTTTTTAATGAGGTAACATTATAACATTGCGTAAAGCTCAAAAGAGTCAATTGCAAGGACTACAATGCTAATGAGCACCAGTGTTGAAATACTAGCTATATATTTACCTTTACAGCTTTCTGTCTGTCCACTATTGCGTAATTCTCTCCCACACACACTGTCCATGGTCTGGGACAGCTGTCACAACCAATCATCATCTACTTTACAAGCTGCCATGCCCAATCAGAGCCCTCTGTGTTTGTGGGCCTCTCTCTTTGTCATCGGTGTTAAAGGGACACCATGGTCAAAGCAAAGTTGCATTATAGTGTTACAGATTGATTAAGTAAGGCATTAAGGTCCTATATCACGCAAAATGGACTCTTGTGAACTTTAAGCCATGTGATGATGTTGGTACCTCCTCAAAAACTGAGCGAGCCAGTGTGAAAAACAATGATTTTGACACTCGAGAGATGTGTTTTTTTAAAGTCGCCAGATTCACCTAAAAAGCCGCTAAGTCGCTAGATGAGGTTTTAGTCGCTAGAGATGGCCAAAAGTCGCTAAATCTAGCGACAAAGTCGCTAAATTGGCAACATTGGATACTGGCGGTATCCAATGATCATGTAGGGGGCAGATAGCCAACTGGGCTCTCATTAATATTTTCCACCATTGTTTGACTCTACCACGAGCTCAACATGGAAGTTCGGAAGACCGCCCCTCACGGTTGTGTCAGTATTGCAACATGCACACATGTCTGCGTACCTTGTGTTCAGGTGTGTTACCACGTGTAACATCGACATAAAATACGCATAGCAACGCATTCGGGCATGAAATGTGCACACCTTCTTGCAATAGAATCAGAGTTTGTTCGACAGCTCAACTTTGATGAGTTAGTGGACGACTTTGCAAGAAGGAAGAGCAGAAAGAAACTTTTGTAGAATCCTTAGGTACGGTAGGTTGGCGCGGGGGGGCCTTTGCAAACTCCTGGCCCCGGGGCCCAGACCCCCCCATAATCCGGCCCTGGGCACAGCGCCTTTAAAGGTGTACTGTGTAGCTTTTCTTCATGGAGATCTTATTGCTTTGTCTGAAATGTTTCACAGTATGGCATTAACCCTTTCTATCTTCATGGACACCAAACCAGACCAAGTTACAGGTCAGATCTGTGGAGAGGAGACCCCGCTCACAGTCAGTTTTTCAGTTTTATTTTTGAGCTATTAAACCACCTGTAATTTAATAAATGTAAGGTAGAGCTGTTTAATGTCATACTGTGGAACATTCCAGGCAGGGCAATGACATATCCATGGAAACGAGCAGGTGACGGACCCCCAACATAGTTCACTTTTAAAATGATGTTTCTTGAGTCTGAAGTTCTCCTGACCTCCTCCCTCACAGTACACAGAAGAGTCACTGTGCTGTCTGTAATCCCTGTTCGCAGCTTGCTGCCTCAGAAGTACATTAGGGGGAATTACTCTGATAATCCAGGGGGCGACGGAGAGCGCCTTTCTGCATGAGGCAAAGGCCTGCCCACTCGGAAAGTATTGGCCAATTGTGGCTGTCTTCTCACCTGAGGTCTTAATGGTCAATCATTTTAGCCGTTTCCCAATTCAGCGAGTGCACGGTTCGAAGCGTGGTCTCAGCCTGCAGTCGAGGCGGTGCATACTCGCTCAGCCCTGAGTACAGTCTGTGGATCGCATGGGCGTCTGCGAAATGGAACAGGTCCCGCCTCAGCTCAATGAGCCGAATGGTCTGCTCCTTGTTTCCTAAAGACAAAAATATTATTCTATTACTACTAGTAATACTTCGAACTGGGAGATGGTTATACTGTAGAATATCCAGTATTACAACAGCAAAGGAAATAACGAAGTGTAAGGGAAAAAGCATGTGAACGGTGTTAGTTTTTGAAAAATAGATCGAAAGAGATCTGTAGAAAGGCATTGATACGGGATCGAGGTTATTAGCATTTAATGATGAATCAGGCAGAATACAAACATTATGATGACATCAGTTGATCACATCTTCAGTTGTTTGTTGTTTCCTTCAGGCCCCATCACACACACAGAGTGATCACGTCCCTTTGCAGCCCTCACACATACAGAGTGACCACAGAGCAGCTGTCTTTAAATACAGACCTGTAGCATACTTATGACCTCACTACCACAGCTAGCCTATAGAAAAGCTTAGCTATGCAGTGTTCCCAAAATACCTTCACAGAATCCCCAACCTTGTAGGGCTCTTTAAAGGAGCTCCCAAGCTTTAACTAAAATAAGAGGAGTTTCCCAATAGTTTGAAGTCAGCCAAATCATTGACAGATGGGAACAGGTGATGTAGCCAGCACAGCCCATGTAAGTATTGAGTTACGCTTAGCTGTTTTAGAACCCTGGGTTAAAAACATACAGAAACACTAGACAAAAGTCATACAGCATACTTATTACAGTTTTCATATATAAGTACAGGGGGTCCTCGGGTTACGACGTTGATCCGTTCTTAAGACGCGTCGTAACCCAAATTTCGTCGTAAGTCGGATTTTGACTTTGATCTTCCAACCAAAGCACCAGTAACCTTTCCATCTCAATAATTAGACCACTACGCTGCTTGGTTATCACTGTCGCTTTCATAGGAGCAGATCAGAGCCCACATCAGGTACCTCCGCCCACATTGGGCACGCACACGAGGCCGTCTTCTTCGCCCTACAACCACAACAGAGCGTATTCTTCCGCCGTGCGCCCCGCACCGTTCGCGTTTGTTTACATCTCTTACCACGCTAAACCGCGTAAGACAGAATGACGCGTAATATATATATATATATTTTTAATGGGGGCGCGTTCGTAACCACGAAACGTCGTAAACCGAGACCGTCGTAACCCGAGGACCCCCTGTACACATGTAAATTACAGAATGAAATCCTAGAACAGTAATACAGGTGCCGTGAACTATGCCGTTACGGCTACCGTCACACATGTTTAGCGTAGTTTATGAAGAGTTTCATGTAGCATAGTTGTAGGTGAGGTGAACCAGTACACACATTTTATAGTGAAGTCGCAACTGTCACATGGCGATGTTGCTGGCGAGTCCATCTTTGTAGTCATATATCCTGCCGCGCTGTGCATGCTGGGGCTTTTGAGTGTGCGAAGCGTGCATGTTTGCATGCTTGGTCCACGCAGCGATTTCCATGGAAACGACTGCGGTGTTCAGACCGCGTGTTAACTGTGCATGGGACAAAAATGAAATGGGACAGCAGTTATCGCGCGATGTGACGCACATCCCCTTCCAACCACGGGACGAACGTGCACTCACTGAATTGGGAAACGGCTTTAATCTGTGAAAGGCAAGACTAAACGAAGACTGAGCCCATTCTAAACCAGGACTACCTGAGAACTAAACCAGGTCCTATATTACACAACATTGACTCTTGTGAGATTTAAGCCATGTTATAATGTAGTTACCTCATCAAAAACATATCAGGAGTTGTGTTTTGTTTCTTTCACACATGTTTAAGTAACCCTTTATTATTAGTCTGAATCTCCAAAGCTCAGGATGCTCTGTTCCACCTTGTGATGTCATGAAGCTGTAGTTTTCAAGCTATCCATCCAACCATCCATTTTCTTCCACTTATCCGGGGCCAGGTCGCGGGGGCAACAGTCTAAGCAGGAACTCCCAGACCTCCTTCACCCCGGACAATTCCTCCAGTTCCTCCGGGGGGACCCCAAGGTGTTCCCAGGCCAGCCGGGACACATAGTCCCTCCAACGCGTCCTGGGTCTTCCCCGGGGCCTCCTCCCGGTGGGACATGCCCGGAACACCTCCTGAGGGAGGCGACCAGGAGGCATCCGGAACAGATGCCCGAGCCACCTCAGCTGGCTCCTTTCAACATGGAGAAGCAGCGGCTCTACTCAGAGCTCCTCCCGTGTGACCTGTCTCTAAGTTGATCTGTCTCTAAGTTAGTTTTCAAGCTATGTTTTACTTTTTGTTTTGTACAGATTGGCTGAACTCAGGCCAATCTAAATGATTTTTGTGAAGCTGTATGGAGTTTAAAAACACAGTGGAGCACTTATTGTATTACCACATGATATCACAAGGTAATGGAGTGTTTTCTGTTTGAGAACTCAGCCTAAATATGCAAGGTCTGTGTAAAATGTGTGAATGAAATAAAACACAACTCCAAAATAGTGTAATATGGGCCTTTGAAAAAAAATTTTAAATTTGCACTTTTAGCCATAAACTGTATTTCTCTGCTAAAACACGCTTCAAACAGGTGCCCACTAAGGAAGCCAGCTGTCTATTTTAGGAACACTTTGAACATGGAGCAGTCTAAAAGCATGGCCTCAGCCTCGTATCAGACCAGCTAAGTGCTGGAGATTTCTTTTACACAGACTCTCAACTCAAGACATTCTGTTCTGAATCATTTTATTTTTGACCTGCAGTTAATAATTCATTGAAAGTCCTCCATGTTTTGTATACACACTTTTTAGTTTTATCTCCAAACTCAATAATCACCCGTCACAGGTGCACACTGCACACAAAAGTCCTCTCAGGTCTGGGAATCAAACCCAAGTCCTTGTTTGCTCTGGTTCTAAATGTTATGAGAATATTAGAGTGGAAATGTCTTCTGTATTTGAGACATGCTGTCTCAAAGTTGGACAGTTGTCTACTGTGTTCTGTGATCTGGTTCCAGGCTTTCTTACATTCAATTAGAAAGTGAGAGTTTGGCTCACCAGGCTACAACCTCCTCACTGTGAGGCGAGAGTGCTAACTGTTAAGTGACCATGCAGTCAAATATCTGTAGCAACAAAAATAATGATTCATACTTTTGTCAATCTGTTTTTTAGGTAATGAAGTTCTACCCAATGGCACCGAGCCGGAGATTTCAGCCAACCTCACGTCCCTGCTGCCCGAGGAGGCGGAGCCAGAAAAGGCTGTGGAGTCAATTGTCACAGTAACTGGAGTGAGCACCTCAGCCAGTCCCAACACTGTGAGTACCACCAGCCCTCGAGGAGGCCGCCTGCCCCGTGCGGGCAATCAGGACGGGCGCACAGACCAGGGCAGTGGCATGTTCTCTGAGCCAGTGGTCCCGGCTGCAGAGGCGGTAGCCCCCTCTCAGATCAGCCCAGATTCAGCTGAGACAGAGCACCTGCTGCCTAGCAACGCACAGGGACAGGAAGTGACGGAGGAGGAGGAGGAAGAGGAGCCCGTGGAGGAGGACGAGGAGGAGCTTCACACCGCCCCACCCTGGATCCACAACAAGGACACGGCTGTTTTCAATTTGGACCATTTCACAACCACCACGCCCCCTCCCTCCACCAACCCCCCCAGCCAGGACGTCCTGCACGTAGACTTCTTTGACCCCTCCTCCCGTGGGCGTGGCCTAGACCTAGCCCCACCCTCTCCCTCCTCTCATGCTCATGAGCTGCAGGGGGGCGATCCAACATCCTGGGCCATGGCGGATAACTATGATTACCTGACTCCCTACGATGATGGTGTATCTCCTACCGCCGAAGACTACTACATGACCACCACTGATGCCTACGAGAGCGACCTCTGGCTGTCCCGCACCAGGTCCCGCCTCCCTGGGCCCAGCTCCTTCCTGCCCGGGGTGGGCCGGGCCGGTGTGGGTGGCCCTGTGGTGGCGCCCCCTGCTGCCAAGCCTGTGGATGGCTCTGATGGGCGGGGCGGGTGCAGGGTGGGCTACCAGAGGGTGAATGGGAGCTGCCGCTCGCCCTGTGACCTGCAGCAGAACTACTGCCTGAACGGGGGACAGTGCTACCTGCTGGAGGGGATGGGCGTCTTCTGCAGGTAAACACTGTCACTGAATAAATCATGGTTTGTTATAATGTGTTTATGTGGGAAGGCTCAAGGCACTGGAGAATTTCTACTTTTTCGTTGACAAGCTTTTAAGTCCAATTATTGCTGTCATATTCTTTGGATAAGACCTTAAAGGAGAATTAACGTTTTTTTACAATCTGAGCCTTATTTCGGTAATAAAACAAGTTGTTTTACTCACCCATAGCACTTTGGTGTCATATGGAGCACTTCCAGAGATGTTTTAGATTAGCGATTAGCGATTAGCGTTCTCGGGGCATAGATCATGTAATATATGCCCCGAGCGGTCTCCAAATAACACAAACTTTAGCACTTTTCAAATCATAGAAGCTCAATGTCTTAATCTACGCCTTCGTTTGAGTCAAAAGTGGCCTGTAATCCGAGATTTATCCATAGTTTTGAGTACATGAGGACGCCAGTGCGCATGTGCGGAGTCACAGTTTATTATGCTCTCAGCTCTCGGGACCCAAACGAGAGCTGTAAATTATGGATACATCTCGGATTACAGGCCACTTTTGACTTAAACGAAGATGTAGACTAAGACATTGAGCTTCTATGATTTGAAAAGTGCTAAAGTTTGTGTTATTTGGAGACCGCTCGGGGCATATATTATATGCCCCGAGAACTCACGCTACGGCTATCGCTAATCTAATAACATCTCCGGAAGTGCTCCATATGACACCAAAGTGCTATGGGTGAGTAAAACAACTTGTTTTATTACCGAAATAAGGCTCAGATTGTAAAAAAAAAACGTAAATTCTCCTTTAATAATTAATGCTGGCTACACTGAAATGGAGCAGAGGATTGTGGTTTACGTAGTCCAGTCTAGATTGTCTTGTTTCGCATAATACATAACTCATATACATTCTCTAGGACCTGTAACTGTAACTGATAAGGATTGAAAATAATACGATTTAAGCATGTGACCCGTGGAGGGACAGTGAGTCCACCTGAATAGGAAAGAATGCATCTGCTGTTTCCATAAAATCTCTGTCTCTTGCTGTCTCTCGCTCCCTCTAAGAGCTCCGTGCACACTCGCAGTCATACAGATAGCATGAGTGACTGTCTCCTGATCCTGCATTAGTCCAGAGATGTTAGATTCAGATTTACTGGTGTTTGTATCCAGGACATATGGGAAGGCTTAAGCAGCAACAGCTTTATGAGTCAATGTCCGCCCTGCTGCCAAAACAGCTTTTCTCTCAAAAGTAAAAGAGCTGAAGAACGACATGAGAAAAGTATATTGGTTTATTCTTGTATTATGTTGAATTCATGCTTAAAGGTGCACTGTGTAACTTTTCTGGTGGATGGTCCGTCAAATGCTTTTCTTCATGGAGATGTTACTGCTTTGTTTGGAATGTTTCACAGTATGGCATTAAACCTTTCTTTCTTCATGGAGACCAAACCAGACCAAGTTACAGATCAGATCTGTGGAGAGGCGACCGCGCTCACAGTTAGAATGTCTGTTTTAGTATTTCTGAGCTCTAAAACCACCTGTAATTGAATAAATGTAAGGTAGAGCTGTTTAATGTCATACTGTGGAACATTCCAGGAAAAGAAATGACATATTCATACAAAACAAGCGAGTGACAGACCCCCAACCAAAACGTTACATAGTGCACCCTTAAAGGAGAATTAACGTTTTTTACAATCTGAGCCTTATTTCGGTAATAAAACAAGTTGTTTTACTCACCCATAGCACTTTGGTGTCATATGGAGCACTTCCAGAGATGTTTTAGATTAGCGATATCTGCAAGTTCTCGGGGCATATAATATATGCCCCGAGCGGTCTCCAAATAACACAAACTTTAGCACTTTTCAAATCATAGAAGCTCAATGTCTTAGTCTACACTTTCGTTTGAGAGCAAAATAAACTGTGACTCCGCACATGCGCACTGGCGTCCTCATCTACTCAAAACTATGGCTAAATCTCGGATTACAGGCCACTTTTGACTCAAACGAAAGCGTAGACTAAGACACTGAGCTTCTATGATTTGAAAAGTGCTAAAGTTTGTGTTATTTGGAGACCGCACACATTTGCCCTGAGAACTCACATTACGGAGATTGCAAATCTAAAACATCTCTGGAAGTGCTCCATATGACACCAAAGTTATATGGGTGAGTAAAACAACTTGTTTTATTACCAAAATAAGGCTCAGATTGTAAAACACGTTAATTCTCCTTTAAGATTTTGATTTTAAATTCCCTAAATGTGGCCTATCACAGGTACATATGTTAAAATCAGACATGGCTTTTACTGATAACAACTGTAAAGTTGTTTTACAAAAATATTGGTCATGATGTCCAACTTGTTTATGTTATAATTTGGTGTTTAGTTTCTTAAGACGATTATCCAATCAGAAAGAAGAATGAGACTCTCATTTGGGTTGATGCTGAATTACACTTGGTTTAAACCTAAAATGACTCGCTCTGATCTGAATGGTCACTCCCTAAACCCCAGCCAGAGACCACAGTTTTGCACTTATAATAATGCTTACAACTACTAGCATGCTAACACACACTTCCTGAAAATCATAATTAGATGCCGACAGCATGCAGCATACATATTTACTGCTATTTACTTCTGGCTGCTTGTACAATAACTACTGTACTGTATTAAATTTATATATGTATATATATATATATATATATATATATATATATATATATATATATATATATATATATATATATATATATATATATAAAATTGTCCTACTTCGCGGATTTCAATGCTGATTGCGGGCTATTTCTGGATTAGCCTGGATTTAGTTTGGTTTGGCCTCAGATTATTCCTGGAGTCGTACGGTGATCTTTTTGAACCAGATGCAACTTCCTGTTGGCCACACCCACATTTATTTAGAAAAGCAATAATGTGAGTGAGGTGTCTTGCTCTGGGACACAACAGCAATACAGCTACTTTGTTTGAATCATCATGTGACTAACTTGCTTTATGTCCAATTGTAACTTATATTATATTTGGACTTGAAGTTGTATTTAGTGTAATTCATGCATAATCTTCACCCTCCTGTATTCAAGACGTCATTGCGCTGATCTAACACTCCGCTTTTCACCACCACTGGTACACACCCCCTGCACTGTACTCACATTGTTTTCCATTTTTAAAATATCTTTAAAATGACCACAGCGCATTCTGAAATCAAATGTCACAAATGTAAAACAAATTCTCTGAGACCATAAGCTCCACCAAACGCACTATGAAATGTCATCAGTCTGATCAGCAGAGGGAGGAACACGAGGAGGACGAGGACAGGTCTGTTCAGTTGGGACCCCAAATGCCAAATGGGCAGAGTGACTGATTTTCGCCCTATTGGGGATCTTGTGACTTGAAAAATGAGGCCAATTCAACCACCAAAGTGCCTTCTCCGTTTCTGACATGACCAATGAGCAAGTTCTTTGTAGTTTGTGAAATGACTTGGTCTGTGGACAGATGACAAGCGTAGCGAGAGATATAAGCTTTGCGTCAGTCAGCAGATGTGTGGTGTTTTTGGGACGCCCCCTCCGCAGATCTGGCACACGAGAGGATTCACTGTAGTAGCATAAGGATGTGGGTCAATAGAGCAGTGGTACAGCCAAGAGACACAGTCAACTCAGTGCAGTTTAAAATAATCACCTTTCACTTACATTTACTGCAATACAAATATAGTAGGATATGTTTTTTTTAGTGCTGTCAGGCGATATTAAAAAAAAATCTAATTCAATTACAGGATTTGTAACTAATTAATTTAATTAATCCCATTTTAATAGAGATAGAGAGAGAAAGAGAGACAACCTAAAGTCTGTGTGGTTCTGCGAAGTGCGCTCACGCTCACACTATCAACGGTAACAATGGAACTTGTCTGGACGTGTTTAGCGTTGATACAAATGATACGTCCGACTGGAGCAGCTTTGGTGATCAGAAAATTCTTTTTTACGAAAGCTACAAATGACCGCGATAAGATTTTATTGATCTCACACAAGAGAAATTCACTTGCCACATTAGCTCCAGGCAGTTTAGTGCAAAAGAAAGTTTGAACAGAAAGTGCATGCAGACAAATAGTAATAATAATAAAATAAGTAAATAAGAGAGTATAGAAAAATATTGCATGTTTGGACTATACAGTGGAGTTATACAGTCTGATGGTGGTGGGGATGAAGGATCTGTGGTAGCGCTCCTTCATGCACTGGGGGTGCCTCAGTCGGCTGCTGAAGGAGCTGCTCAGCTCCTCTACAGTCCGGTGCAGAGGGTGAGAGGTGTCGTCCATGATGGATGTAAGTTTGGCCAGCACCCTCCTCTCAGCCACCTCCTCTACAGAGTCCAGAGGACAGCCCAGGACAGAGCTGGCCCTCCTGACCAGCTTATTAAGTCTCTTCCTGTCCTGCTCTGTGCTGCTCGGGGCCCAGCAGACGACAGCGTAGAGGAGAGCAGAGGCCACCACAGAGTCATAAAAAGTCTTGAGCAGAGGCCTGCACACTCCAAAGGACCTCAGTCTCCTCAGGCGGTGGAGGCGACTTTGGCACTTCTTGTACAGGGCGTCGGTGTTATGGGACCAGTCCAGTTTATTGTTGAGGTGAACACCCAGGTACTTGAAACAGTCTCTATGTCCTGCCCCTGGATGTTCACCGGTGATCGTCCCGTCTTCGTTCTTTTTATAAATAAACTTGCCGTTCAAAGGGCCTGGCGGCGATTTCCAGTCAGTTTCCACCAGACTTTATTTGTTTGATTAGCGATGCAGGTGGAAGTGACGTACCACTCCCAAGTTGCCTACAGGTCATTCAATGGACCAAATTTAAAATGCGCACATTGAATTGCCACTCATAATTAATTTACTTAATTTTTATAACATGTGAATTTGCAGTGTCATTAATTAATCTAATTAACACGTTAAACTGACAGCCCTAGTTTTTTTTCTCTTAAATATATCTTTAAAGTCCTATACTACACAACAGTGAAATTTGTGAGCATTTCCAAAATATTCTGTAATTTTGTGGTAGTTTTCAAGTCTACAGCTAACTTTTTTGGAATGGAATGGAAGCTTTATTTGTCATTGTAAACAACGAAAAGACTTAAAGCAGGCATGTCCAAACTATGGCCCGTGGGCCAAATGCGGCCCTCAGACAAATTTTTCTTGGCCCTCAGGCTTCCAGGTGAATTGGCCCAAATTACCTTGAGCAGAACTTTTGACTGCAAGTTTTTTGAAAATCTACCTTGATAAGACAATATCTAATATTTATTGTGTGGTTTTGAGGATCTTAGCATGAATAAAAGACTGATAGTTTATTCTAATGTGTTAAACATGCAGATATTTCAATTAGTCACTGCACTGAGCACCAGTCGATCGGCCCTCTACTTCATCAGTTTTTAGATATGTGGCCCTTGATGAAAAAAGTTTGGACACCCCGGCCTTAAAGCAACCGACATGTGGCGCTAACATCCCCCCTCTCTCTTCAGTGATACAAGAACATAAACAGAATAGGAAATTCAGATACAGTCATAACAATAGTCACAAACACATATGACATACACAACGGACTGTTTACATAAGGTGTCTTTTTGTTTGGAAAACATTACAGGAGGGTGAGAGGGGGGCAAGAGTACAAGAGTGGAATACAGAGAATATTTGACAAACTGAGGCGGAAGGCTATGTAAGCATGTGTTCTAGCCAATTAATATGTCCTTGATACATGAGCCTGTGTTATCACAGTGTGTCCTTGGAGTGTCCAGTGCAGCAGAGATGGTCAAAACAAAGTATCCTGTATTGTAAATTTCACTGGGAGAAAAAATGTATATGGGGAAGAATGCACATAATCAATCATACACTTTAGGACCCAGGTGAACGGACAATTAGTCAGAAACCTGGTACCGCAAGGCCCCCAAACTTTCAATCACCATGCAGGGCTGCGAGACCTTCCAGTCCACTCCTCCTGACACGTAAAGTTTGTGATGGGATCCGAGCATGTCACCTTCTGATGTACAGTAATACCTTTACGAGGTCACGGCCATGGTGTGAGATAGCTGACAGCTCTGGGGCTTTATTGGCTGCCAGTTTTCCATTTTTCCAATAGATCAGGAACATCCCCCGGACAATCATCAGATGTCCTGTCATCAAGAATCCAAATAAGTCTAAGAACAGAGGTGCCAGACAGAGGGTGATCCACTCACGCAAAGCGTCC
This sequence comes from Paratrypauchen microcephalus, assembly GCA_036785185.1. Classification (NCBI taxonomy): domain Eukaryota; kingdom Metazoa; phylum Chordata; class Actinopteri; order Gobiiformes; family Gobiidae; genus Paratrypauchen; species Paratrypauchen microcephalus. The sequence continues at coordinate 348,224 of JAVJIX010000343.1, forward strand.
CAGCGTGTATCCAGCAGCATAAGTTCCGTTCAGACATGTCGGCTCTCCCGAACCCACATTCCTTCATGAAAAAAGTAAATTGTGTTGAGGGATTCCATAATTTCCACAACAACAGGAGAAATAGAGACAAGATGAGACGAGAGAGCACAAAAGACACATGGCAGCAAATAAGGGAGAGAGGGAAAATGCATCTGCCTCCAGCAAGAGACAGAGAGAGACCCTTACCTTGATTCCTCCTCAAAACATACCTGGACTTGTGTTTTGTATCATTCATACATGTTTAGATTGATCCTTTGAGTTTGAGTAATCCTTTAGTCATAGTCATAGTCATAGTCATAGTTTGCTTTATTGTCGAAAAACAATCATGTACATGTACATAGAATGAATTCGAAATTTCGTTTCCCCACTAACCAGGCAGGACAGTGATAGAGTGGGCTAGGGGAGGGGCCGCTGCACTTGCGCGCGCCGCCGACTGGGAGATGCAGAACAGAAAAGATGCAATACAAGTATCAGTGACAATTTAACAACATGTAATGACAGAAAAACAATTGGAGATATAACATAAGGTGATCTTTTTTGTTGGTTACATAAGGAAGGGGTCAGATTGGAAATCAATGAAGTTGATAGAACCGAGAGCAGAGATCAGACCTTTCTAAAGACAGGAATTTCTACTATTGTTTCTGTTTCCAGTGACAGTGTAAGAGTGTGTGCTATGTTTATGTAGAGTCCAGATAACAAACCACATTCTGTGGCCTTGGCCTTGTTTATGCAGGGAGGCTAAGTCAAAACACAGATAACTGTTTTGGGACCGATTTTCACAGGAGAGAATAATACATTTTTAGAGACCCAGGTTATTAGTTAGTTCAGCTACATTTTACCAATAGTTCAGTAGAGATTGGCAAATCTGGGGCAGAAGTTATCCACATTATTCTAGTGAAAATGTATGGAGTTTCAAAACACAGTGAAGTATTACCACGTGACATCACAGGGTGGAGCATAGAGTTCTGTGTGAGAGAAGAACTCAACCTAGGGATTGTTTGTTAAACATGTGTGAAAGAAACAAAAATTCCATGTCTGTTTTTGATGAGGAAACATTATAACATGGCTTAAAGCTCAAGAGTCAATTTTGCTTAATATAAGACCTTTAAAATAAAATAATAAAAATGAAATATTAGAAAGGTGTCCAAAAACACTTTGTAAAATGCGTAAGTAATAGCTATACTTGCTCCTATCAAAAGCAGCAGGGACCTGTGGCCATTGCTTTAGTATTGTGTGTTCTAAAATGGCTGAAATGCCCATGAAACTCCTCCAGGTTTTGATCGTCCCATGAGGAAAATCTACTCCAGGCGTTTGGTCCATTTTCCAAAGTCCTCTGGGACATTCTCCGGGCAGCACCTCGGGACAGTTTAAGATGTACAGTGTAAAATGTATAAGCCAGAAGACGAAAGATTACAATGCTGTCTGTTTGCATGTTCTTCCTGTGCCTGGCTGTAGTTCAATCCCTGTTACTGGCTATATACTGTACTGTTGATATGTCCTTGGCCAAGACTACTCCTCGACTCCAGACTAGTTCATGTGTAGATTAGTAGACAGCATGTGTGTGTGAATGGTAGGGAGGTAGGCAAAAGGAGAAATTCAATTTGTCAACTCGACAAAAGTTTATTTGGTTTATTTGGTAGAGAGGTAGGCTACTATAAAATATGACTTAACTTTGAATGCAGTCTGTGCTCTTGCCTCCAGACTGTCTTTGGAACACTTTACCTGCCCACATAAAGAATAGAGTGACCAGATTTTCAAAACTGAAAACTGGGACACCCCTGGTTTGGGGTGGGTGGTAATAGTAAAATTGTGAAACGAGTGCATTATTAAGGAAAAATGTTCTGCACTCGGCCCATTCATGACTAACATGTGAGTCAGTATAGTCACATTTTCTTTGTGCTTTGGTAATTTTAAGCAGCTTTTCTGTATTTTACCTAAACAAGTGACAATTTCTGCCTCTCTTTATAATAATAATAATAATAATAATAATTCATAGCATTTATATAGCGCCTTTCATGACACCCAAAGCGCTTTACAGTTCATTGTTCATTCACTCCACACTTGGTGGTGGTAAGCTACTTTCTGTAGCCACAGCTGCCCTGGGGCAGACTGACAGAAGCGAGGCTGCCAATCTGCGCCATCAGCCCCTCCGACCACCTCCAACACTCACTCCACTTTCATACTAGGTAAATGTGGGTAAAGTGTCTTGCCTAAGGACACAGCGACAGTTTTTTGCAACTGGCGCCCCACTGTGGCACCTGGAATTCCCAGTGTCTCCCATCCAAGTACTAACCAGGCCCTGCCTTGCTGAGCTTCTGAGATCTGACGGGATCAGGCTTTGACAGGCAGGTATGGCCTTTACTGTTGGCAGGTATCAGATTGGTCAAAAAATAGGGACACCTAGGATATTTTTTGTATGAATCTGGGACAAATCAATGGCTTTGCATAAATCTGCTGGGACAGGGCACACAGGGCTCAAAACTGGGACTGTCCCGTGTAAATACGGACGTCTGATCACCCTAATAAAGCCTGACCCCATATGATCTCAGAAGCTAAGCAAGGCTGGGCCTGGTTAGTATGTGGATGGGAGACCACTGGGAAAATCAGGTGCCACAGTGGGGCAACAGTGTGTCCGTTGTGTCCTTAGATAAGACACTTCACCCACATTGCCTGTAAAGCATCTTTGAGGGTCCAGATGAGGGCTATATAAAACTGAAATAATAGCTGGTAGCTGAGTGGTTAGCGCTCTTGCTTCACAGCTGAGTGGTAGCTGAGTGGTTAGCGCTCTTGCTTCACAGCAAGAAGGTTCCGGGTTCGATCCCCGGGTCGCCCAGGCCTTTCTGTGTGTGTTCTGTGTGGGGTTTGCATGCATGGCCTGGGTTCGATCCCCGGGTCGCCTGGGCCTTTCTGTGTGGAGTTTGCATGTTTCTCCCCGTGTCTGGGTGGGTTTTCTCCGGGCACTCCGGTTTCCCCCATCAACCCAAAACATGCACCATAGGTACCTCCAGCTTAGGTCCTGACCAAGCCGAAGCAAGAAGATCATGGAGATGGTCCCCGGGCGCCCTAATGTGTGTGCTGCCCACTGCTCCTAATATATGTATATATATATATAGGATGGGTTAAAATGCAGAGAAGAATTTCTCCAGTGTGAGATCAATAAAGTCACTTCTTCTTCTTCTTCTAAATATAGCTGCAAGCAGCAATGTGGGGGCCAGGGTCTAACAAGGTCTGACAGGATCTAACAGAGTCTGACAGGGTCTGACAGGGTCAGGGTCTAACCCTGTCAGAACAGACACATCAAAGGTCTATCACACATCTAATCCTTAGACACATCTAAGGTTGCTAGGTGCTTTGCTAGGCAATTGACAAATTTCTGCAACTTTGACCTGCTGGTGCCACTAGAGGGTTGGGGCTGGGGACCTATAAATTGCTGTGGATAATGAGGAGACAGGCTGGAATGTGCATGCCAAATTTCACAACTTTTTACCAGACGGTTCTAGGGGCTGACATAGACTTCCTATTGAAGAAAGAATAGAGAATAATAATAATCCTGAGACCAGAAAATCAAAGGAAAGATCAAAGGGTTACTAGGCAACGCAAAGCAATTCCTATAGGGTGCCTAAGCACCTTCGGTGCGTGGCCCCCTAATAATATTAATAATAAATATAGCTGCAAGCAGCAATGCGGGGGCCAAGCACCGTTTGACAGGATCTAACAAGGTCTGACAGGATCTAACAGAGTCTGACAGGGTCTGACAGGGTCAGGGTCTAACCCTGTCAGAACAGACACATCAAAGACAGATCAAAGGTTGCTAGGTGCGTTGCTAGGCAGTTGACAAATTTCTGCAACTTTGACCTGCTGGTGCCACTAGACGGTTGGAGCTGGGGACCTATAAATTGCTGTGGGTAATGAGGAGACTGGCTGGAATGTGCATGCCAAATTTCACAACTTTTTACCAAACGGTTCTAGGGGCTGCCATAGACTTCCTATACTAGAAGAATAATTATAAATATAGCTGCAAGCAGCAATGTGGGGCCAAGCAGCGACCCAGCCTAATTAGATGACATGCGTTAGATCAGTCTTTGCCCGAGGATCCCAGGGATACCAATTTTTTCAAAATCGGACTTACGGTTCAAAAGTTACAAGCAGAAATGTCCCTCAAATTTTGACCTGTTGATGGCGCTAGAGAGTTTGAGCTGGGGCCCTGTAATTTTTTGTGGGGAATCCTGGGACAGACTAGAATACCTCTGACGAGTTTGAAAATAATCCTATGAAGGGATCCCGAGATATGAGCTCACTTCCTGTTTGGCGACTTTTAGGACGAGTTTGATTGGCTCTCACGACAAAACGATAAGAGATATCAAAACTCCAGGCAAGTTTCTGATGAGGCTCAGTCCAAAGATGCTCTGTACCAAATTAGAGCAAAATTGGTCCAAAATTGAGTGAGGAGAAGCATTTTGAGTGTTTTTCATAAAATTCAAAATGGCGGACATTCTATTCCGGCTGACATGACGTCATGGTGTGCATTTGATTCGACTTGGCCCAGGGATCCCCGGGATACCAAGTTTTTGAAAATCTGACTTACGGTTCAAAAGTTACAAGCAGAAATGTCCCTCAAATTTTGACCTGTTGGTGGCGCTAGAGGGTTTGAGCTGGGGCCCTGTAATTTTTTGTGGGGAATCCTGGGACAGACTAGAATACATGTGAAAAGTTTGAAAATAACCCTATGAAGGGTTCCCGAGATATGAGCTCACTTCCTGTTTGGCGACTCTTCAGACACGTTTAATTGGCTGTCACGTCAAAACGATAAGAGATATCAAAAAACCGGGTACGTCCCTGATGAGGCTCAGTCCAAAGATGCTATGGACCAAATTTGAGGAAAATTGGTCCAAAATTGAGGGAGGAGAAGCATTTTGAATGTTTTTCATAAAATTCAAAATGGCGGAAAATCTTACCCGCCGAAAATGACGTCACAGAATGCGTTGGATTCGTCTTGCCCCAAGGAGTCCAGGGAGGCCAAGTTTTAGAAAATCGGACGTACGGTTCAAAACTTACAAGCCAAAATGTACCTGCAACTTTGACCTGCTGGTGGCGCTAGAGGGTTGGGGGTGGGGACGTAAAATTTGTTGAAGGGCATCATGAGACTGTCTAGAATGTGGGTGCACACCATTTGTTGTGGAAATTACAAGTTAAGTTGTAGAAACAGAAGAATTTTATTGATTTTCAAAAAAATCCAAGATGGCGGACATTCTATTCCGGCAGACATGACGTCATAGGATGCGTTGGATCAGTCTTCGCCCAAGGATCCCAGGGATACCAAATTTTTGAAAATCGGACTTACGGTTCAAAAGTTACAAGAAGAAATGTCCCTAAAATTTTGACCTGTTGGTGGCGCTAGAGGGTTTGAGATGGGGCCCTGTAATTTTTTGTGGGGAATCCTGGGAAGGACACGAACATCTGTGAAAAGTTTGAAAATAATCCTATAAACGGTTCCCGAGATATGAGCTCACTTCCTGTTTGGCGACTTTTCAGACACGTTTAATTGGCTGTCACGTCAAAACGATAAGAGATATCAAAAAACCGGGTACGTCCCTGATGAGGCTCAGTCCAAAGATGCTATGGACCAAATTTGAGCAAAATTGGTCCAAAATTGAGGGAGGAGAAGCATTTTGAGTGTTTTTCATAAAATTCAAAATGGCGGAAAATCTACCCTGACGGAAAATGACGTCACAGGGTGCGTTGGATTCGGCTTGGCCCAAGGAGTCCAGGGATACCAAGTTTTTGAAAATTGGACATACGGTTCAAAAGTTACACGCAGAAATGTACCTGAAAATTCCTGCAACTTTGAGCTGCTGGTGGCGCTAGAGGGTTGGGGGTGGGGGCCTATAAATTGCTGTGGGTAATGAGGAGACTGGCTGGAATGTGCATGCCAAATTTCACAACTTTTTACCAGACGGTTCTAGGGGTTGCCATAGACTCCCATTGGCGGAAGAATATTGTATAAATATAGCTGCAAGCAGCAATGTGGGGCCAAGCAGCGACCCAGCCTAATTCGATGAGATGCGTTGGGTCAGTCTTCGCCCGAGGATCCCAGGGATACCAAGTTTCTGAAAATCGGACTTACGCTTTAAAAGTTACAAGCAGAAAAGTCCCTCAAATTTTGACCCGTTGGTGGCGCTAGAGGATTTGACCTGAGGCCCTGTAATTTTTTGTGTGGAATCCTGGGACAGACTAGAATAAGTCTGAAAAGTTTGAAAATAATCCTATGAAGGGATCCCGAGATATGAGCTCACTTCCTGTTTGGTGACTTTTAGGACGCGTTTGATTGGCTCTCACGACAAAACGATAAGAGATATCAAAACTCCAGGCAAGTTTGTGATGAGGCTCAGTCCAAAGATGCTCTGTACCAAATTAGAGCAAAATTGGTCCAAAATTTAGTGAGGAGAAGCATTTTGAGTGTTTTTCATAAAATTCAAAATGGCGGACATTCTATTCCGGCTGACATGACGTCATGGTGTGCATTTGATTCGACTTGGCCCAGGGATCCCCGGGATACCAAGTTTTTGAAAATCTGATTTACGGTTCAAAAATTACAAGCAGAAATGTCCCTCAAATTTTGACCTGTTGGTGGCGCTAGAGGGTTTGAGGTGGGGACCTGTAATTTTTTGTGGGGAATCCTGGGAAGGACACGAACATCTGTGAAAAGTTTGAAAATAATCCTATAAACGGTTCCCAAGATATGAGCTCACTTCCTGTTTGGCGACTTTTCGGACACGTTTGATTGGCTGTCACATCAAAACGATAAGAGATATCAAAAAACCGGGTACGTCTCTGATGAGGCTCAGTCCAAAGATGCTATGGACCAAATTTGAGCAAAATTGCTCCAAAATTGAGGGAGGAGAAGCATTTTGCATTTTTTTCATAAAATTCAAAATGGCGGAAAATCTTACCCGCCGAAAATGACGTCACAGAATGCATTGGATTCGTCTTGCCCTAAGGAGTCCAGGGAGGCCAAGTTTTAGAAAATCGGACGTACGGTTCAAAACTTACAAGCCGAAATGTACCTGCAACTTTGACCTGCTGGTGGCGCTAGAGGGTTGGGGGTGGGGACGTAAAATTTGTTGAAGGGCATCATGAGACTGTCTACAATGTGGGTGCACACCATTTGTTGTGGAAATTACAAGTTAAGTTGTAGAAACAGAAGAATGTTATTGATTTTCACAAAATCCAAGATGGCGGACATTCTATTCCGGCAGACATGACGTCATAGGATGCGTTGGATCAGTCTTCGCCTAAGGATCCCAGGGATACCAATTTTTTGAAAATCGGACTTACGGTTCAAAAGTTACAAGCAGAAATGTCCCTAAAATTTTGACCTGTTGGTGGCGCTAGAGGGTTTGAGGTGGGGACCTGTAATTTTTTGTGGGGAATCCTGGGAAGGACACGAACATCTGTGAAAAGTTTGAAAATAATCCTATAAACGGTTCCCGAGATATGAGCTCACTTCCTGTTTGGCGACGTTTCGGACACGTTTGATTGGCTGTCACGACAAAACGATAAGAGATATCAAAAAACCGGGTACGTCTCTGATGAGGCTCAGTCCAAAGATGCCATGTACCAAATTTGAGCAAAATTGGTCAAAAATTGAGGGAGGAGAAGCATTTTGAGTGTTTTTCATAAAATTCAAAATGGCGGAAAATCTACCCTGACGGAAAATGACGTCACAGGGTGCGTTGGATTCGGCTTGGCCCAAGGAGTCCAGGGATACCAAGTTTTTGAATATTGGACATACGGTTCAAAAGTTACACGCAGAAATGTACCTGAAAATTCCTGCAACTTTGACCTGCTGGTGGCGCTAGAGGGTTGGGGGTGGGGGCCTATAAATTGCTGTGGGTAATGAGGAGACTGGCTGGAATGTGCATGCCAAATTTCACAACTTTTTACCAGACGGTTCTAGGGGTTGCCATAGACTCCCTATGGCGGAAGAATATTGCGTAATAATAATAATAGGAATCAATAGAAACACTATGGGTGCCTTGCAGCTACCGCTGCCTGGCCCCAATAATAGGAATCAATAGAAACACTATGGGTGCCTTGCAGCTACCGCTGCCTGGCCCCAATAATAACTAGACGGTTGGAGCTGGGGACCTATAAATTGCTGTGGGTAATGAGGAGACTGGCTGGAATGTGCATGCCAAATTTCACAACTTTTTACCAAACGGTTCTAGGGGCTGCCATAGACATCCTATACTAGAAGAATAATAATAAATATAGCTGCAAGCAGCAATGTGGGGCCAAGCAGCGACCCAGCCTAATTCGATGAGATGCGTTGGATCTGTGTTCGCCCGAGGATCCCAGGGATACCAAGTTTCTGAAAATCGGACTTACGGTTTAAAAGTTACAAGCAGAAATGTCCCTCAAATTTTGACCCGTTGGTGGCGCTACAGGATTTGAGCTGAGGCCCTGTCATTTTTTGTGTGGAATCCTGGGACAGACTAGAATACGTGTGAAAAGTTTGAAAATAATCCTATGAAGGGATCCCGAGATATGAGCTCACTTCCTGTTTGGCGACTTTTAGGACGTGTTTGATTGGCTCTCACGACAAAGCGATAAGAGATATCAAAACTCCAGGCAAGTTTCTGATGAGGCTCAGTCCAAAGATGCTATGTAACAAATTAGAGCAAAATTGGTCTAAAATTGAGTGAGGAGAAGCATTTTGAGTGTTTTTCATAAAATTCAAAATGGCGGACATTCTATTCCGGCGGACATGACGTCATGGGGTGCCTTTGATTCGACTTGGCCAAAGGATCCCAGTGATACAAAGTTTTTGAAAATCTGACTAACGGTTCAAAAGTTACAAGCAGAAATGTCCCTCAAATTTTGACCTGTTGGTGGCGCTAGAGGGTTTGAGCTGGGGTCCTGTAATTTTTTGTGGGGAATCCTGGGACAGACTAGAATACGTGTGAAAAGTTTGAAAATAATCCTATGAAGGGTTCCCGAGATATGAGCTCACTTCCTGTTTGGCAACTTTTCGGACACGTTTAATTGGCTGTCACGACAAAATTATAAAAGATATCCAAAAACCGGGTAAGTTTCTGATGAGGCTCAGTCTACAGACGCTATGTACCAAATTAGAGCAAAATTGCTCCAAAATTGAGGGAGGAGAAGCATTTTGAATGTTTTTCATAAAATTCAAAATGGCGGAAAATCTTACCCGCGGAAAATGACGTCACAGAATGCGTTGGATTCGTCTTGCCCCAAGGAGTCCAGGGAGGCCAAGTTTTAGAAAATCGGACGTACGGTTCAAAACTTACAAGCCGAAATGTACCTGCAACTTTGACCTGCTGGTGGCGCTAGAGGGTTGGGGGTGGGGACGTAAAATTTGTTGAAGGGCATCATGAGACTGTCTAGAATGTGGGTGCACACCATTTGTTGTGGAAATTACAAGTTAAGTTGTAGAAACAGAAGAATTTTATTGATTTTCACAAAATCCAAGATGGCGGACATTCTATTCCGGCAGACATGACGTCATAGGATGCGTTGGATCAGTCTTCGCCCAAGGATCCCAGGGATACCAAATTTTTGAAAATCGGACTTATGGTTCAAAAGTTACAAGCAGAAATGTCCCTAAAATTTTGACCTGTTGGTGGCGCTAGAGGGTTTGAGGTGGGGACCTGTAATTTTTTGTGGGGAATCCTGGGAAGGATCCGAACATCTGTGAAAAGTTTGAAAATAATCCTATAAACGGTTCCCGAGATATGAGCTCACTTCCTGTTTGGCGACTTTTCGGACACGTTTGATTGGCTGTCACAACAAAACGATAAGAGATATCAAAAAACCGGGTAAGTTTCTGATGAGGCTCAGTCCAAAGATGCTATGGACCAAATTTGAGCAAAATGGGACAAAAATTGAGGGAGGAGAAGCATTTTGAGTGTTTTTCATAAAATTCAAAATGGCGGAAAATCTACCCTGACGGAAAATGACGTCATAGGGTGCGTTGGATTCGGCTTGGCCCAAGGAGTCCAGGGATGCCAAGTTTTTGAAAATTGGACATACGCTTCAAAAGTTACACGCAGAAATGTACCTGAAAATTCCTGCAACTTTGAGCTGCTGGTGGCGCTAGAGGGTTGGGGGTGGGGGCCTATAAATTGCTGTGGGTAATGAGGAGACTGGCTGGAATGTGCATGCCAAATTTCACAACTTTTTACCAGACGGTTCTAGGGGTTGCCATAGACTCCCTATGGCGGAAGAATATTGCGTAATAATAATAAATATAGCTGCAAGCAGCAATGTGGGGCCAAGCAGCGACCCGGCCTAATTCGATGAGATGCGTTGGATCGGTCTTCGCCCGAGGATCCCAGGGATACCAAGTTTCTGAAAATCGGACTTACGGTTTAAAAGTTACAAGCAGAAATGTCCCTCAAATTTTGACCCGTTGGTGGCGCTACAGGATTTGAGCTGAGGCCCTGTCATTTATTTGTGTGGAATCCTGGGACAGACTAGAATACGTGTGAAAAGTTTGAAAATAATCCTATGAAGGGATCCCGAGATATGAGCTCACTTCCTGTTTGGCGACTTTTAGGATGCGTTTGATTGGCTGTCACGACAAAACGATAAGAGATATCAAAACTCCAGGCAAGTTTCTGATGAGGCTCAGTCCAAAGATGCTATGTACCAAATTAGAGCAAAATTGGTCCAAAATTGAGTGAGGAGAAGCATTTTATTGATTTCCACAAAATCCAAAATGGCGGACATTCTATTCCGGCGGACATGACGTCATGGAGTGCATTTGATTCGACTTGGCCCAGGGATCCCCTTGATACCAAGTTTTTGAAAATCTGACTTGAAATGTCAGATTTTCAAAAAGATTTTTCAAAAAGTCAGATTTTCAAAAAGCAGAAATGTCCCTCAAATTCTGACCTGTTGGTGGCGCTAGAGGGTTTGAGCTGGGGCCCTGTAATTTTTTGTGGGGAATCCTGGGACAGACTAGAATACATGTGAAAAGTTTGAAAATAATCCTATGAAGGGTTCCCGAGATATGAGCTCACTTCCTGTTTGGCGACTTTTAGGACGCGTTTGATTGGCTCTCACGACAAAACGATAAGAGATATCAAAAAAACGGGTACGTCTCTGATGAGGCTCAGTCCAAAGATGCTATGGACCAAATTTGAGCAAAATTGCTCCAAAATTGAGGGAGGAGAAGCATTTTGAATGTTTTTCATAAAATTCAAAATGGCGGAAAATCTTACCCGCCGAAAATTACGTCACAGAATGCGTTGGATTCGTCTTGCCCCAAGGAGTCCAGGGAGGCCAAGTTTTAGAAAATCGGACGTACGGTTCAAAACTTACAAGCCGAAATGTACCTGCAACTTTGACCTGCTGGTGGCGCTAGAGGGTTGGGGGTGGGGACGTAAAACTTGTTGAAGGGCATCATGAGACTGTCTACAATGTGGGTGCACACCATTTGTTGTGGAAATTACAAGTTAAGTTGTAGAAACAGAAGAATTTTATTGATTTTCACAAAATCCAAGATGGCGGACATTCTATTCCGGCAGACATGACGTCATAGGATGCGTTGGATCAGTCTTCGCCCAAGGATCCCAGGGATACCAATTTTTTGAAAATCGGACTTACGGTTCAAAAGTTACAAGCAGAAATGTCCCTAAAATTTTGACCTGTTGGTGGCGCTAGAGGGTTTGAGGTGGGGACCTGTAATTTTTTGTGGGGAATCCTGGGAAGGACACGAACATCTGTGAAAAGTTTGAAAATAATCCTATAAACGGTTCCCGAGATATGAGCTCACTTCCTGTTTGGCGACTTTTCGGACACGTTTGATTGGCTGTCACGACAAAACGATAAGAGATATCAAAAAACCGGGTACGTCTCTGATGAGGCTCAGTCCAAAGATGCCATGTACCAAATTTGAGCAAAATTGGTCAAAAATTGAGGGAGGAGAAGCATTTTGAGTGTTTTTCATAAAATTCAAAATGGCGGAAAATCTACCCTGACGGAAAATGACGTCATAGGGTGCGTTGGATTCGACTTGGCCCAAGGAGTCCAGGGATACCAAGTTTTTGAAAATTGGACATACGGTTCAAAAGTTACACGCAGAAATGTACCTGAAAATTCCTGCAACTTTGAGCTGCTGGTGGCGCTAGAGGGTTGGGGGTGGGGGCCTATAAATTGCTGTGGGTAATGAGGAGACTGGCTGGAATGTGCATGCCAAATTTCACAACTTTTTACCAGACGGTTCTAGGGGTTGCCATAGACTCCCAGAGGCGGAAGAATAATGTATAATAATAATAAATATAGCTGCAAGCAGCAATGTGGGGCCAAGCAGCGACCCAGCCTAATTTGATGAGCTGCGTTGGATCGGTGTTTGCCCGAGGATCCCAGGGATACCAAGTTTCTGAAAATCTGACTTACGGTTTAAAAGTTACAAGCAGAAATGTCCCTCAAATTTTGACCCGTTGGTGGCGCTAGAGGATTTGAGCTGAGGCCCTGTAATTTTTTGTGGGGAATCCTGGGACAGACTAGAATACCTCTGACGAGTTTGAAAATAATCCTATGAAGGGTTCCCGAGATATGAGCTCACTTCCTGTTTGGCGACTTTTAGGACGCGTTTGATTGGCTCTCACGACAAAACAATAAGAGATATCAAAACATCCAGGCATGGTTCTGATGAGGCTCAGTCCAAAGATGCTATGTACCAAATTAGAGCAAAATTGGTCCAAAATTGAGGGAGGAGAAGCATTTTGAGTATTTTTCATAAAATTCAAAATGGCGGACATTCTATTCCGGCGGACATGACGTCATGGTGTGCATTTGATTCGACTTGGCCCAGGGATCCCCTTGATACCAAGTTTTTGAAAATCTGACTTGAAATGTCAGATTTTCAAAAAGATTTTTCAAAAAGTCAGATTTTCAAAAAGCAGAAATGTCCCTCAAATTCTGACCTGTTGGTGGCGCTAGAGGGTTTGAGCTGGGGCCCTGTAATTTTTTGTGTGGAATCCTGGGACAGACTAGAATACATGTGAAAAGTTTGAAAATAATTCTATGAAGGGTTCCCGAGATATGAGCTCACTTCCTGTTTGGCGACTTTTAGGACGCGTTTGATTGGCTCTCACGACAAAACGATAAGAGATATCAAAAAACCGGGTACGTCTCTGATGAGGCTCAGTCCAAAGATGCTATGGACCAAATTTGAGCAAAATTGCTCCAAAATTGAGGGAGGAGAAGCATTTTGAATGTTTTTCATAAAATTCAAAATGGCGGAAAATCTTACCCGCGGAAAATGACGTCACAGAATGCGTTGGATTCGTCTTGCCCCAAGGAGTCCAGCGAGGCCAAGTTTTAGAAAATCGGACGTACGGTTCAAAACTTACAAGCCGAAATGTACCTGCAACTTTGACCTGCTGGTGGCGCTAGAGGGTTGGGGGTGGGGACGTAAAACTTGTTGAAGGGCATCATGAGACTGTCTAGAATGTGGGTGCACACCATTTGTTGTGGAAATTACAAGTTAAGTTGTAGAAACAGAAGAATTTTATTGATTTTCAAAAAAATCCAAGATGGCGGACATTCTATTCCGGCAGACATGACGTCATAGGATGCGTTGGATCAGTCTTCGCCCAAGGATCCCAGGGATACCAATTTTTTGAAAATCGGACTTACGGTTCAAAAGTTACAAGCAGAAATGTCCCTAAAATTTTGACCTGTTGGTGGCGCTAGAGGGTTTGAGGTGGGGACCTGTAATTTTTTATAGGGAATCCTGGGAAGGACACGAACATCTGTGAAAAGTTTGAAAATAATCCTATAAACGGTTCCCGAGATATGAGCTCACTTCCTGTTTGGCGACTTTTCGGACACGTTTGATTGGCTGTCACGACAAAACGATAAGAGATATCAAAAAACCGGGTACGTCTCTGATGAGGCTCAGTCAAAAGATGCTATGTACCAAATTTGAGCAAAATTGGTCAAAAATTGAGGGAGGAGAAGCATTTTGAGTGTTTTTCATAAAATTCAAAATGGCGGAAAATCTACCCTGACGGAAAATGACGTCATAGGGTGCGTTGGATTCGGCTTGGCCCAAGGAGTCCAGGGATACCAAGTTTTTGAAAATTGGACATACGGTTCAAAAGTTACACGCAGAAATGTACCTGAAAATTCCTGCAACTTTGAGCTGCTGGTGGCGCTAGAGGGTTGGGGGTGGGGGCCTATAAATTGCTGTGGGTAATGAGGAGACTGGCTGGAATGTGCATGCCAAATTTCACAACTTTTTACCAGACGGTTCTAGGGGTTTCCATAGACTCCCAGAGGCGGAAGAATAATGTATAATAATAATAATAAATATAGCTGCAAGCAGCAATGTGGGGCCAAGCAGCGACCCAGCCTAATTTGATGAGATGCGTTGGATCAGTCTTCGCCCGAGGATCCCAGGGATACCAAGTTTCTGAAAATCGGACTTACGGTTTAAAAGTTACAAGCAGAAATGTCCCTCAAATTTTGACCCGTTGGTGGCGCTAGAGGATTTGAGCTGAGGCCCTGTAATTTATTTGTGTGGAATCCTGGGACAGACTAGAATACCTCTGACGAGTTTGAAAATAATCCTATGAAGGGTTCCCGAGATATGAGCTCACTTCCTGTTTGGCGACTTTTAGGACGCGTTTGATTGGCTCTCACGACAAAACGATAAGAGATATCAAAACTCCAGGCAAGTTTCTGATGAGGCTCAGTCCAAAGATGCTCTGTACCAAATTAGAGCAAAATTGGTCCAAAATTGAGTGAGGAGAAGCATTTTGAGTGTTTTTCATAAAATTCAAAATGGCGGACATTCTATTCCGGCTGACATGACGTCATGGTGTGCATTTGATTCGACTTGGCCCAGGGATCCCCGGGATACCAAGTTTTTGAAAATCTGACTTACGGTTCAAAAGTTACAAGCAGAAATGTCCCTCAAATTTTGACCTGTTGGTGGCGCTAGAGGGTTTGAGCTGGGGCCCTGTAATTTTTTGTGGGGAATCCTGGGACAGACTAGAATATGTGTGAAAAGTTTGAAAATAATCGTATGAAGGGTTCCCGAGATATGAGCTCACTTCCTGTTTGGCGACTTTTAGGACGCGTTTGATTGGCTGTCACGACAAAACGATAAGAGATATCAAAAAACCGGGTAAGTTTCTGATGAGGCTCAGTCCAAAGATGCTATGGACCAAATTTGAGCAAAATTGCTCCAAAATTGAGGGAGGAGAAGCATTTTGAATGTTTTTCATAAAATTCAAAATGGCGGAAAATCTTACCCGCCGAAAATGACGTCACAGAATGCGTTGGATTCGTCTTGCCCCAAGGAGTCCAGGGAGGCCAAGTTTTAGAAAATCGGACGTACGGTTCAAAACTTACAAGCCGAAATGTACCTGCAACTTTGACCTGCTGGTGGCGCTAGAGGGTTGGGGGTGGGGACGTAAAATTTGTTGAAGGGCATCATGAGACTGTCTAGAATGTGGGTGCACACCATTTGTTGTGGAAATTACAAGTTAAGTTGTAGAAACAGAAGAATTTTATTGATTTTCACAAAATCCAAGATGGCGGACATTCTATTCCGGCAGACATGACGTCATAGGATGCGTTGGATCAGTCTTCGCCCAAGGATCCCAGGGATACCAAATTTTTGAAAATCGGACTTACGGTTCAAAAGTTACAAGCAGAAATGTCCCTAAAATTTTGACCTGTTGGTGGCGCTAGAGGGTTTGAGGTGGGGACCTGTAATTTTTTGTGGGGAATCCTGGGAAGGACACGAACATCTGTGAAAAGTTTGAAAATAATCCTATAAACGGTTCCCGAGATATGAGCTCACTTCCTGTTTGGCGACTTTTCGGACACGTTTGATTGGCTGTCACGACAAAACGATAAGAGATATCAAAAAACCGGGTAAGTTTCTGATGAGGCTCAGTCCAAAGATGCTATGGACCAAATTTGAGCAAAATTGGTCAAAAATTGAGGGAGGAGAAGCATTTTGAGTGTTTTTCATAAAATTCAAAATGGCGGAAAATCTACCCTGACGGAAAATGACGTCACAGGGTGCGTTGGATTCGGCTTGGCCCAAGGAGTCCAGGGATACCAAGTTTTTGAAAATTGGACATACGGTTCAAAAGTTACACGCAGAAATGTACCTGAAAATTCCTGCAACTTTGAGCTGCTGGTGGCGCTAGAGGGTTGGGGGTGGGGGCCTATAAATTGCTGTGGGTAATGAGGAGACTGGCTGGAATGTGCATGCCAAATTTCACAACTTTTTACCAGACGGTTCTAGGGGTTGCCATAGACTCCCAGAGGCGGAAGAATAATGTATAATAATAATAATAAGAATCAATAGAAACACTATGGGTGCCTTGCAGCTACCGCTGCCTGGCCCCAATAAGAATCAATAGAAACACTATAGGTGCCTTGCAGCTACCGCTGCCTGGCCCCAAATATAGCTGCAAGCAGCAATGTGGGGCCAAGCAGCGACCCAGCCTAATTTGATGACATGCGTTAGATCAGTCTTCGCCCGAGGATCCCAGGGATACCAAGTTTCTGAAAATCGGACTTACGGTTTAAAAGTTACAAGCAGAAATGTCCCTCAAATTTTGACCCGTTGGTGGCGCTACAGGATTTGAGCTGAGGCCCTGTCATTTATTTGTGTGGAATCCTGGGACAGACTAGAATACGTGTGAAAAGTTTGAAAATAATCCTATGAAGGGATCCCGAGATATGAGCTCACTTCCTGTTTGGCGACTTTTAGGACACGTTTGATTGGCTCTCACGACAAAACGATAAGAGATATCAAAACATCCAGGCATGTGTGTGATGAGGCTCAGTCCAAAGATGCTATGTACCAAATTAGAGCAAAATTGGTCCAAAATTGAGTGAGGAGAAGTATTTTGAGTGTTTAATAAAAAATAATAAAAAATAATAAATAATAAATAAATAATAAATAAACTCTACACATAAAAGTGGCAAAAATATATACAATCAGATATATAAACAGAACCATCGGCTGCTCGATTATGGAAAAAATAATAATCACGATTATCTGTCAATATTGAAATCACAATTATTCAAACGATTTTTTCAAACACACACACACACACACACACACACACACGGCCACTCTCACCTTAAACATTTATTCTTCTTGTCTTATTCTACAGATTGCACAGGCACACACACACAAACAAAAAGTTATCACACACAGCTATTCTTCACTTTCCTCACACAGATTTCTCCTCAGTATAATATAATATATATGTTATATTATGTTATATTTATTATAATTAATACAATATAATATAATATAATAGCGCTAAAATAGAATAGTGATATGACAAACACACATTTCATGACATGACTTACCAAAAGCAAAGATGAGATACTGTCCAGCAAATCCGAAAGAGCTCCGAGATTAACTGTTGTCCGGGATAAGTCATTCACGTCGCCTCTATTGAAAATGCTGATCGCGTATCTCTACAAAGTCCCATGTAAAGTGTGTCTTGTACGTTGTATTCATAGTAAATACCACGGAGGGTGAACGATCGATTTAAAAGTGATTAAATGTTGCGTTATACTAACTTCGTTTACTATTGTCTTCTGTAGTTTCCGTGTTCCCGATGCGAGCGTGTGCGTTGTTGGTAGGAGCTAGTAGGAGCTATCATTGGTCAATTCCTCTTAGCAACTAGTGCCGTGACATTGGTCAAATCGTGGTAGTGTGAGCTGGACTCGCGGCCGGTGTACTGTCAGATTGAGACGCTTTGTCAGTTACCGGCCGCAGAGAGGGAGGGGGTGACTCCTCTCTCTGTCTTCTCTTTCTTTCTCTCTTCCTTTCCTCTCGCGCCGCTGTAGGCTCCAGCAGGTCTCTGCGCTGCGCATTGGCCCACGTGAAAGGGAATGTATTGCGCGGGCGCTTGCAGCCAGAGGGGGCGCCAGTTTGCCAATTTCCTACACAGTGATATGATAGATTTTTTTTTTTTTTTTCAAGCGCGCGGCATGGCGCCCCTCACGAAGTTGCGCCCTGGGCAATTGCACCACTCGCCCCCCCCCAAGAACTGCCTCTGGGTACTAGAAGCGGAATGAGAACTTGACGTCACTGGGAGTCACGTGACCGTGCTGGGCCGCTAGAGTAGACTACTAAAGACCTTTGCTGCCCCCTACTGGACATTAAACTACATCACAAGTTACAAGCAGAAATGTCCCTCAATTTTTGACCTGTTGGTGGCGCTAGAGGATTTGAGCTGGGGCCCTGTAATTTTTTGTGGGGAATCCTGGGACAGACTAGAATACATGTGAAAAGTTTGAAAATAATTCTATGAAGGGTTCCCGAGATATGAGCTCACTTCCTGTTTGGCTACTGTTAAGACGTGTTTGATTGGCTATCACGACAAAACGATAAGAGGTATCAAAAAACCGGGTAAGTTTCTGATGCGGCTCAGTCTAAAGATGCTATGGACCAAATTTGAGCAAAATTGCTCCAAAATTGAGGGAGGAGAAGCATTTTGAATATTTGTCATAAAATTCAAAATGGCGGAAAATCTTACCCGCGGAAAATGACGTCACAGAATGCGTTGGATTTGTCTTGCCCCAAGGAGTCCAGGGAGGCCAAGTTTTAGAAAATCGGACGTACGGTTCAAAACTTACAAGCCGAAATGTACCTGCAACTTTGACCTGCTGGTGGCGCTAGAGGGTTGGGGGTGGGGACGTAAAACTTGTTGAAGGGCATCATGAGACGGTCTACAATGTGGGTGCACACCATTTGTTGTGGAAATTACAAGTTAAGTTGTAGAAACAGAAGAATTTTATTGATTTTCACAAAATCCAAGATGGCGGACATTCTATTCCGGCAGACATGACGTCATAGGATGCGTTGGATCAGTCTTCGCCCAAGGATCCCAGGGATACCAAATTTTTGAAAATCGGACTTACGGTTCAAAAGTTACAAGCAGAAATGTCCCTAAAATTTTGACCTGTTGGTGGCGCTAGAGGGTTTGAGGTGGGGACCTGTAATTTTTTGTGGGGAATCCTGGGAAGGACACGAACATCTGTGAAAAGTTTGAAAATAATCCTATAAACGGTTCCCGAGATATGAGCTCACTTCCTATTTGGCGACTTTTCGGACACGTTTGATTGGCTGTCACGTCAAAACGATAAGAGATATCAAAAAACCGGGTACGTCCCTAATGAGGCTCAGTCCAAAGATGCTATGGACCAAATTTGAGCTAAATTGGTCCAAAATTGAGGGAGGAGAAGCATTTTGAGTGTTTTTCATAAAATTCAAAATGGCGGAAAATCTACCCTGACGGAAAATGACGTCATAGGGTGCGTTGGATTCGGCTTGGCCCAAGGAGTCCAGGGATACCAAGGTTTTGAATATTGGACATACGGTTCAAAAGTTACACGCAGAAATGTACCTGAAAATTCCTGCAACTTTGACCTGCTGGTGGCGCTAGAGGGTTGGGGGTGGGGGCCTATAAATTGCTGTGGGTAATGAGGAGAGTGGCTGGAATGTGCATGCCAAATTTCACAACTTTTTACCAGACGGTTCTAGGGGTTGCCATAGACTCCCAGAGGCGGAAGAATAATGTATAATAATAATAATAATAAGAATCAGTAGAAACACTATGGGTGCCTTGCAGCTACCGCTGCCTGGCCCCAATAATAAGAATCAATAGCAACACTATAGGTGCCTTGCAGCTACCGCTGCTTGGCCCCAATAATAGGAATCAATAGAAACACTATGGGTGCCTTGCAGCTACCGCTGCCTGGCCCCAAATATAGCTGCAAGCAGCAATGTGGGGCCAAGCAGCGACCTAGCCTAATTCGATGAGATGCGTTGGATCGATCTTCGCCCGAGGATCCCAGGGATACCAAGTTTCTGAAAATCGGACTTACGGTTCAAAAGTTACAAGCAGAAATGTCCCTCAAATTTTGACCCGTTGGTGGCGCTACAGGATTTGAGCTGAGGCCCTGTCATTTATTTGTGTGGAATCCTGGGACAGACTAGAATACGTGTGAAAAGTTTGAAAATAATCCTATGAAGGGATCCTGACATATGAGCTCACTTCCTGTTTGGCGACTTTTAGGACACGTTTGATTGGCTGTCACATCAAAACGATAAGAGATATCAAAAAACCGGGTACGTCTCTGATGAAGCTCAGTCCAAAGATGCTATGGACCAAATTTGAGGAAAATTGCTCCAAAATTGAGGGAGGAGAAGCATTTTGAATTTTTTTCATAAAATTCAAAATGGCGGAAAATCTTACCCGCCGAAAATTACGTCACAGAATGCGTTGGATTCGTCTTGCCCCAAGGAGTCCAGGGAGGCCAAGTTTTAGAAAATCGGACGTACGGTTCAAAACTTACAAGCCGAAATGTACCTGCAACTTTGACCTGCTGGTGGCGCTAGAGGGTTGGGGGTGGGGACGTAAAATTTGTTGAAGGGCATCATGAGACTGTCTACAATGTGGGTGCACACCATTTGTTGTGGAAATTACAAGTTAAGTTGTAGAAACAGAAGAATGTTATTGATTTTCACAAAATCCAAGATGGCGGACATTCTATTCCGGCAGACATGACGTCATAGGATGCGTTGGATCAGTCTTCGCCTAAGGATCCCAGGGATACCATTTTTTTGAAAATCGGACTTACGGTTCAAAAGTTACAAGCAGAAATGTCCCTAAAATTTTGACCTGTTGGTGGCGCTAGAGGGTTTGAGGTGGGGCCCTGTAATTTTTTGTGGGGAATCCTGGGAAGGACACGGACATCTGTGAAACGTTTGAAAATAATCCTATAAACGGTTCCCGAGATATGAGCTCACTTCCTGTTTGGCGACTTTTCAGACACGTTTAATTGGCTGTCACGTCAAAACGATAAGAGATATCAAAAAACCGGGTACGTCCCTGATGAGGCTCAGTCCAAAGATGCTATGGACCAAATTTGAGCAAAATTGGTCCAAAATTGAGGGAGGAGAAGCATTTTGAGTGTTTTTCATAAAATTCAAAATGGCGGAAAATCTACCCTGACGGAAAATGACGTCACAGGGTGCGTTGGATTCGGCTTGGCCCAAGGAGTCCAGAGATACCAAGTTTTTGAAAATTGGACATACGGTTCAAAAGTTACACGCAGAAATGTACCTGAAAATTCCTGCAACTTTGAGCTGCTGGTGGCGCTAGAGGGTTGGGGGTGGGGGCCTATAAATTGCTGTGGGTAATGAGGAGACTGGCTGGAATGTGCATGCCAAATTTCACAACTTTTTACCAGACGGTTCTAGGGGTTGCCATAGACTCCCTATGGCGGAAGAATATTGTTTAATAATAATAATAGGAAATATAGCTGCAAGCAGCAATGTGGGGCCAAGCAGCGACCGAGCCTAATTCGATGATATGCGTTGGGTCAGTCTTCGCCCGAGGATCCCAGGGATACCAAGTTTCTGAAAATCGGACTTACGCTTTAAAAGTTAAAAGCAGAAAAGTCCCTCAAATTTTGACCCGTTGGTGGCGCTAGAGGATTTGACCTGAGGCCCTGTAATTTTTTGTGTGGAATCCTGGGACAGACTAGAATAAGTCTGAAAAGTTTGAAAATAATCCTATGAAGGGATCCCGAGATATGAGCTCACTTCCTGTTTGGCGACTTTTAGGACGCGTTTGATTGGCTCTCACGACAAAACGATAAGAGATATCAAAACTCCAGGCAAGTTTCTGATGAGGCTCAGTCCAAAGATGCTCTGTACCAAATTAGAGCAAAATTGGTCCAAAATTGAGTGAGGAGAAGCATTTTGAGTGTTTTTCATAAAATTCAAAATGGCGGACATTCTATTCCGGCTGACATGACGTCATGGTGTGCATTTGATTCGACTTGGCCCAGGGATCCCCGGGATACCAAGTTTTTGAAAATCTGACTTACGGTTCAAAAGTTACAAGCAGAAATGTCCCTCAAATTTTGACCTGTTGGTGGCGCTAGAGGGTTTGAGCTGGGGCCCTGTAATTTTTTGTGGGGAATCCTGGGACAGACTAGAATATCTGTGAAAAGTTTGAAAATAATCCTATGAAGGGTTCCTGAGATATGAGCTCACTTCCTGTTTGGCGACTTTTCAGACGCGTTTGATTGGCTGTCACGACAAAACGATAAGAGATATCAAAAAACCGGGTACGTCTCTGATGAGGCTCAGTCCAAAGATGCTATGGACCAAATTAGAGCAAAATTGGTCCAAAATTGAGGGAGGAGAAGCATTTTGAATGTTTTTCATAAAATTCAAAATGGCGGAAAATCTTACCCGCGGAAAATGACGTCACAGAATGCGTTGGATTCGTCTTGCCCCAAGGAGTCCAGGGAGGCCAAGTTTTAGAAAATCGGACGTACGGTTCAAAACTTACAAGCCGAAATGTACCTGCAACTTTGACCTGCTGGTGGCGCTAGAGGGTTGGGGGTGGGGACGTAAAATTTGTTGAAGGGCATCATGAGACTGTCTAGAATGTGGGTGCACACCATTTGTTGTGGAAATTACAAGTTAAGTTGTAGAAACAGAAGAATTTTATTGATTTTCCAAAAATCCAAGATGGCGGACATTCTATTCCGGCAGACATGACGTCATAGGATGCGTTGGATCAGTCTTCGCCCAAGGATCCCAGGGATACCAAATTTTTGAAAATCGGACTTACGGTTCAAAAGTTACAAGCAGAAATGTCCCTAAAATTTTGACCTGTTGGTGGCGCTAGAGGGTTTGAGGTGGGGACCTGTAATTTTTTGTGGGGAATCCTGGGAAGGACACGAACATCTGTGAAAAGTTTGAAAATAATCCTATAAACGGTTCCCGAGATATGAGCTCACTTCCTGTTTGGCGACTTTTCGGACACGTTTGATTGGCTGTCACGACAAAACGATAAGAGATATCAAAAAACCGGGTACGTCCCTGATGAGGCTCAGTCCAAAGATGCTATGTACCAAATTTGAGCAAAATTGGTCAAAAATTGAGGGAGGAGAAGCATTTTGAGTGTTTTTCATAAAATTCAAAATGGCGGAAAATCTACCCTGACGGAAAATGACGTCATAGGGTGCGTTGGATTCGGCTTGGCCCAAGGAGTCCAGGGATGCCAAGTTTTTGAAAATTGGACATACGCTTCAAAAGTTACACGCAGAAATGTACCTGAAAATTCCTGCAACTTTGAGCTGCTGGTGGCGCTAGAGGGTTGGGGGTGGGGGCCTATAAATTGCTGTGGGTAATGAGGAGACTGGCTGGAATGTGCATGCCAAATTTCACAACTTTTTACCAGACGGTTCTAGGGGTTGCCATAGACTTCCATTGGCGGAAGAATAATGTTTAATAATAATAGGAATCAATAGAAACACTATAGGTGCCTTGCAGCTACCGCTGCCTGGCCCCAATCAGTAGAAACACTATAGGTGCCTTGCAGCTACCGCTGCCTGGCCCCAATAATAATAATAGGAATCACTAGAAACACTATAGGTGCCTTGCAGCTACCGCTGCCTGGCCCCAAATATAGCTGCAAGCAGCAATGTGGGGCCAAGCAGCGACCCAGCCTAATTTGATGAGCTGCGTTGGATCGGTGTTTGCCCGAGGATCCCAGGGATACCACGTTTCTGAAAATCTGACTTACGGTTTAAAAGTTACAAGCAGAAATGTCCCTCAAATTTTGACCCGTTGGTGGCGCTAGAGGATTTGAGCTGAGGCCCTGTAATTTTTTGTGGGGAATCCTGGGACAGACTAGAATACCTCTGACGAGTTTGAAAATAATCCTATGAAGGGTTCCCGAGATATGAGCTCACTTCCTGTTTGGCGACTTTTAGGACGCGTTTGATTGGCTCTCACGACAAAACAATAAGAGATATCAAAACATCCAGGCATGGTTCTGATGAGGCTCAGTCCAAAGATGCTATGTACCAAATTAGAGCAAAATTGATCCAAAATTGAGTGAGGAGAGCATTTTGAGTATTTTCATAAAATTCAAAATGGCGGACATTCTATTCCGGCGGACATGACGTCATGGTGTACATTTGATTCGACTTGGCCCAGGGATCCCCTTGATACCAAGTTTTTGAAAATCTGACTTGAAATGTCAGATTTTCAAAAAGATTTTTCAAAAAGTCAGATTTTCAAAAAGCAGAAATGTCCCTCAAATTCTGACCTGTTGGTGGCGCTAGAGGGTTTGAGCTGGGGCCCTGTAATTTTTTGTGTGGAATCCTGGGACAGACTAGAATACATGTGAAAAGTTTGAAAATAATTCTATGAAGGGTTCCCGAGATATGAGCTCACTTCCTGTTTGGCGACTTTTCGGACACGTTTGATTGGCTGTCACATCAAAACGATAAGAGATATCAAAAAACCGGGTACGTCTCTGATGAGGCTCAGTCCAAAGATGCTATGGACCAAATTTGAGCAAAATTGCTCCAAAATTGAGGGAGGAGAAGCATTTTGAATGTTTTTCATAAAATTCAAAATGGCGGAAAATCTTACCCGCCGAAAATTACGTCACAGAATGCGTTGGATTCGTCTTGCCCCAAGGAGTCCAGCGAGGCTAAGTTTTAGAAAATCGGACGTACGGTTCAAAACTTAGAAGCCGAAATGTACCTGCAACTTTGACCTGCTGGTGGCGCTAGAGGGTTGGGGGTGGGGACGTAAAACTTGTTGAAGGGCATCATGAGACTGTCTACAATGTGGGTGCACACCATTTGTTGTGGAAATTACAAGTTAAGTTGTAGAAACAGAAGAATTTTATTGATTTTCAAAAAAATCCAAGATGGCGGACATTCTATTCCGGCAGACATGACGTCATAGGATGCGTTGGATCAGTCTTCGCCTAAGGATCCCAGGGATACCAATTTTTTGAAAATCGGACTTACGGTTCAAAAGTTACAAGCAGAAATGTCCCTAAAATTTTGACCTGTTGGTGGCGCTAGAGGGTTTGAGGTGGGGACCTGTAATTTTTTATAGGGAATCCTGGGAAGGACACGAACATCTGTGAAAAGTTTGAAAATAATCCTATAAACGGTTCCCGAGATATAAGCTCACTTCCTGTTTGGCGACGTTTCGGACACGTTTGATTGGCTCTCACGACAAAACGATAAGAGATATCAAAAAACCGGGTACGTCTCTGATGAGGCTCAGTCCAAAGATGCCATGTACCAAATTTGAGCAAAATTGGTCAAAAATTGAGGAGGAGAAGCATTTTGAGTGTTTTTCATAAAATTCAAAATGGCGGAAAATCTACCCTGACGGAAAGTGACGTCATAGGGTGCGTTGGATTCGACTTGGCCCAAGGAGTCCAGGGATACCAAGTTTTTGAAAATTGGACATACGGTTCAAAAGTTACACGCAGAAATGTACCTGAAAATTCCTGCAACTTTGAGCTGCTGGTGGCGCTAGAGGGTTGGGGGTGGGGGCCTATAAATTGCTGTGGGTAATGAGGAGACTGGCTGGAATGTGCATGCCAAATTTCACAACTTTTTACCAGACGGTTCTAGGGGTTTCCATAGACTCCCAGAGACGGAAGAATAATGTATAATAATAATAATAAATATAGCTGCAAGCAGCAATGTGGGGCCAAGCAGCGACCCAGCCTAATTCGGTGAGGTGCGTTGGATCAGTCTTCGCCCAAGGATCCCAGGGATACCAAGTTTCTGAAAATCGGACTTACGCTTTAAAAGTTACAAGCAGAAAAGTCCCTCAAATTTTGACCCGTTGGTGGCGCTAGAGGATTTGAGCTGAGGCCCTGTCATTTTTTGTGTGGAATCCTGGGACAGACTAGAATAAGTCTGAAAAGTTTGAAAATAATCCTATGAAGGGATCCCGAGATATGAGCTCACTTCCTGTTTGGCGACTTTTAGGATGCGTTTGATTGGCTCTCACGACAAAACGATAAGAGATATCAAAGCTCCAGGCAAGTTTCTGATGAGGCTCAGTCCAAAGATGCTATGTACCAAATTAGAGCAAAATTGGTCCAAAATTGAATGAGGAGAAGCATTTTGAGTGTTTTTCATAAAATTCAAAATGGCGGACATTCTATTCCGGCTGACATGACGTCATGGTGTGCATTTGATTCGACTTGGCCCGAGGGATCCCGGGATACCAAGTTTTTGAAAATCTGACTTACGGTTCAAAGTCACAAGCAGAAATGTCCCTCAAATTTTGACCTGTTGGTGGCGCTAGAGGGGTTTGAGGTGGGGACCTGTAATTTTGTGGGGAATCCTGGGAAGGACACGAACATCTGTGAAAAGTTTGAAAATAATCCTATAAACGGTTCCCGAGATATGAGCTCACTTCCTGTTTGGCGACTTTTCGGACACGTTTGATTGGCTGTCACGTCAAAACGATAAGAGATATCAAAAAACCGGGTACGTCTCTGATGAGGCTCAGTCCAAAGATGCTATGGACCAAATTTGAGCAAAATTGCTCCAAAATTGAGGGAGGAGAAGCATTTTGAATTTTTTTCATAAAATTCAAAATGGCGGAAAATCTTACCCGCCGAAAATTACGTCACAGAATGCGTTGGATTCGTCTTGCCCCAAGGAGTCCAGGGAGGCCAAGTTTTAGAAAATCGGACGTACGGTTCAAAACTTACAAGCCGAAATGTACCTGCAACTTTGACCTGCTGGTGGCGCTAGAGGGTTGGGGGTGGGGACGTAAAATTTGTTGAAGGGCATCATGAGACTGTGTAGAATGTGGGTGCACACCATTTGTTGTGGAAATTACAAGTTAAGTTGTAGAAACAGAAGAATGTTATTGATTTTCACAAAATCCAAGATGGCGGACATTCTATTCCGGCAGACATGACGTCATAGGATGCGTTGGATCAGTCTTCGCCCAAGGATCCCAGGGATAACAAATTTTTGAAAATCGGACTTACGCTTCAAAAGTTACAAGCAGAAATGTCTCTCAAATTTTGACCTGTTGGTGGCGCTAGAGGGTTGGGGGTGGGGACGTAAAATTTGTTGAAGGGCATCATGAGACTGTGTAGAATGTGGGTGCACACCATTTGTTGTGGAAATTACAAGTTAAGTTGTAGAAACAGAAGAATGTTATTGATTTTCACAAAATCCAAGATGGCGGACATTCTATTCCGGCAGACATGACGTCATAGGATGCGTTGGATCAGTCTTCGCCCAAGGATCCCAGGGATAACAAATTTTTGAAAATCGGACTTACGCTTCAAAAGTTACAAGCAGAAATGTCCCCCAAATTTTGACCTGTTGGTGGCGCTAGAGGGTTTGAGGTGGGGACCTGTAATTGTTTGTAGGGAATCCTGGGACGGACACAAACATCTGTGAAAAGTTTGAAAATAATCCTATAAACGGTTCCCGAGATATGAGCTCACTTCCTGTTTGGCGACGTTTTGGACACGTTTGATTGGCTGTCACGTCAAAACGATAAGAGATATCAAAAAACCGGGTACGTCTCGGATGAGGGTCAGTCTAAAGATGCTATGTACCAAATTTGAGCAAAATTGGTCAAAAATTGAGGGAGGAGAAGCATTTTGAGTGTTTTTCATAAAATTCAAAATGGCGGAAAATCTACCCTGACGGAAAATGACGTCACAGGGTGCGTTGGATTCGGCTTGGCCCAAGGAGTCCAGGGATACCAAGTTTTTGAAAATTGGACATACGGTTCAAAAGTTACACGCAGAAATGTACCTGAAAATTCCTGCAACTTTGAGCTGCTGGTGGCGCTAGAGGGTTGGGGGTGGGGGCCTATAAATTGCTGTGGGTAATGAGGAGACTGGCTGGAATGTGCATGCCAAATTTCACAACTTTTTACCAGACGGTTCTAGGGGTTGCCATAGACTCCCATTGGCGGAAGAATATTGTATAATAATAATAATAATAGGAATCAATAGAAACACTATAGGTGCCTTGCAGCAACCGGTGCCTGGCCCAAATCACTAGAAACACTATGGGTGCCTTGCAGCTACCGCTGCCTGGCCCCAATAATAAATATAGCTGCAAGCAGCAATGTGGGGCCAAGCAGCGACCCAGCCTAATTCGATGAGATGCGTTGGATCAGTCTTCGCCCGAGGATCCCAGGGATACCAAGTTTCTGAAAATCGGACTTACGGTTTAAAAGTTACAAGCAGAAATGTCCCTCAAATTTTGACCCGTTGGTGGCGCTAGAGGATTTGAGCTGAGGCCCTGTCATTTTTTGTGTGGAATCCTGGGACAGACTAGAATACGTGTGAAAAGTTTGAAAATAATTCTATGAAGGGTTCCCGAGATATGAGCTCACTTCCTGTTTGGCGACTTTTAGGACGCGTTTGATTGGCTCTCACGACAAAACGATAAGAGATATCAAAACTCCAGGCAAGTTTCTGATGAGGCTCAGTCCAAAGATGCTCTGTACCAAATTAGAGCAAAATTGGTCCAAAATTGAGTGAGGAGAAGCATTTTGAGTGTTTTTCATAAAATTCAAAATGGCGGACATTCTATTCCGGCTGACATGACGTCATGGTGTGCATTTGATTCGACTTGGCCCAGGGATCCCCGGGATACCAAGTTTTTGAAAATCTGACTTACGGTTCAAAAGTTACAAGCAGAAATGTCCCTCAAATTTTGACCTGTTGGTGGCGCTAGAGGGTTTGAGCTGGGGCCCTGTAATTTTTTGTGGGGAATCCTGGGACAGACTAGAATATGTGTGAAAGTTTGAAAATAATCGTATGAAGGGTTCCCGAGATATGAGCTCACTTCCTGTTTGGCGACTTTTAGGACGCGTTTGATTGGCTGTCACTACAAAACGATAAGAGAAATCAAAAAACCGGGTACGTTTCTGATGAGGCTCAGTCCAAAGATGCTATGGACCAAATTTGAGCAAAATTGCTCCAAAATTGAGGGAGGAGAAGCATTTTGAATGTTTTTCATAAAATTCAAAATGGCGGAAAATCTTACCCGCCGAAAATGACGTCACAGAATGCGTTGGATTCGTCTTGCCCCAAGGAGTCCAGGGAGGCCAAGTTTTAGAAAATCGGACGTACGGTTCAAAACTTACAAGCCGAAATGTACCTGCAACTTTGACCTGCTGGTGGCGCTAGAGGGTTGGGGGTGGGGACGTAAAATTTGTTGAAGGGCATCATGAGACTGTCTAGAATGTGGGTGCACACCATTTGTTGTGGAAATTACAAGTTAAGTTGTAGAAACAGAAGAATTTTATTGATTTTCACAAAATCCAAGATGGCGGACATTCTATTCCGGCAGACATGACGTCATAGGATGCGTTGGATCAGTCTTCGCCCAAGGATCCCAGGGATACCAAATTTTTGAAAATCGGACTTACGGTTCAAAAGTTACAAGCAGAAATGTCCCTAAAATTTTGACCTGTTGGTGGCGCTAGAGGGTTTGAGGTGGGGACCTGTAATTTTTTGTGGGGAATCCTGGGAAGGACACGGACATCTGTGAAAAGTTTGAAAATAATCCTATAAACGGTTCCCGAGATATGAGCTCACTTCCTATTTGGCGACTTTTCAGACACGTTTGATTGGCTGTCACGTCAAAACGATAAGAGATATCAAAAAACCGGGTACGTCCCTGATGAGGCTCAGTCCAAAGATGCTATGTACCAAATTTGAGCAAAATTGGTCCAAAATTGAGGGAGGAGAAGCATTTTGAATTTTTTTCATAAAATTCAAAATGGCGGAAAATCTTACCCGCCGAAAATTACGTCACAGAATGCGTTGGATTCGTCTTGCCCCAAGGAGTCCAGGGAGGCCAAGTTTTAGAAAATCGGACGTACGGTTCAAAACTTACAAGCCGAAATGTACCTGCAACTTTGACCTGCTGGTGGCGCTAGAGGGTTGGGGGTGGGGACGTAAAATTTGTTGAAGGGCATCATGAGACTGTCTACAATGTGGGTGCACACCATTTGTTGTGGAAATTACAAGTTAAGTTGTAGAAACAGAAGAATGTTATTGATTTTCACAAAATCCAAGATGGCGGACATTCTATTCCGGCAGACATGACGTCATAGGATGCGTTGGATCAGTCTTCGCCAAGGATCCCAGGGATACCAAATTTTTGAAAATCGGACTTACGGTTCAAAAGTTACAAGCAGAAATGTCCCTAAAATTTTGACCTGTTGGTGGCGCTAGAGGGTTTGAGGTGGGGACCTGTAATTTTTTGTGGGGAATCCTGGGAAGGACACGAACATCTGTGAAAAGTTTGAAAATAATCCTATAAACGGTTCCCGAGATATGAGCTCACTTCCTGTTTGGCGACTTTTCGGACACGTTTGATTGGCTGTCACGTCAAAACGATAAGAGATATCAAAAAACCGGGTACGTCTCTGATGAGGCTCAGTCCAAAGATGCTATGGACCAAATTTGAGCAAAATTGGTCCAAAATTGAGGGAGGAGAAGCATTTTGAGTGTTTTTCATAAAATTCAAAATGGCGGAAAATCTACCCTGACGGAAAATGACGTCACAGGGTGCGTTGGATTCGGCTTGGCCCAAGGAGTCCAGGGATACCAAGTTTTTGAAAATTGGACATACGGTTCAAAAGTTACACGCAGAAATGTACCTGAAAATTCCTGCAACTTTGACCTGCTGGTGGCGCTAGAGGGTTGGGGGTGGGGGCCTATAAATTGCTGTGGGTAATGAGGAGACTGGCTGGAATGTGCATGCCAAATTTCACAACTTTTTACCAGACGGTTCTAGGGGTTGCCATAGACTCCCTATGGCGGAAGAATATTGTTTAATAATAATAGGAATCAATATAGCTGCAAGCAGCAATGTGGGGCCAAGCAGCGACCCAGCCTAATTCGATGAGATGCGTTGGATCAGTCTTCGCCCGAGGATCCCAGGGATACCAAGTTTCTGAAAATCAGACTTACGGTTTAAAAGTTACAAGCAGAAATGTCCCTCAAATTTTGACCCGTTGGTGGCGCTACAGGATTTGAGCTGAGGCCCTGTCATTTATTTGTGTGGAATCCTGGGACAGACTAGAATACGTGTGAAAAGTTTGAAAATAATCCTATGAAGGGATCCCGAGATATGAGCTCACTTCCTGTTTGGCGACTTTTAGGATGCGTTTGATTGGCTCTCACGACAAAACGATAAGAGATATCAAAACTCCAGGCAAGTTTCTGATGAGGCTCAGTCCAAAGATGCTATGTACCAAATTAGAGCAAAATTGGTCCAAAATTGAGTGAGGAGAAGCATTTTATTGATTTCCACAAAATCCAAAATGGCGGACATTCTATTCCGGCGAACATGACGTCATGGGGTGCATTTGATTTGACTAGGCCCAAGGATTGTAGGGATACCAAGTTTTTGAAAATCTGACTTACGGTTCAAAAGTTACAAGCAGAAATGTCCCTCAAATTTTGACCTGTTGGTGGCGCTAGAGGGTTTGAGCTGGGGCCCTGTAATTTTTTGTGGGGAATCCTGGGACAGACTAGAATACATGTGAAAAGTTTGAAAATAATTCTATGAAGGGTTCCCGAGATATGAGCTCACTTCCTGTTTGGCAACTGTTAAGACGCGTTTGATTGGCTATCACGACAAAACGATAAGAGATATCAAAAAACCGGGTAAGTTTCTGATGAGGCTCAGTCCAAAGATGCTATGTACCAAATTAGAGCAAAATTGGTCCAAAATTGAGGGAGGAGAAGCATTTTGAATGTTTTTCATAAAATTCAAAATGGCGGAAAATCTTACCCGCGGAAAATGACGTCACAGAATGCGTTGGATTCGTCGTGCCCCAAGGAGTCCAGGGAGGCCAAGTTTTAGAAAATGAAAGTCGGACGTACGGTTCAAAACTTACAAGCCGAAATGTACCTGCAACTTTGACCTGCTGGTGGCGCTAGAGGGTTGGGGGTGGGGACGTAAAATTTGTTGAAGGGCATCATGAGACTGTCTAGAATGTGGGTGCACACCATTTGTTGTGGAAATTACAAGTTAAGTTGTAGAAACAGAAGAATTTTATTGATTTTCACAAAATCCAAGATGGCGGACATTCTATTCCGGCAGACATGACGTCATAGGATGCGTTGGATCAGTCTTCGCCCAAGGATCCCAGGGATACCAAATTTTTGAAAATCGGACTTACGGTTCAAAAGTTACAAGCAGAAATGTCCCTAAAATTTTGACCTGTTGGTGGCGCTAGAGGGTTTGAGGTGGGGACCTGTAATTTTTTGTGGGGAATCCTGGGAAGGACACGAACATCTGTGAAAAGTTTGAAAATAATCCTATAAACGGTTCCCGAGATATGATCTCACTTCCTGTTTGGCGACTTTTCGGACACGTTTGATTGGCTGTCACGTCAAAACGATAAGAGATATCAAAAAACCGGGTACGTTTCTGATGAAGCTCAGTCCAAAGATGCTATGGACCAAATTTGAGCAAAATTGGTCAAAAATTGAGGGAGGAGAAGCATTTTGAGTGTTTTTCATAAAATTCAAAATGGCGGAAAATCTACCCTGACGGAAAATGACGTCACAGGGTGCGTTGGATTCGGCTTGGCCCAAGGAGTCCAGGGATACCAAGTTTTTGAAAATTGGACATACGGTTCAAAAGTTACACGCAGAAATGTACCTGAAAATTCCTGCAACTTTGAGCTGCTGGTGGCGCTAGAGGGTTGGGGGTGGGGGCCTATAAATTGCTGTGGGTAATGAGGAGACTGGCTGGAATGTGCATGCCAAATTTCACAACTTTTTACCAGACGGTTCTAGGGGTTGCCATAGACTCCCAGAGGCGGAAGAATAATGTATAATAAGAATCACTAGAAACACTATAGGTGCCTTGCAGCTACCGCTGCCTGGCCCCAATAAGAATCAATAGAAACACTATAGGTGCCTTGCAGCTACCGCTGCCTGGCCCCAAATATAGCTGCAAGCAGCAATGTGGGGCCAAGCAGCGACCCAGCCTAATTTGATGAGCTGCGTTAGATCAGTGTTCGCCCGAGGATCCCAGGGATACCAAGTTTCTGAAAATCGGACTTACGGTTTAAAAGTTACAAGCAGAAATGTCCCTCAAATTTTGACCCGTTGGTGGCGCTAGAGGATTTGAGCTGAGGCCCTTTAATTTTTTGTGTGGAATCCTGGGACAGACTAGAATACGTGTGAAAAGTTTGAAAATAATCCTATGAAGGGATCCCGAGATATGAGCTCACTTCCTGTTTGGCGACTTTTAGGACACGTTTGATTGGCTCTCACGACAAAACGATAAGAGATATCAAAACATCCAGGCATGTGTGTGATGAGGCTCAGTCCAAA
Source organism: Paratrypauchen microcephalus (assembly GCA_036785185.1). NCBI lineage: Eukaryota > Metazoa > Chordata > Actinopteri > Gobiiformes > Gobiidae > Paratrypauchen > Paratrypauchen microcephalus. The sequence continues at coordinate 381,490 of JAVJIX010000343.1, forward strand.
GATGCTATGTACCAAATTAGAGCAAAATTGGTCCAAAATTGAGTGAGGAGAAGTATTTTGAGTGTTTAATAAAAAATAATAAAAAATAATAAATAATAAATAAATAATAAATAAACTCTACACATAAAAGTGGCAAAAATATATACAATCAGATATATAAACAGAACCATCGGCTGCTCGATTATGGAAAAAATAATAATCACGATTATCTGTCAATATTGAAATCACAATTATTCAAACGATTTTTTCAAACACACACACACACACACACACACACACACACGGCCACTCTCACCTTAAACATTTATTCTTCTTGTCTTATTCTACAGATTGCACAGGCACACACACACACAAACAAAAAGTTATCACACACAGCTATTCTTCACTTTCCTCACACAGATTTCTCCTCAGTATAATATAATATAATATATATGTTATATTATGTTATATTTATTATAATTAATACAATATAATATAATATAATAGCGCTAAAATAGAATAGTGATATGACAAACACACATTTCATGACATGACTTACCAAAAGCAAAGATGAGATACTGTCCAGCAAATCCGAAAGAGCTCCGAGATTAACTGTTGTCCAGGATAAGTCATTCACGTCGCCTCTATTGAAAATGCTGATCGCGTATCTCTACAAAGTCCCATGTAAAGTGTGTCTTGTACGTTGTATTCATAGTAAATACCACGGAGGGTGAACGATCGATTTAAAAGTGATTAAATGTTGCGTTATACTAACTTCGTTTACTATTGTCTTCTGTAGTTTCCGTGTTCCCGATGCGAGCGTGTGCGTTGTTGGTAGGAGCTAGTAGGAGCTATCATTGGTCAATTCCTCTTAGCAACTAGTGCCGTGACATTGGTCAAATCGTGGTAGTGTGAGCTGGACTCGCGGCCGGTGTACTGTCAGATTGAGACGCTTTGTCAGTTACCGGCCGCAGAGAGGGAGGGGGTGAATCCTCTCTCTATCTTCTCTTTCTTTCTCTCTTCCTTTCCTCTCGCGCCGCTGTAGGCTCCAGCAGGTCTCTGCGCTGCGCATTGGCCCACGTGAAAGGGAATGTATTGCGCGGGCGCTTGCAGCCAGAGGGGGCGCCAGTTTGCCAATTTCCTTGACGTCACTGGGAGTCACGTGACCGTGCTGGGCCGCTAGAGTAGACTACTAAAGACCTTTGCTGCCCCCTACTGGACATTAAACTACATCACAAGTTACAAGCAGAAATGTCCCTCAATTTTTGACCTGTTGGTGGCGCTAGAGGATTTGAGCTGGGGCCCTGTAATTTTTTGTGGGGAATCCTGGGACAGACTAGAATACATGTGAAAAGTTTGAAAATAATTCTATGAAGGGTTCCCGAGATATGAGCTCACTTCCTGTTTGGCTACTGTTAAGACGTGTTTGATTGGCTATCACGACAAAACGATAAGAGGTATCAAAAAACCGGGTAAGTTTCTGATGCGGCTCAGTCTAAAGATGCTATGGACCAAATTAGAGCAAAATTGGTCCAAAATTGAGGGAGGAGAAGCATTTTGAATGTTTTTCATAAAATTCAAAATGGCGGAAAATCTTACCCGTGGAAAATGACGTCACAGAATGCGTTGGATTCGTCTTGCCCCAAGGAGTCCAGGGAGGCCAAGCTTTAGAAAATCGGACGTACGGTTCAAAACTTACAAGCCGAAATGTACCTGCAACTTTGACCTGCTGGTGGCGCTAGAGGGTTGGGGGTGGGGATGTAAAATTTGTTGAAGGGCATCTTGAGACTGTCTAGAATGTGGGTGCACACCATTTGTTGTGGAAATTACAAGTTAAGTTGTAGAAACAGAAGAATTTTATTGATTTTCACAAAATCCAAGATGGCGGACATTCTATTCCGGCAGACATGACGTCATAGGATGCGTTGGATCAGTCTTCGCCCAAGGATCCCAGGGATACCAAATTTTTGAAAATCGGACTTACGGTTCAAAAGTTACAAGCAGAAATGTCCCTAAAATTTTGACCTGTTGGTGGCGCTAGAGGGTTTGAGGTGGGGACCTGTAATTTTTTGTGGGGAATCCTGGGAAGGACACGAACATCTGTGAAAAGTTTGAAAATAATCCTATAAACGGTTCCCGAGATATGAGCTCACTTCCTGTTTGGCGACTTTTCGGACACGTTTGATTGGCTGTCACGTCAAAACGATAAGAGATATCAAAAAACCGGGTACGTCCCTGATGAGGCTCAGTCCAAAGATGCTATGGACCAAATTTGAGCAAAATTGGTCCAAAATTGAGGGAGGAGAAGCATTTTGAGTGTTTTTCATAAAATTCAAAATGGCGGAAAATCTACCCTGACGGAAAATGACGTCACAGGGTGCGTTGGATTCGGCTTGGCCCAAGGAGTCCAGGGATACCAAGTTTTTGAATATTGGACATACGGTTCAAAAGTTACACGCAGAAATGTACCTGAAAATTCCTGCAACTTTGAGCTGCTGGTGGCGCTAGAGGGTTGGGGGTGGGGGCCTATAAATTGCTGTGGGTAATGAGGAGACTGGCTGGAATGTGCATGCCAAATTTCACAACTTTTTACCAGACGGTTCTAGGGGTTGCCATAGACTCCCAGAGGCGGAAGAATAATGTATAATAATAATAATAAATATAGCTGCAAGCAGCAATGTGGGGCCAAGCAGCGACCCGGCCTAATTCGATGAGATGCGTTGGATCGGTCTTCGCCCGAGGATCCCAGGGATACCAAGTTTCTGAAAATCGGACTTACGGTTTAAAAGTTACAAGCAGAAATGTCCCTCAAATTTTGACCCGTTGGTGGCGCTACAGGATTTGAGCTGAGGCCCTGTCATTTATTTGTGTGGAATCCTGGGACAGACTAGAATACGTGTGAAAAGTTTGAAAATAATCCTATGAAGGGATCCTGACATATGAGCTCACTTCCTGTTTGGCGACTTTTAGGATGCGTTTGATTGGCTGTCACGACAAAACGATAAGAGATATCAAAACTCCAGGCAAGTTTCTGATGAGGCTCAGTCCAAAGATGCTATGTACCAAATTAGAGCAAAATTGGTCCAAAATTGAGTGAGGAGAAGCATTTTATTGATTTCCACAAAATCCAAAATGGCGGACATTCTATTCCGGCGAACATGACGTCATGGGGTGCATTTGATTTGACTAGGCCCAAGGATTGTAGGGATACCAAGTTTTTGAAAATCTGACTAAGGGTTCAAAAGTTACAAGCAGAAATGTCCCTCAAATTTTGACCTGTTGGTGGCGCTAGAGGGTTTGAGCTGGGGCCCTGTAATTTTTTGTGGGGAATCCTGGGACAGACTAGAATATATGTGAAAAGTTTGAAAATAATTCTATGAAGGGTTCCCGAGATATGAGCTCACTTCCTGTTTGGCAACTGTTAAGACGCGTTTGATTGGCTATCACGACAAAACGATAAGAGATATCAAAAAAGCGGGTAAGTTTCTGATGAGGCTCCGTCCAAAGATGCTATGTACCAAATTAGAGCAAAATTGGTCCAAAATTGAGGGAGGAGAAGCATTTTGAATGTTTTTCATAAAATTCAAAATGGCGGAAAATCTTACCCGCGGAAAATGACGTCACTGAATGCGTTGGATTCGTCTTGCCCCAAGGAGTCCAGGGAGGCCAAGTTTTAGAAAATCGGATGTACGGTTCAAAACTTACAAGCCGAAATGTACCTGCAACTTTGACCTGCTGGTGGCGCTAGAGGGTTGGGGGTGGGGACGTAAAATTTGTTGAAGAGCATCATGAGACGGTCTAGAATCTGGGTGCACACCATTTGTTGTGGAAATTACAAGTTAAGTTGTAGAAACAGAAGAATTTTATTGATTTTCACAAAATCCAAGATGGCGGACATTCTATTCCGGCAGACATGACGTCATAGGATGCGTTGGATCAGTCTTCGCCCAAGGATCCCAGGGATACCAAATTTTTGAAAATCGGACTTACGGTTCAAAAGTTACAAGCAGAAATGTCCCTAAAATTTTGACCTGTTGGTGGCGCTAGAGGGTTTGAGGTGGGGACCTGTAATTTTTTGTGGGGAATCCTGGGAAGGACACGAACATCTGTGAAAAGTTTGAAAATAATCCTATAAACGGTTCCCGAGATATGAGCTCACTTCCTATTTGGCGACTTTTCGGACACGTTTGATTGGCTGTCACGACAAAACGATAAGAGATATCAAAAAACCGGGTAAGTTTCTGATGAGGCTCAGTCCAAAGATGCTATGTACCAAATTTGAGCAAAATTGGTCAAAAATTGAGGAGGAGAAGCATTTTGAGTGTTTTTCATAAAATTCAAAATGGCGGAAAATCTACCCTGACGGAAAATGACGTCATAGGGTGCGTTGGATTCGGCTTGGCCCAAGGAGTCCAGGGATACCAAGTTTTTGAAAATTGGACATACGGTTCAAAAGTTACACGCAGAAATGTACCTGAAAATTCCTGCAACTTTGAGCTGCTGGTGGCGCTAGAGGGTTGGGGGTGGGGGCCTATAAATTGCTGTGGGTAATGAGGAGAGTGGCTGGAATGTGCATGCCAAATTTCACAACTTTTTACCAGACGGTTCTAGGGGTTGCCATAGACTCCCAGAGGCGGAAGAATATATAATAATAGGAATCAATAGAAACACTATAGGTGCCTTGCAGCTACCGCTGCCTGGCCCCAATAAGAATCAGTAGAAACACTATGGGTGCCTTGCAGCTACCGCTGCCTGGCCCCAATAATAATAATAAATATAGCTGCAAGCAGCAATGTGGGGCCAAGCAGCGACCCAGCCTAATTTGATGAGCTGCGTTAGATCAGTGTTCGCCCGAGGATCCCAGGGATACCAAGTTTCTGAAAATCGGACTTACGGTTTAAAAGTTACAAGCAGAAATGTCCCTCAAATTTTGACCCGTTGGTGGCGCTAGAGGATTTGAGCTGAGGCCCTTTAATTTTTTGTGTGGAATCCTGGGACAGACTAGAATACGTGTGAAAAGTTTGAAAATAATCCTATGAAGGGATCCCGAGATATGAGCTCACTTCCTGTTTGGCGACTTTTAGGACACGTTTGATTGGCTGTCACGACAAAACGATAAGAGATATCAAAACATCCAGGCATGTGTGTGATGAGGCTCAGTCCAAAGATGCTATGTACCAAATTAGAGCAAAATTGGTCCAAAATTGAGTGAGGAGAAGTATTTTGAGTGTTTAATAAAAAATAATAAAAAATAATAAATAATAAATAAATAATAAATAAACTCTACACATAAAAGTGGCAAAAATATATACAATCAGATATATAAACAGAACCATCGGCTGCTCGATTATGGAAAAAATAATAATCACGATTATCTGTCAATATTGAAATCACAATTATTCAAACGATTTTTTCAAACACACACACACACACACACACACACACACACACACACGGCCACTCTCACCTTAAACATTTATTCTTCTTGTCTTATTCTACAGATTGCACAGGCACACACACACAAACAAAAAGTTATCACACACAGCTATTCTTCACTTTCCTCACACAGATTTCTCCTCAGTATAATATAATATAATATATATGTTATATTATGTTATATTTATTATAATTAATACAATATAATATAATATAATAGCGCTAAAATAGAATAGTGATATGACAAACACACATTTCATGACATGACTTACCAAAAGCAAAGATGAGATACTGTCCAGCAAATCCGAAAGAGCTCCGAGATTAACTGTTGTCCGGGATAAGTCATTCACGTCGCCTCTATTGAAAATGCTGATCGCGTATCTCTACAAAGTCCCATGTAAAGTGTGTCTTGTACGTTGTATTCATAGTAAATACCACGGAGGGTGAACGATCGATTTAAAAGTGATTAAATGTTGCGTTATACTAACTTCGTTTACTATTGTCTTCTGTAGTTTCCGTGTTCCCGATGCGAGCGTGTGCGTTGTTGGTAGGAGCTAGTAGGAGCTATCATTGGTCAATTCCTCTTAGCAACTAGTGCCGTGACATTGGTCAAATCGTGGTAGTGTGAGCTGGACTCGCGGCCGGTGTACTGTCAGATTGAGACGCTTTGTCAGTTACCGGCCGCAGAGAGGAAGGGGGTGACTCCTCTCTCTGTCTTCTCTTTCTTTCTCTCTTCCTTTCCTCTCTCTCGCGCCGCTGTAGGCTCCAGCAGGTCTCTGCGCTGCGCATTGGCCCACGTGAAAGGGAATGTATTGCGCGGGCGCTTGCAGCCAGAGGGGGCGCCAGTTTGCCAATTTCCTACACAGTGATATGATAGATTTTTTTTTTTTTTTTCAAGCGCGCGGCATGGCGCCCCTCACGAAGTTGCGCCCTGGGCAATTGCACCACTCGCCCCCCCCCAAGAACTGCCTCTGGGTACTAGAATGAGAACTTGACGTCACTGGGAGTCACGTGACCGTGCTGGGCCGCTAGAGTAGACTACTAAAGACCTTTGCTGCCCCCTACTGGACATTAAACTACATCACAAGTTACAAGCAGAAATGTCCCTCAATTTTTGACCTGTTGGTGGCGCTAGAGGATTTGAGCTGGGGCCCTGTAATTTTTTGTGGGGAATCCTGGGACAGACTAGAATACATGTGAAAAGTTTGAAAATAATTCTATGAAGGGTTCCCGAGATATGAGCTCACTTCCTGTTTGGCTACTGTTAAGACGTGTTTGATTGGCTATCACGACAAAACGATAAGAGGTATCAAAAAACCGGGTAAGTTTCTGATGCGGCTCAGTCTAAAGATGCTATGGACCAAATTTGAGCAAAATTGCTCCAAAATTGAGGAGGAGAAGCATTTTGAATGTTTTTCATAAAATTCAAAATGGCGGAAAATCTTACCCGCGGAAAATGACGTCACAGAATGCGTTGGATTCGTCTTGCCCCAAGGAGTCCAGGGAGGCCAAGTTTTAGAAAATCGGACGTACGGTTCAAAACTTACAAGCCGAAATGTACCTGCAACTTTGACCTGCTGGTGGCGCTAGAGGGTTGGGGGTGGGGACGTAAAATTTGTTGAAGGGCATCATGAGACTGTCTAGAATGTGGGTGCACACCATTTGTTGTGGAAATTACAAGTTAAGTTGTAGAAACAGAAGAATTTTATTGATTTTCACAAAATCCAAGATGGCGGACATTCTATTCCGGCAGACATGACGTCATAGGATGCGTTGGATCAGTCTTCGCCCAAGGATCCCAGGGATACCAAATTTTTGAAAATCGGACTTACGGTTCAAAAGTTACAAGCAGAAATGTCCCTAAAATTTTGACCTGTTGGTGGCGCTAGAGGGTTTGAGGTGGGGACCTGTAATTTTTTGTGGGGAATCCTGGGAAGGACACAAACATCTGTGAAAAGTTTGAAAATAATCCTATAAACGGTTCCCGAGATATGAGCTCACTTCCTGTTTGGCGACTTTTCGGACACGTTTGATTGGCTGTCACGTCAAAACGATAAGAGATATCAAAAAACCGGGTACGTCCCTGATGAGGCTCAGTCCAAAGATGCTATGGACCAAATTTGAGCAAAATTGGTCAAAAATTGAGGGAGGAGAAGCATTTTGAGTGTTTTTCATAAAATTCAAAATGGCGGAAAATCTACCCTGACGGAAAATGACGTCACAGGGTGCGTTGGATTCGGCTTGGCCCAAGGAGTCCAGGGATACCAAGGTTTTGAATATTGGACATACGGTTCAAAAGTTACACGCAGAAATGTACCTGAAAATTCCTGCAACTTTGAGCTGCTGGTGGCGCTAGAGGGTTGGGGGTGGGGGCCTATAAATTGCTGTGGGTAATGAGGAGACTGGCTGGAATGTGCATGCCAAATTTCACAACTTTTTACCAGACGGTTCTAGGGGTTGCCATAGACTCCCAGAGGCGGAAGAATAATGTATAATAATAATAATAATAAGAATCAGTAGAAACACTATGGGTGCCTTGCAGCTACCGCTGCCTGGCCCCAATAAGAATCAATAGAAACACTATGGGTGCCTTGCAGCTACCGCTGCCTGGCCCCAAATATAGCTGCAAGCAGCAATGTGGGGCCAAGCAGCGACCCAGCCTAATTCGATGAGATGCGTTGGATCAGTCTTCGCCCGAGGATCCCAGGGATACCAAGTTTCTGAAAATCGGACTTACGCTTTAAAAGTTACAAGCAGAAAAGTCCCTCAAATTTTGACCCGTTGGTGGCGCTAGAGGATTTGAGCTGAGGCCCTGTCATTTTTTGTGTGGAATCCTGGGACAGACTAGAATAAGTCTGAAAAGTTTGAAAATAATCCTATGAAGGGATCCCGAGATATGAGCTCACTTCCTGTTTGGCGACTTTTAGGACGCGTTTGATTGGCTCTCACGACAAAACGATAAGAGATATCAAAACTCCAGGCAAGTTTCTGATGAGGCTCAGTCCAAAGATGCTATGTACCAAATTAGAGCAAAATTGGTCCAAAATTGAGTGAGGAGAAGCATTTTGAGTGTTTTTCATAAAATTCAAAATGGCGGACATTCTATTCCGGCTGACATGACGTCATGGTGTGCATTTGATTCGACTTGGCCCAGGGATCCCAGGGATACCAAGTTTTTGAAAATCTGACTTACGGTTCAAAAGTTACAAGCAGAAATGTCCCTCAAATTTTGACCTGTTGGTGGCGCTAGAGGGTTTGAGCTGGGGCCCTGTAATTTTTTGTGGGGAATCCTGGGACAGACTAGAATATGTGTGAAAGTTTGAAAATAATCGTATGAAGGGTTCCCGAGATATGAGCTCACTTCCTGTTTGGCGACTTTTAGGACGCGTTTGATTGGCTCTCATGACAAAACGATAAGAGAAATCAAAAAACCGGGTACGTTTCTGATGAGGCTCAGTCCAAAGATGCTATGGACCAAATTTGAGCAAAATTGGTCCAAAATTGAGGGAGGAGAAGCATTTTGAATGTTTTTCATAAAATTCAAAATGGCGGAAAATCTTACCCGCCGAAAATGACGTCACAGAATGCGTTGGATTCGTCTTGCCCCAAGGAGTCCAGGGAGGCCAAGTTTTAGAAAATCGGACGTACGGTTCAAAACTTACAAGCCGAAATGTACCTGCAACTTTGACCTGCTGGTGGCGCTAGAGGGTTGGGGGTGGGGACGTAAAATTTGTTGAAGGGCATCATGAGACTGTCTAGAATGTGGGTGCACACCATTTGTTGTGGAAATTACAAGTTAAGTTGTAGAAACAGAAGAATTTTATTGATTTTCACAAAATCCAAGATGGCGGACATTCTATTCCGGCAGACATGACGTCATAGGATGCGTTGGATCAGTCTTCGCCCAAGGATCCCAGGGATACCAAATTTTTGAAAATCGGACTTACGGTTCAAAAGTTACAAGCAGAAATGTCCCTAAAATTTTGACCTGTTGGTGGCGCTAGAGGGTTTGAGGTGGGGACCTGTAATTTTTTGTGGGGAATCCTGGGAAGGACACGAACATCTGTGAAAAGTTTGAAAATAATCCTATAAACGGTTCCCGAGATATGAGCTCACTTCCTGTTTGGCGACTTTTCGGACACGTTTGATTGGCTGTCACGTCAAAACGATAAGAGATATCAAAAAACCGGGTACGTCCCTGATGAGGCTCAGTCCAAAGATGCTATGTACCAAATTTGAGCAAAATTGGTCCAAAATTGAGGGAGGAGAAGCATTTTGAGTGTTTTTCATAAAATTCAAAATGGCGGAAAATCTACCCTGACGGAAAATGACGTCACAGGGTGCGTTGGATTCGGCTTGGCCCAAGGAGTCCAGGGATACCAAGTTTTTGAAAATTGGACATACGGTTCAAAAGTTACACGCAGAAATGTACCTGAAAATTCCTGCAACTTTGAGCTGCTGGTGGCGCTAGAGGGTTGGGGGTGGGGGCCTATAAATTGCTGTGGGTAATGAGGAGACTGGCTGGAATGTGCATGCCAAATTTCACAACTTTTTACCAGACGGTTCTAGGGGTTGCCATAGACTCCCAGAGGCGGAAGAATAATGTATAATAATAATAATAATAAGAATCAGTAGAAACACTATGGGTGCCTTGCAGCTACCGCTGCCTGGCCCCAAATATAGCTGCAAGCAGCAATGTGGGGCCAAGCAGCGACCCGGCCTAATTCGATGAGATGCGTTGGATCGGTCTTCGCCCGAGGATCCCAGGGATACCAAGTTTCTGAAAATCGGACTTACGGTTTAAAAGTTACAAGCAGAAATGTCCCTCAAATTTTGACCCATTGGTGGCGCTACAGGATTTGAGCTGAGGCCCTGTCATTTATTTGTGTGGAATCCTGGGACAGACTAGAATACGTGTGAAAAGTTTGAAAATAATCCTATGAAGGGATCCTGACATATGAGCTCACTTCCTGTTTGGCGACTTTTAGGATGCGTTTGATTGGCTGTCACGACAAAACGATAAGAGATATCAAAACTCCAGGCAAGTTTCTGATGAGGCTCAGTCCAAAGATGCTATGTACCAAATTAGAGCAAAATTGGTCCAAAATTGAGTGAGGAGAAGCATTTTATTGATTTCCACAAAATCCAAAATGGCGGACATTCTATTCCGGCGAACATGACGTCATGGGGTGCATTTGATTTGACTAGGCCCAAGGATTGTAGGGATACCAAGTTTTTGAAAATCTGACTAAGGGTTCAAAAGTTACAAGCAGAAATGTCCCTCAAATTTTGACCTGTTGGTGGCGCTAGAGGGTTTGAGCTGGGGCCCTGTAATTTTTTGTGGGGAATCCTGGGAGAGACTAGAATATATATGAATAGTTTGAAAATAATTCTATGAAGGGTTCCCGAGATATGAGCTCACTTCCTGTTTGGCAACTGTTAAGACGCGTTTGATTGGCTATCACGACAAAACGATAAGAGATATCAAAAAAGCGGGTAAGTTTCTGATGAGGCTCCGTCCAAAGATGCTATGTACCAAATTAGAGCAAAATTGGTCCAAAATTGAGGGAGGAGAAGCATTTTGAATGTTTTTCATAAAATTAAAAATGGCGGAAAATCTTACCCGCGGAAAATGACGTCACTGAATGCGTTGGATTCGTCTTGCCCCAAGGAGTCCAGGGAAGCCAAGTTTTAGAAAATCGGATGTACGGTTCAAAACTTCGAAGCCGAAATGTACCTGCAACTTTGACCTGCTGGTGGCGCTAGAGGGTTGGGGGTGGGGACGTAAAATTTGTTGAAGAGCATCATGAGACGGTCTAGAATCTGGGTGCACACCATTTGTTGTGGAAATTACAAGTTAAGTTGTAGAAACAGAAGAATTTTATTGATTTTCAAAAAAATCCAAGATGGCGGACATTCTATTCCGGCAGACATGACGTCATAGGATGCGTTGGATCAGTCTTCGCCCAAGGATCCCAGGGATACCAAATTTTTGAAAATCGGACTTACGGTTCAAAAGTTACAAGCAGAAATGTCCCTAAAATTTTGACCTGTTGGTGGCGCTAGAGGGTTTGAGGTGGGGACCTGTAATTTTTTGTGGGGAATCCTGGGAAGGACACGAACATCTGTGAAAAGTTTGAAAATAATCCTATAAACGGTTCCCGAGATATGAGCTCACTTCCTATTTGGCGACTTTTCGGACACGTTTGATTGGCTGTCACGACAAAACGATAAAAGATATCAAAAAACCGGGTAAGTTTCTGATGAGGCTCAGTCCAAAGATGCTATGTACCAAATTTGAGCAAAATTGGTCAAAAATTGAGGGAGGAGAAGCATTTTGAGTGTTTTTCATAAAATTCAAAATGGCGGAAAATCTACCCTGACGGAAAATGACGTCACAGGGTGCGTTGGATTCGGCTTGGCCCAAGGAGTCCAGGGATACCAAGTTTTTGAAAATTGGACATACGGTTCAAAAGTTACACGCAGAAATGTACCTGAAAATTCCTGCAACTTTGAGCTGCTGGTGGCGCTAGAGGGTTGGGGGTGGGGGCCTATAAATTGCTGTGGGTAATGAGGAGAGTGGCTGGAATGTGCATGCCAAATTTCACAACTTTTTACCAGACGGTTCTAGGGGTTTCCATAGACTCCCAGAGGCGGAAGAATAATGTATAATAATAATAATAATAATAATAATAATAAGAATCAATAGAAACACTATAGGTGCCTTGCAGCTACCGCTGCCTGGCCCCAATAAGAATCAGTAGAAACACTATGGGTGCCTTGCAGCTACCGCTGCCTGGCCCCAATAAGAATCAATAGAAACACTATAGGTGCCTTGCAGCTACCGCTGCCTGGCCCCAATAATAATAATAATAGGAATCAATAGAAACACTATGGGTGCCTTGCAGCTACCGCTGCCTGGCCCCAATAATAGGAATCACTAGAAACACTATAGGTGCCTTGCAGCTACCGCTGCCTGGCCCCAAATATAGCTGCAAGCAGCAATGTGGGGCCAAGCAGCGACCCAGCCTAATTCGATGAGATGCGTTGGATTGGTCTTCGCCCGAGGATCCCAGGGATACCAAGTTTCTGAAAATCGGACTTACGGTTTAAAAGTTACAAGCAGAAATGTCCCTCAAATTTTGACCCGTTGGTGGCGCTAGAGGATTTGAGCTGAGGCCCTGTCATTTTTTGTGTGGAATCCTGGGACAGACTAGAATACGTGTGAAAAGTTTGAAAATAATCCTATGAAGGGATCCCGAGATATGAGCTCACTTCCTGTTTGGCGACTTTTAGGACGCGTTTGATTGGCTCTCACGACAAAACGATAAGAGATATCAAAGCTCCAGGCAAGTTTCTGATGAGGCTCAGTCCAAAGATGCTATGTACCAAATTAGAGCAAAATTGGTCCAAAATTGAGTGAGGAGAAGCATTTTATTGATTTCCACAAAATCCAAAATGGCGGACATTCTATTCCGGCGAACATGACGTCATGGGGTGCATTTGATTTGACTAGGCCCAAGGATTGTAGGGATACCAAGTTTTTGAAAATCTGACTTACGGTTCAAAAGTTACAAGCAGAAATGTCCCTCAAATTTTGACCTGTTGGTGGCGCTAGAGGGTTTGAGCTGGGGCCCTGTAATTTTTTGTGGGGAATCCTGGGACAGACTAGAATACATGTGAAAAGTTTGAAAATAATTCTATGAAGGGTTCCCGAGATATGAGCTCACTTCCTGTTTGGCAACTGTTAAGACGCGTTTGATTGGCTATCACGACAAAACGATAAGAGATATCAAAAAACCGGGTAAGTTTCTGATGAGGCTCAGTCCAAAGATGCTATGGACCAAATTTGAGCAAAATTGGTCCAAAATTGAGGGAGGAGAAGCATTTTGAATGTTTTTCATAAAATTCAAAATGGCGGAAAATCTTACCCGCGGAAAATGACGTCACAGAATGCGTTGGATTCGTCTTGCCCCAAGGAGTCCAGGGAGGCCAAGTTTTAGAAAATCGGACGTACGGTTCAAAACTTACAAGCCGAAATGTACCTGCAACTTTGACCTGCTGGTGGCGCTAGAGGGTTGGGGGTGGGGACGTAAAATTTGTTGAAGGGCATCATGAGACTGTCTAGAATGTGGGTGCACACCATTTGTTGTGGAAATTACAAGTTAAGTTGTAGAAACAGAAGAATTTTATTGATTTTCACAAAATCCAAGATGGCGGACATTCTATTCCGGCAGACATGACGTCATAGGATGCGTTGGATCAGTCTTCGCCCAAGGATCCCAGGGATACCAAATTTTTGAAAATCGGACTTACGGTTCAAAAGTTACAAGCAGAAATGTCCCTCAAATTTTGACCTGTTGGTGGCGCTAGAGGGTTTGAGGTGGGGACCTGTAATTTTTTGTGGGGAATCCTGGGAAGGACACGAACATCTGTGAAAAGTTTGAAAATAATGCTATAAAAGGTTCCCGAGATATGAGCTCACTTCCTGTTTGGCGACTTTTTGTACACGTTTGATTGGCTATCACGACAAAACGATAAGAGATATCAAAAAACCGGGTACGTCTCTGATGAGGCTCAGTCCAAAGATGCTATGGACCAAATTTGAGCAAAATTGGTCCAAAATTGAGGGAGGAGAAGCATTTTGAGTGTTTTTCATAAAATTCAAAATGGCGGAAAATCTACCCTGACGGAAAATGACGTCACAGGGTGCGTTGGATTCGGCTTGGCCCAAGGAGTCCAGGGATACCAAGTTTTTGAAAATTGGACATACGGTTCAAAAGTTACACGCAGAAATGTACCAGAAAATTCCTGCAACTTTGAGCTGCTGGTGGCGCTAGAGGGTTGGGGGTGGGGGACTATAAATTGCTGTGGGTAATGAGGAGACTGGCTGGAATGTGCATGCCAAATTTCACAACTTTTTACCAGACGGTTCTAGGGGTTGCCATAGACTCCCAGAGGCGGAAGAATATATAATAATAATAATAGGAATCAATAGAAACACTACGGGTGCCTTGCAGCTACCGCTGCCTGGCCCCAATAAGAATCAATAGAAACACTATAGGTGCCTTTGCAGCTTACCGCTGCCTGGCCCCAATAATAAGAATCAATAGGAAACAGTATAGGTGCCTTGCAGCTTAGCGCTGGTTGGCCCCAATAATAATAGGAATCAATAGAAACACTATAGGTGCCTTGCAGCTACCGCTGCCTGGCCCCAATGAGGACTAAACTAAGACTAAACCAGGTCTAAATGAGGACTAAACTAAGACTAAACCAGGTCTAAAAGAGGACTAAACTAAGACTAAACCAGGTCTAAATGAGGACTAACCCAAGACTAAACCAGGTCTAAATGAGGACTAAACTAAGACTAAACCAGGTCTACTGCGGGTCTAAAAAAGGACTAAACCAGAACCAAACGTGTGTGCTTTCAGAGGCTCCTCGGGGGTCGTATATAAACTTCTAGAATAATCCTCGTTTATCTTTGGTTTGGGCAGATCCTGAAGTCGTCGAGCGCTCAGTCGCCCGTTAAAGAGCGCTGTCCGAAGTCTCTGTCTCCACGAGCGGCAGCAGAGCGCCAGCCCCCAGCGACGGACCGCCAGGAGGAACAAATCGTACGTGTACAACATACACATGTAAACCAGGACTAAACCAGGACTAAACCAGGACTAAACCAGGTCTAAACCAGGACTAAACCAGGTCTAAACCAGGACTAAACCAGGTCTAAACCAGGTCTAAACCAGGACCCAAGCCAGGACTAAACCAGGACTAAACCAGGACTAAAATGGGTCTAAACCAGGACTAAACCCAGGACTAAACCAGGTCTAAACCAGGACTAAACCAGGACTAAAATGGGTCTAAACCAGGACTAAACCAGGTCTAAACCAGGACTAAACCAGGACTAAACCAGGACTAAGCCAGGACTAAACCAGGACTAAAATGGGTCTAAGAAACCAGGACTAAACCGGGTCTAAACCGGGTCTAAACCAGGACTAAAATGGGTCTAAAGCAGGACTAAACTGGGTCTAAACCGGGTCTAAACCAGGACTAAAATGGGTCTAAAGCAGGACTAAAACCAGGACTAAAACCAGGTCTAAACCGGGTCTAAACCAGGACTAAACCAGGACTAAAATGGGTCTAAACCAGGACTAAACCAGGACTAAACCAGGTCTAAACCAGGTCTAAACCAGGTCTAAACCAGGACTGAACCAGGACTGAACCAGGACTAAACCAGGTCTAAACCAGGACTAAACCAGGTCTAAACCAGGTCTAAACCAGGACTAAACCAGGACTAAACCAGGTCTAAACCAGGTCTAAACCAGGACTAAACCAGGACTAAACCAGGACTAAAATGGGTCTAAACCAGGACTAAACCAGGACTAAACCAGGACTAAACCAGGACTAAAATGGGTCTAAACCAGGACTAAACCAGGACTAAACCAGGTCTAAACCAGGTCTAAACCAGGACTAAACCAGGTCTAAACCAGGACTAAACCAGGACTAAACCAGGTCTAAACCAGGACTAAACTAGAACTAAACCAGGTCTAAACCAGGACTAAACCAGGTCTAAACCAGGACTAAACCAGGACTAAAATGGGTCTAAACCAGGCCTAAACCAAGACTAAACCAGGTCTAAACCAGGTCTAAACCAGGACTAAAACGGGTCTAAACCAGGACTAAACTAGAACTAAACCAGGTCTAAACCAGGACTAAACTAGAACTAAACCAGGTCTAAACCAGGACTAAACCAGGTCTAAACCAGGACTAAAACCAGGACTAAAACCAGGACTAAAATGGGTTCGAAACCAGGACTAAACCAGGACTAAACCAGGCCTAAACCAGGTCTAAAACCAGGACTAAACCAGGACTAAACCAGGTCTAAACCAGGACTAAACCAGGACTAAACCACCAGGACTAAAATGGGTCTAAACCAGGACTAAAACCAGGACTAAACCAGGACTAAACCAGGACTAAAATGGAGTTCAAAACCAGGACCAAACCAGGACTAAATTGCACACCAAAACCAGGACTAAACCAGGTCTAAACCAGGTTCAAAACCAGGTCTAAAACCAGGTCTAAAACCAGGACTAAACCAGGACTAAAATGGGCCTAAACCAGGACCAAACCAGGACCAACCAGGCTATTCCAAACCAGGTCTAAAACCCAGGACCAACCAGGTCTAAACCAGAGACTAAACCAGTGACTAAACCAGGACTAAAAATGGGTCTAAACTAGTGACCAATCCAGGGACCTAAAACCAGGACTTCAAACCAGGACTAAAATGGGTCTAAACCAGGACTAAACCAGGACTAAAATGGCTCCAAACCAGAAGTTCAAACCAGGACTAAACCAGGTCTAAACCAGGACTAAACCAGGTCTAAACCAGGTCTAAAGCCCAGGACTAAACCAGGACTAAACCAGGACTAAACCAGGACTAAAATGGGACTAAACCAGGACTAAACCAGGTCTAAACCAGGACTAAACCAGGACTAAAACTCAGGACTAAACCAGGACCAAAATGGGCCCAAACCAGGACCAAAACCAGGACTAAACTGTCTAAACCAGTTCAAAACCAGGACTAAACCAGGACTAAACCAGGACTAAACCAGGCAACCAGGACTAAACCAGGACTAAACCGGGCTCCAAAACCAGTTCAAAACCAGGTTCAAAACTAGGATTCAAAACCAGGTCTAAACCAGAACTAAACCAGGTCTAAACCAGGACTAAACTCAGTTCTGAAACCAGTGTCTAAACCAGGTCTAAACCAGGACCAAATCAGGCTCCAAAAACCAGGTCTGAATCCAGGCTCCAAAACCAGGACTAAACCGGGTCTAAACCGGGACTAAACCAGGACCAAACCAGGACTAAACCGGGACCAAACCTGGCCCAAACCGGGCCCAAAACCGGGACTAAACCGGGACTAAACCAGGACTAAACCGGGTTCAAAACCGGCCCAAAACCGGGACCAAACCAGGACCAAACCAGGTCTAAACCGGGACCAAACCAGGACCAAACCAGGACTAAACCAGGACTAAACCAGGACTAAACCGGGTCTAAAACCGAAGTCTAAACCGAAGGACTAAAACCAGGACTAAACCAGGACTAAACCGGGTCTAAACCGGGTCTCCAAACTGACTAAACCAGGACCAAACCAGGACCGAACCAGTAATTCAAACCAGGACCAAACCAGGTCTAAACCAGGACTAAACTTCGGGACTAAACCAGGACTAAACTGCCCGAAAACCGGGTCCTAAAACCGGGACTAAACCAGGACTAAACCAGGTTCAAAACCGGGACTAAACCAGGACTAAAACCAGGACTAAACCAGGACTAAACCAGGACGAAACCGGGTTCAAACCGGGTCTAAACCGTGGGACTAAACCAGGATCAAACCAGGACCGAACCAGGACCAAAACCAGGACCAAACCAGGTCTAAACCAGGTCTAAACCAGGTCTAAACCAGGACTAAACCAGGTCTAAACCACACCGTGAGGAGGGGCATCTGACACGTTTTTGTATTTTCAGGCCGGCGTCCGTGGACCGTAAACCGGCGGAGCTCAGCACACTCCAGCGATGGATACCAAATACGGATTTAACTTTTTTCAATAAACCACATTTTAAACAAAAACAACTCACACAAAACGGCCGAAATAAATGGAAAACCATCCGCACAAAACCAAACCCCACAGACGTCATTACAGCACAAGTTTGGATTTTTCCCCCAGGTTTTCCCGTTTCTGGACTCTGAGTTTCTGTGTCCGACAGCTCGGTCCGGCGCACGATGAAGCGCAGTGAACGTGGATTTCCTTTGTCCCGGAGACAAAGAGTGGCGCGACCGAGGAGACGGCGGGAATATTTCGGAAAGAGAAAGAGGAGAAAGGAGCAGAGGGATGTGTCTAGGAGGATCTTCAGTTTCTAAAGCTCCGAAATTTAAAAACGACCCGTCCAGAGTCGCTTTCATTAGAATTCACTTTTTATTTTGATTTGACTCGCCAAGTGAAAAAGACGGAAAGTTTTTGATTTACCAAAAAAAAAAAAAAAAAAAAAATGATGCTGTTTATTTCAGGTTTTGTTCAAATTTTAACTTTTACGCCCCTGCAGTTACACAAGTAGTACTTTTCCCTTTTTTTAGTTCTTTTTTTTGGACCAGTACTTTGTTCTTCCCACCTCCGGTCTGCACAAAGCGACGTCCGTTTCCTGAAGCACACTGCGGCGTTATATTTCGTTAGCGTCATTAGCTTCGCTAGCTTCATTAGCATCATTAGCTTCGTTAGCTTTATTAGCATAATTAGCTTCGTTAGCCTCAATAGCGCTGTTAGCTTAGCGGCGTTGGCTTCGTTAGCACTATTAGAACATTAGCATCATTAGCTTCGTTAGCCTCATTAGCGCCAGCCAGGGCTTAGCGGCGTTAGCTTCGTTAGCATCATTAGCTTAGTTAGCTTCGTTAACTTAATTTGCGGCGGTAGCTTCATTAGTGGCCTTAGCATCGTTAGCTTCATAAGCATTGTTAGCGGTGCCAGCTTCAACAGCTGCTAAGTTAGCATCGTTAGCGGGGAGCCGCGTCCCCCAGTTCGCAGTGTGCACAGTTCGGAGTGTGGTTTTAACGGCGCACACGGCCACTTCCGGCGCGACAGCTGCCGTCTCATTTCGTTTTTGTCCCATGCAACCGTGCATCCATGCACACTTCGCGCACCCATATCCCCAGCATGCCCCAGCGCCCCTTCACGGGAGCAAAATGGAGGTCGGCGGCTGCATCTTGGTAGTTGAGGGATCTGTCAAATTTTGCCGCAATTTTTCCATGCAGTCCATGGAGAGTGTAGTGACAGTACAGTCCGGAGACTTAAACCCACACTCCGAACTGTGCACACTGAGAATCGGAGACACGGCCATTGTTAGCGGCCAAGTTAGCTTCGTGTTTGCAGTGTTGGATTTCATTCTGGAAGTGTCTCCAAACGTGAAAGTCTCTATGTTTTCCACGGTTTAAACCAAGACCCAGTCCAAAGCCTCCATTTTCAGAGCGAAGTGACGAGATTCAACCGTTGAAGACTGATGGCGAAGACACGGCGGCTTCACGCTGTAATACCGTAAACGTCCAGTAAGGGTTTGGTGTCGACGGAAAACAGAAAGACAAGAATTCAAAGTGTTTTAATGAATTGTTTTAATTTTGATCATTTGGTGTGGATAAATAATGATAAGATTGACTTTAATCCAGATCTGATTCTGGATCTGGGATTTGTGGCTTTTGATTTTTCAACATTTTAACCTTGAAATTGATTTAATGAATCGGTTTTAGTTTTGTTCGATTTGCTGGAGACAAAACTTCTATTTCTTAGCTTTTCATATTTTTGAAGAAGTCGGCGTATCCGTGTTCGAAAGTTAAACGTTCTTTTCGTTGCTTTGCCTTTGAATGTCCCATAGTACGGCTTTGAACTCCGTTATTATTCAAATTACAGCCGGTTGCCACTTCATTCTACGCATCTGACCTGTTACTTGGTAATTTTAATTAGATTACCAAGCATTAATTTTTAATGTTTTATCGTAAAACATTCCAGGGAAACGGCCAAAATCCCCATGGAGACGAGCAGGTGGTATACCCTGAAATGTTAGTCACGTATTGCAGCTTTACTTCTTAAACTTCTAATTTAAACATGTTGCAGAGTTTTTTTTATTTTACAGTTTTGGGATTTTTTCAATTTCAGAAAAAAGTACAAAATAAAACTGCCATTTTTAAGTGAATCGATGAACTGAAGAAGAAACTGGCTCTTGTGCACAACGGCGCCCCCTGACTGTGAGCGTCAGTACTGTGTCAAAAATAACACCTATATCGTCTCTTTCACTCATTTGAATTTTTTTTTATTTTTAATTTAATTTTTTATTACTTTTTTATTTTTTTTTTGTTTTAATTATTTTATTTTATTTTTATTCATTTTATTTTCATTTGATTTTTTTTATTATTATTTTTTTTTTATTATTATACATTTTATTTTTATTTGATTTTATTTTTTGATATATTTTTAATTTTTTTTTTACTTTTATTTTATATTCTTTTTTATATACTTGTTTTATTTTTAAATTTTTATTTATTTATAATTTTTTTCTTTAATATTTTAGGATTTGAATAAAAGCGACCGTTGGCGTTGGAGACCAGCGCGCGCTCGTCGTGCACAAAGCCGAACAAAACCGGAAACAAAAATGTTCCGAACTTTTGGACGAACAAGGATTTTTCATATTTCCACGGAAACATATCAGCGAATCTGTGTGGACGATTATCGAAACAGACGCAGAGATGGTTGCAAAAAAAAAACTTGAGACGCAGCAAAAAACCCGGAACATTTTCGACAGTTTGGGATCATGACTTTAACTCCGAGTCGATGTAGCAACAAAAATCCACGTTTTTCCGCAGATTTTCACGTAGAGTTTTACTGATTTTAGACGTTTGAGTTGAATGTTCAGATGTTTTGATTAGTCAGATCGTTCTTTTTTGCCTTCTTCCTAAACACAAGGGCTCCGGGCATGGTTTCCTCTAAAACGGGACACAAATTTAGGGGAATTCTTCCAAAGCTGGAACATTTGGAAATGAATAGGAAATAACTCCATCTGCAGGTTGTGTCTTTGTCGGAGTAAACATCTGCTAAGCAACATTACATTTTGATCCTTTTTATTGAAAATTTCAAAATTTCCAAGCTACAATTCCCAATTTTCTGAAAAAGTTTCTGGGAATTTTGTGCCCCTTACTGCAGCCCTGATTATGAGCAGTATTTTATTTAGAAATTTGAAATACCGTGACTGACAAACAACAATAAAATCTTGATTTTTTTTTTTTTCTTTGATTTTTTTAGTTCATTGGAAGAAACATTTGTGTTTTTATGTTATATTTTTTGGTCCACATTTTTTGTTTGTTTTTGGTGCATCTCTGCCGTGTAGAGTTTGAAGCATGTCTGACAAAAAACACTAAAAAAAAAAGGAAATGTAAATTTTTTTCAGTTTTCAGTGATTCCTACAAAAAAAAA
This sequence comes from Paratrypauchen microcephalus, assembly GCA_036785185.1. NCBI lineage: Eukaryota > Metazoa > Chordata > Actinopteri > Gobiiformes > Gobiidae > Paratrypauchen > Paratrypauchen microcephalus. Next base: position 402,912 of record JAVJIX010000343.1, read on the forward strand.
AAAAAAAAATCTTGGTTAGGTTACCCTGTCATAACCCTGAGTTCTCTGAGTAAAACGTGTGGAGTTTAAACCCTGAAAAATGTTTTAGAACCACAAAACGCAGAAGGAGAGAGGAAAAGTTTAGTTTAAGAACACGACTTTGTATTTCTTAATTAATGGTTAAAAAGGTCCAAATCACAATATTCTGTCCGAATGTCGTTTCCTCGTCACCTGGAGGTTTTTGTTTCATTCACACAAACCTGCAGATTCTAGTTCTTCTCTCAGACTGTAGAAAACACCTTGTGATGTCATCATGTGGTGATACAGGAAGTGCTCCACTGTGTTTTTTAAACTCCACACACCTTCACTAGAATCAGCTATGTGGATCATTTCAGTCCTGGAGTCATTTCTCAATCTCGACTGAACTTAAAGGTAAAAGTTCACTGTTCACTTGATGACATCACGAGGTGGAACAGAGCGTTTGGAGCTTTGGAGATGTTACAGACGAATAATAAAGAGTTCCTCAAACATGAGAACGAAACAAACACGACTCCAGGAGTTTGAGGAGGAACATCAGAACCTGGATTGTAACCCCAGAGTTTGAGATTCAGGAGGTTTAAATTTAAGAAGATCCGGAGCCAAAGAGATTATGAGATTATCGATTATCAGATTATCAGATTATGACAATGAGAAATTATGAATGAAAACAATCACGTTTGTCCCTGTGCCTTTAAACAGAGACGTCCCCCTAAAATAATTCGACACTTTACCCCTCAGTGTTTCAGATCCATTTTGCTCCATTCGAATTCTTCACAGTCTAAGTACAGCTGACGGGGTTTCTGCTGGAGTTTCTCTCAGTTTCATTTGGTTCCCTCACAGGGTTTCTGCCAGTACTCTTCATGGAGTTTCTTACCGGGGTTTCCTTCTCAGTTTTGTGGGGTTTCTCCACGGTTTCTCAGAGTTTCAAGGGGCCTTTGTCGGGGTTTCTCAGTTTCAGTGGAGAAGTCCCTGTGCTGAACACTGATCAGTTTTCCGTCAGTTCAGCGGCAGGTTGTGGAGTTTCTCACAGGGTTTCCTCAGTTTCACGGTGCTTTTCACGGGGGTTCTCTCTGCTCTGCGGGGCTTTCTCACGGACTTTCATGGAGGTGCTTGCGGGGGCTCTCCTCGGTTTCATGGGGTTTCTCACGGGGTTTCTCTGCCAGGGTTTCACAGGGTTTCTCACGGGGTTTCTCACAGTTTCTGTCGGGCTTTCTCACGGTAAGGTTTCTCACAGAGTTTCCGCTGGAGTTTCTTACAGGGTTTCTCACAGAGTTTCACGGGGTTTCTCTCAGTTTCACGGGGTTTCTCACAGAGTTTCGTCGAGGTGGGGGTTTCTCACGGGGTTTCTCGGTTTCGGTGGAGAATCCCTGTGCTGAACACTGATCAGTTTTTCCGACAAATTCCAGCGGTGTGCAGGCTTGACAGAAAAATAAATTGTGTAGCAAAGTCTCCAAAACCAGGATCCCTCTGCTTATGTCATCTCCATCCAAAATGCAGAGGCACTTCACGTCGTCTTCGAATTGTCCGAGTCTGATCAGTAAATATCCTGTAATCTGGTCATGTTTTGGCTCTTGTTTACATTCTGGTTGCTCGGTAACAGTTCTGGCCTACGCGTGGCCCATGTTCAAAAAAGATTTTTTAAATAAGCCTGGTAAAAAAGCCTTTGTCGTTTCTTCATTTTCTCTTCCTTTGGACCACACAGGAAGCCAAACGGTTGAGTCCACTGTATTTTTTTCACTTTTACATTGCCGTTCTTTGGTTAGTGAAACCAACTGGTTAGTGAAACTCTAAAACCCCGTCAGCTGCACTTTCAGGACAGTGTCGGTCTGTAATCGTGGTGCTTCACAAACGTTCAGTGATTTTAAGGTTTTGAATGTCTTTGTTTTGGTGGATTCAGGAGGAAACGGGACGTAACTGTAAAGACGCTGTTTACGACTGAAGCGACTGTAGCAGCATGACTTTAATAAAACTCACATGTTTGTACGATTGTGTGCGGCTCTGTTGGCTGGGATTTCACTTTGAGACTGTTGAAGGAAAAGGTGGAGGAAACAAAAAGTTGAATCATCTCAAAAGCAGAACACAAGGACAGACAGAGGTGTGTGGTGGTGTGTTTTCTCTTTTAGGTTCTTTTCAGACCTGACAGTTTGGACTGCTCCCTGCGTGTCTTCCTCGGGGTCACATCATGTTCCTGTGACGTTGAACAGGTTTCGGTGCCGTCTCTCCTGCCGGTGGAGGCTGGACGACAGCGCCACCTGCAGTCCGACTTCCTCCAGGACAGTTCCAGGTGTGAGAGGAGAGGGTTTATCGTCCTGTGGGCACGTTTCCGTACGTCCATTTCTATCTTTAATCCAGAGACGATGTTCTCTCTCTGTTCCAGTAGGGATGTCTCCTCTTACCCCCGTCCATAATGTGGTTCTCTGCTTTTTTACACTGGTCCTGGACTGTCCTGAGTGTGAAGTCGGACTGCAGGTAGGCGCTGTCGTCCTGCCTCTACCGTGTAGGGGAAGGAACATGGCGTGACCCTACAAGACCGCAGGGAGCGGTGTGGGTGCCCGATGTGGGCGGAAGTACCCGATGTGTGCTCTGTGTGTTCTGCACATGCCACACAATGACGCACAATGACGCTGTATCAGAAAGAAGGAGGGTTTTCCTGCCTGATTAGGGCTTTTTTTTTATTCTTATTTTATTTATCACGACAGACACATATTTTGACAACGAAGGCAATTTTCGGCATGATAGATAAATATATATTTAAAAAATGTAATAAATAAATAAATTATACATCAAAAATAAGTATGTAAATAAATAAATAAATGTATTATATTATGTATTTAAAAAATACATAATATATGTAAAAAATAAGAAATTAAAAGTGGAGTCTAAGAACTTTTTGAGGCAACTGTAGAACCTTAAAAAATGTTTTTTGTGAGGTTGTTAACTTCACGTGGATTTAACACCAAAATGTCCCCGACATCCATCACAGAGGACATGTTACAACATGAGGAATACAAATAAAACTAAATACAAATGCTAAGGTGTTCATTTACCTCCAAATAGAAAATTAAAATAATAATAATAAATAATAATAAAAATCTGTTAAAAAAAAAAAGATAAAGATAAAAAAAAGATAGATGAAAAAGATGGATGAAAAAGATAGATAAATCACATCTGCAGACAGAGCCGTAAACCAACTGCAAGAGAACGAATCAGGCACTGTCGTGTCGGGTACTTCCGCCCACATCGGGGACTTCCGCCCACATCGGGTACTTTCCGCCCACATCGGGTACTTCCGCCCACATCAGGTACCAACAAGCAGTCCAAACGTGACCCTGAGGAAGGACCGCAGGAAGACCGCAGGAGCAGTCCAAAACCGTCAGGTCTGAACACAAACTCTTGGTCGTTAAAAAGAACCTAAAAACAAAACACGGGAAGAGCCAGTGAAGCTTTTTGTGTGAAACAGAATTCAAACACTTTCCTCTAGTGAACACAAAAGGTGCATTATGGAACTTCGTTGTTGGAGGGTTCACCACCTGCTTCAGATGTTGTTGCTCCTGGAATGTTCCACAGTATGGCATTATCCCTCTCCTCTTCCTCCCTCTCCTGTTGTTCGGCTTTTGTCGTTTTAATCGTCTTATGGTTTGGACGGATTTATGATAAATCCACATTTTTCATCATTTCTGAGGCGCACGGCTCTGCTGCCTGTCCCTGCTTCTGTCCCCGTCTTTCTCCCTGCTCCCCGTCTCTCCTTCTGTCCCTCGTCCCCCGTCTCTGTCCCTCCCTCTGCTGTAGGTCACACACAGAACTAGAACATGTTAAATCTACTTTAATCCAACATTTTGCATCTCTGTGTGTCTCTGTGTGTGTGTGTGTGTGTGTTCCCCTCATACCCTTGAGAAGGTCCAGTGTGTTCCTCTGGCGCCATCTAGTGCTTTCCAGACGGGTGTGTGGTGACCTGCGTCAAGTTGGCCCCCGTCAAACTCACACCTACACAAACACTGTGTCAGTCGTTTGAGCTTCGTTTTGTGCTGCTTTAGTTTTTAAGATATTAACGATTCTTTTATAGGTCAAACTGGGGTCAACCCCCCCCAAAAAAAAAAAACTAAAACAGCACAAACGACTGACATAGTTTTTGTGTAGGTGTGAGTTTGACGGGGGCCAATGCTTCACGCAGGTGTTTGGTGCTCAGGAGTCTGACCCACAACCTGAGGAGACCGGCTCACCACTCTGCCACAGGAACACGGGGAGAACATCCACCACAGGAACACAGGGAGAACATCACACCACAGGAACACAGGGAGAACATCCACCACAGGAACACAGGGAGAACATCCACCACAGGAACACAGGGAGAACATCCACCACAGGCAGAACATCCACCACAGGAACACAGGAAGAACATCCACCACAGGCAGAACATCCACCACAGGAACACGAGGAGAACATCCACCACAGGCAGAACATCCACTCACAGGAACACAGGGAGAACATCCACCACAGGCAGAACATCCACCACAGGAACACAGCAAGAACATCCACCACAGGAACACAGGAAGAACATCCACCACAGGAAGAACATCCACCACAGGAACACGAGGAGAACATCCACCACAGGCAGAACATCCACCACAGGAACACGAGGAGAACATCCACCACAGGCAGAACATCCACCACAGGAACACAGGGAGAACATCCACCCACAGGAACACAGGAAGAACATCCACCACAGGAACACAGGGAGAACATCCACCACAGGAAGAACATCCACCACAGGAACACGAGGAGAACATCCACCACAGGCAGAACATCCACCACAGGAACACGGGGAGAACATCCACCACAGGCAGAACATCCACCACAGGAACACGGGGAGAACATCCACCCACAGGAACACAGGAAGAACATCCACCTCACAGGAACACGAGGAGAACATCCACCACAGGCAGAACACATCCACCCACAGGAAGAACATCCACCACAGAGCTGCTGGTTCAATTCCCACTTTTAATAATCGATACCAAAGCTTCAAACAATTATAAAAAATAAAATCTTTTCCACAAGTGAATTCTGTTTAAATGTGAACAGTTTGAGTGTCATTTCCTTCACACAGATCTGTTCAAAAGTCCAGCACGTCCACACTGTTCTCATGGAGGTTTCTCATACCTGAGGCGCCGTGAGGATCCACAGACTCTGACGCTCTGAGTTTTAAAGAGTCTTCAGAGTCTGAACTTCAGCTTCCGATATCACAATCGTCAGGGATTTAAACCACAAGTAACGTTTTTACAACCTTATTTCGGTGATAAAACAGCGTCATTTACTCGCCCATTGTACTTTGGAGTCATTTGGAGTCGGGATGTCAACAATTAATCGATTAACGATTAATTGTCAATTAAGACGTTAGTCGAACAAAATGCATTAATTGCAATTAATCGCTAATCGCGTACACGCCGCACCCGCGTGGTCACGAAACAAGGCAACCGCGCTTGCGCCAAGCTCGACTCACAGCCAGCCGCAGGCGCCGAAACGGTACTGCCTCAGCAGCCCCGGGTGTACGCGCGAGGGCCAATCAGGACGCAGAACACAATGTTACACTATTTTCTTTAAAAAAGTGGAAAAAAAAAAAAAATCTGCCGAACCGCGATAGGATTACTGTATTTTGTTATTCAGGATCAATACATTTGTCTGCTTTTTACTAAGGAATAACTGAGGAATATACAATATAATAAATACTATGATATATTTATGACTCAGTGTTATGTTACTATAGCTTATATTCTTAAAGGGATATGCCACCCCAGGTTTAAATTTAAGTCCTCCCCACAGTCCAGAGACTAAAAATACAGTGGTGGAAAGCGCTTTTCCTGCTCACCCATTCATTAATCCCAGTCTGTCGCCACTGACCGCCGCCGTATCTGCAGCTTCTCCTCCGCCTTAGACTGGAGTCCAACGTCGCCAGAGAAAAGATTTCGTCCAAAAAGGGAATTAATTTGCTCGATGCGTCTCCCACCAGCTTTGTGTGTAGTGCGCATTCATATCGAGTGCACATACATGTGCAAATCAATTTTATAACTTGGACTCTGTCATTTTGGGTGGGAACCATTTTCCAGTGCGTAAGAATACAGCCGTATCACGTACGCTTGCGCAACAGGGGAACTCCCTCTTCCCGGTGCGTAACTGGGATTCCCCTGGTAGCGTGCTGCGTGATACGGCTGTATTCTCTACGCACTGAAAAATAGTTCCCACCCAAAATGACCAAGGCACAAAGCTCTCCGCTGTTGATTTGCACATTTATTTGCACTCGATATGAATGTGCACTACACACAAAGTATTTGGGAAACACATCGAGCAAATTAATTCCTTTAATGGCCGGAAATCTTTCTCTGGCGACGTTAGACTCCAGTCTAAGGCGGAGGAGCAGCACGAATACCGCGGCGGTCAGTGGCGACAGACTCGGACAATGGCTGGGTGACCAGGAAAACGCTTTCTCCACCACTTATTTTAGTCTCTGGACTGTGGGGAGATGCCCAAATTTGACCTTTGGGTGGCATATCCCTTTAAAGACCCTATTGAAACACTCAAATCTCAGGTGAAAAACGCCGCTTATCAGTTAATCATTAATCGATCGATAAGGTCAATCAACTATCAATTAATGAATTAATCGATAATTTGCATCCCTAATTTGGAGTATTTCCGGAGATTTTGGAGTTTGGCTATTATATCCGTTTAATGTGAGTGGTCGGGGGCACGATGTTGCAGTCACCAAACAACACAAACTTTAGTACCCTTTAGGTCTAAACCAGGATTAAACCAGGTCTAAACCAGGTCTGACCAGTTCTGTGTGTTAGTCTACACTTTAGCGAGTCAACGGTTCTTCTGATCCTCAGCATTTCATTGCATTGTTGAATCTTGTGTTGATTCTGCATATGACAAATAAACAATCTTGAATCTTGAATCTAGTTTGAGTCAAAAGTGGAACCAGAGATCCAGTCCTGGTTCTGATGACGTCCTCGAGGACCCCGCGCCACATTCACACCTGATCTGCAGATAAGACGACGCTCTCAGCTCTCGGTTACACTCAAAGAAGCAAAGGAATAAAAAGAAAAACATCTCCGCTTGAGAAAACCCCGAAATGGTGCGAACATTAATTTATCCTCGGTTGTGAAAACAAAATGACAGCTTGGATGAAGATGAGTTTTCACAGAGCTTCCTCATCACAATCCTAAGGTTGAAGTTGCGGTGCTCGTTGCCTTGAGAAAGGCAAAGCTATGGGACGCTTGGACCATCGTGTCTAGAAAATCTACTTTAGTCAGGACCATTTTTTACCAGCAAAACGAAAAAAGAAAGAAGCGCTTTTCAGCGAGATTCAGCGGCATACACGATTCTAAGAAGTAATGTGAAAACCGATGGCTCTCTCTGCTGCTCCTAAAACTGTTCCTCTCGCTTCATTCTTTCTAACACCTCCTCATCCGTAAACTCGTATACGATACTCGTATACGACATCAGACTCAAATAAAGTCCTCTTCAGTCTCCAAGTCCCAATCTTCGAGACATGTGTCGCTCAAAACACAAAAGTTCTGTTGGAGCGTCTTCTAAGCAAAGAAGAACAAATGTCTGCGCCGTTCAACATAAACCAAGAAAACCACAAAACAAATAAAATCCAAAAAATAAACAAAAAATAACAAAAAATTAAACAAAAAATTAACCAAAAAAATTTAACAAAAAAACAAAACCCAAATAAACCCAAAAATAAAACAAAAAGATAAACAAAAATAAAACCAAAATAAGTAAAAAACAAATAAAACAAATAAACTAAAAATAAACAAACAAAAAAAAAACCCCAAATAAACAGAAGCAAACAAAAAACAAACAAAATTAACCAAAAATAAACCCAAAATAAACCAAATCCAAAATAAAATCAATAAATTAAACCAGACTAAAGCCGTCGTCTTATCTGCAGAGCAGGTGTGAATGTGCGCCCGGCCCTTGGAGGACGTCATCAGAACCAGGGGGGTATTCCAGGAACGTGGCGACCCTAGCCGCGACTGAAGTGCTAAGTTCCTGCCTGCCTGAGACACAACTTAGACAAAAGCCTGAACCCCCGTTCCACTAACGCATTTCAGCTGCGCCCCAATCAGCGCCAAGTTCAGTCTGGCCCTAACCAAGAGCCGGGCCTCCGCGCGTGCACGGGGTAAATAAGAAGTCCAGAACAAGCGACTGTGGAAAACGCCATCATGTCGAAGATTCAGGACGATTATTTCCAGCGCATCAGAACAGAAGTTGCTTTTGGAACTCTACAACACATTTGCAATAACCAAGGCCAGAGACATGGTGTGGCAGAAGATCGCCGAGCGCTTAAACAGGTAAGTTAAGTCCTATAACAGTGCTGGAGGTTGAGTTTTTTACATGTTTTTTCACCATTGATGTCAATGCTGATCTGTGGCGCAGGGGAAAAGTGACTGTCTGGGGTGTGGGAGATTGTGAGTTTGATTCTCATGATGGGCGGTTAATGGCATAATTATTATATATTTGTAGAGCAGTCTTGTCAGTTGTAATTTATTTTTACTGTGTAAAATTATTTGCTCCAACTAATACGTTAAATTGTGTTATCTTGTGCTTTGAGCAGGAATAATGTGAAGAGGACTGTTTTGCAGGTAAAGACAAAGCATAAAACATTTTGCAGAGTGGTAAGTAGGCTAATATTAATATTATTATTCAGTGAAATTAAGTAATACTGTTGAAATGGTACCTTAATTTAATTTAAAAATGAACAGTAGCTACCAAGCCACAGGAGTGTGGGAGCCTCCCCTCAAAACCTTTCACCTGCAGAGGAGCTGGCACTGGCCCTAAACCGGGGTCGCCCACTGGTGGAGGTAACTGGAAGGAGGGACCCCATCAAAGATCCCTTCCCTGCGAGTTCTCCTGAAGAGTATATTCAAGGTATTCTTCTAGACTAATGCTTGCCTCAGCTGTGATCAAAGCATTTGTGTATTTTAATAGTATGTTTGTGTTCTAGTGACTGAAGGATGGCGTACACTTGGACCCTCCTCAGCAGTCCTCCAGCAGTGCCTTGCCTGACCCTCAGCAGTCCTCCAGCAGTGCCTTGCCTGACCCTCAGCAGTCCTCCAGCAGTGCCTTGCCTGACCCTCAGCAGTCCTCCAGCAGTGCCTTGCCTGACCCTCAGCAGTCCTCCAGCAGTGCCTTGCCTGACCCTCAGCAGTCCTCCAGCAGTGCCTTGCCTGACCCTCAGCGGTCCTCCGGCAGTGCCTTGCCTGACCCTCAGCGGTCCTCCGGCAGTGCCTTGCCTGACCCTCAGCGGTCCTCCGGCAGTGCCTTGCCTGACCCTCAGCGGTCCTCCGGCAGTGCCTTGCCTGACCCTCAGCGGTCCTCCGGCAGTGCCTTGCCTGACCCTCAGCAGTCCTCCAGCAGTGTCTTGCCTGACCCTCAGCAGTCCTCCAGCAGTGCCTTGCCTGACCCTCAGCAGTTCTCCAGCAGTGCCTTGCCTGACCCTCAGCAGTCCTCCAGCAGTGTCTTGCCTGACCCTCAGCAGTCCTCCAGCAGTGGCCTCACACCAGAATGTCATACCTAATGTCTTTTATTGTTTTATGCCTATTGATGGAAATTGATAAATAGGATTTCATTAAAGAGGCTTGCACAGCATCTCTGAAGCAAATTTGTTGAATCATTGAAATGTTGCATCATGGAGCGTGCCTGTTATTTGGCTACATTTTGTTTTCAAAGTAAAGGTTTACCTGTAACTGTATTCTTTGATAGAGATGTCACATAAAATATAAAGTGTCAATGTCGTCAAGTGAAAGCGGTGTTAGGACTAACTGATATAAGTTAGTGTGATAACAATAATTGTAGGTTAAATTCATTTCCATTTCTGTAATATGTTGCAAATATAAATGCGTGAAAATTTAACTCAAATTTGACTTGAGCATCAATAGGTCAATAGCGGGAATCGAACCCGGCCCGCCCGTATGAGAGTCAAAGCACATAACCACTCGACCAAAGCCTTTCTCTGAGACACCTCTGGAATTCTTCTATATGTTAATGTCATAAAGACAGCGGTGCAAAAGCATATGTTTAAATTACCGGAGAATTGTCAAGAACGCAAGGCAATTTCTTTTTTTGCTGATATTGTTTTCGGACAACACAGATACTCATGCGGGAGGTGTGCGGAACTGTTTGTTTGACACTCTGTTTACGTCAGGTACGTATTCTCTGCGACACGGCCTAACTAAGACAGAACTTTAGCCTTGCCGCGACCAGACTATCTGCTAAGACCATGTTGCCCCAGTAACTCAGCGGGAACTAAGTTTAGCGAGCGTCGTGGAACCGAACTCTCACTTAAACTAGCGCCAACTGACGAATAAAGCCGGGCTTTGAGCTTAGTAGCTTTCGTGGAATACCCCTCAGGACTGGAGCTCTGGTTCCACTTTTGACTCAAACTAAAGTGTAAACTCACACACTGAACTTTTGTCATTTAAAAAGTGATAAAGTTTGTGTTATTTGGTGACTGCAACATCGTGCCCCGACCACTCACGTTAAACGGATACCCGACCACTCACGTTAAACGGATACCCGACCACTCACGTTAAACGGATACCCGACCACTCACGTTAAACGGATATCGCCAAACTGCGGAAATACTCCAAATGACCCCAAAGTACAGTGGGTGAGTAAATGACGTTTTATCACTGAAATAAGGTCCAGATCCTCGTCCTTTCAGATGTTTGTAGAGTCCGTCAGTCGTCCAGGGAGAATCCACGGCAAAAGGACAAACCGAAGAAGCAGCCTGGACGAGCTGAAAAACCGATTCAACCAAATAAACTTTTGTCCAGTCGACAAACTGAAGTTCTCCTTTTGCCGTGGATTATTGAAGTTTTAATGGAAGAGGAAGTAAAAGTTCTTCAGACCACTGAGGGCCCAGGAGACCTGTGGCCCTCAGCTTTAGGGCCCCGGGGCCACAGACCGGACGCCCCCGAGCTGAAGACCAGAACAGCAGGGTGAAAAAAGAACAGGTGAAAAAGTACAAATCCTGTGAGCAGCAGAAACGAGTCCCTCTGGGCGTTTCAGACTAAACCGCTCCCAACTCATGATGTCCTCATATTTATCCAAAACACAAACATACAAATGTATACATTCAAATTCAGAATAAAAAAATCTTTAGATTCAGCTTCATAAAACTGGAGCACAGAACAGATTTAAAACAATTCATTTTGTCATAATTTATTTTCACTTATAATATAAATAATCTGAAAGAGCTGAATCATGATTTTAAAAAGTGTAAATTGTGTTTTAAATCTGAGTGTTTAAGACTTCCTCTTACGGATGTCCAGACTCGGCATCAGTGATGTCACTTCCTGCTTCTCAGAAAACATCCTGTACAGACGTCCAGTCAGCTGACCAGGAGCTGCTGTCGCCGCGGGAGACCGGGCGTTTCCGTCGCCGCGGGAGACCGGGCGTTTCCGTCGCCGTGGTCACCGGCGCAGCCTGAAGTGGGCGAGCAGAGGCAGGTGGTCCGAGGAGTGGTTGTGATTGGGCAAACCGTTCACTTGCTCCAGCTCAGAGCGACCGACCAATGAGAGCCTCCCGAGCAGCTCCAGGCCCCGCCCACCAGGAAGCAGGGAGGAGGAAGGGGAGGGGCCGACAGGTGAGTCTGGAGAGAGGGAGGGGCCGACAGGTGTTTAGAGGAAGATACAAACAGACTTTTATTCAGAACATCAGATGAGCTCAGAACTATTACTGTACACGGTGTATTTGTGTCCGACCACGCGGGAACCCGCCGCACGTCACCATTATGAAAATATCTCCGTTTCCCTACTGTTTTTTTGTTTTCTTTTCTTTTTCCACCTATCAGCTGTGAGCAGCTCGTGAAGATGTAGCTGCACTTCAACAGGATCCTTAACTCTCCTCAGGACACGTTTGCTCACGTACAGAATGCCATCAGATACTTTACTGGCCAAAGAGCGTGGATACGCCAATAATCGAGCAACGAGGCGAGTAAGTGTACCCGATGATGTTTGCAGGAACATTTACTTTATAGACTTTAGGACATGTATTAAAGGTCCCATGGCATGACATTTTCACTTTCTGAGGTTTTTGAACGTTAATGTGAGCTCCCCTACCCTGTTTAGCCCCCCCCCCCCATGGTTAAAAGTTGCGAAATGTCTAAACTGAACATTTGCGATCCTTTTCTGCGTTACAAAAAAATCGGAGCTCAAAAGGGCGATTTTGAACAAGGAAACTTATTGACGTCAGATCGAAAAAAGAAATGCAAATGCAGTTCCACCCCCGTCTGTCTGTACTCAGCGTCTCTGTAAATCACGCCCAGAGAGTTTGGACTGTGAATGCGCTAGGCAATGCGAAATGCGTTTTTTTATTTGCCTGGAGGCACGTCCGAGTGTTTCTAGGCTCGGAAGTCCTTTATCTGAGCCTCTGGACCTTTGAACAGCAGTGGTTTAATTTGATTTTCTGTGGAAATGTGTTTATTTTTCAATGGAACGCTTCAAATCTCTCCCCCCATGTAAAATCACGGAAATGGGTCAGCTGAGAGCGGAGAGTTTGGCCACACCCCCACCCTCTACTATAGGCCAGCTCTTTTCTCCTCATTTGCATTCAAGCAACAATGCCCATAATGGAGTGTTCAGAGTGAGAAAAAT
>JAVJIX010000330.1:0-2500 GCA_036785185.1 Paratrypauchen microcephalus
CTCCTCCTCTCTGTTGTTTGTTGTCGTGGCGTTCTCTCCTCCTCCTCCTCCTCTCCTCCTCCTCTCCTCCTCCTCTCCTCCTCCTCCTCTCCTCCTCCTCCTCTCCTCCTCTCCTCCTCCTCCTCCTCCTCCTCTCCTCCTCTCTGTTGTTTGTTGTCGTGGCGTTCTCCTCCTCCTCCTCTCCTCCTCCTCCTCCTCCTCCTCTCCTCCTCTCTGTTGTTTGTTGTCGTGGCGTTCTCTCCTCCTCTCCTCCTCCTCTCCTCCTCTCCTCCTCTCCTCCTCCTCCTCCTCTCCTCCTCCTCCTCTCCTCCTCCTCCTCTCCTCCTCCTCCTCCTCCTCCTCCTCCTCTCCTCCTCTCTGTTGTTTGTTGTCGTGGCGTTCTCTCCTCCTCCTCTCCTCCTCCTCCTCCTCTCCTCCTCCTCTTCTCCTCTCCTCCTCCTCCTCCTCCTCCTCCTCTCTCTTCCTCTCTGTTGTTTGTTGTCGTGGCGTTCTCTCCTCCTCCTCCTCTCCTCCTCCTCCTCCTCTCCTCCTCCTCCTCCTCCTCTCCTCCTCTCCTCCTCTCCTCCTCCTCCTCCTCCTCCTCCTCTCCTCCTCTCCTCCTCCTCCTCCTCCTCCTCTCCTCCTCTCTGTTGTTTGTTGTCGTGGCGTTCTCTCTCCTCCTCCTCCTCCTCCTCCTCCTCCTCCTCTCCTCCTCTCCTCCTCCTCCTCCTCTCCTCCTCCTCCTCCTCCTCCTCCTCCTCTCCTCCTCTCCTCCTCCTCCTCCTCCTCCTCTCCTCCTCTCTGTTGTTTGTTGTCGTGGCGTTCTCTCCTCCTCCTCCTCCTCTCCTCCTCTCTGTTGTTTGTTGTCGTGGCGTTCTCTCCTCCTCCTCTCCTCCTCCTCCTCCTCTCCTCCTCTCTGTTGTTTGTTGTCGTGGCGTTCTCTCCTCCTCCTCTCCTCCTCTCCTCCTCCTCCTCCTCCTCTTCTCCTCTCCTCCTCCTCCTCCTCCTCCTCTCCTCCTCTCTGTTGTTTGTTGTCGTGGCGATCTCTCCGTCGGGGGTTAATGCTGCAGTCATTAGCGTTGGCGACGTTAGCGCTCGGCTAATTACAAAATAATGGAACGAATCAAGCACCTTCCCACCGGGAACGAGAGGCTAATGAGGAGGGGGGGGGGCGAGGAGGGAGGAGACGAGGAGACATGGAGCTAATGAGGAGAGGACATGAGGAGGAACAAAGAGGAGGAGGAGAGGAAGGAGGGAAGAGCAGGGGTGGAGAGACGAACAAAGGACTGCAGGGAAGGAAGTGGAAGAAGAGGAAACGAGGAGCTAGGGGGTAGGAAGTAGGAAGTAGGGTTAGGGGTAGGAGTTAGGAGGTAGGAGTTAGGTGGTGGTAGTTAGGTGGTAGGAGTTAGGATGTAGGAGTTAGGTGGTAGGGGTAGGAGTTAGGTGGTAGGAGTTATGATGTAGGAGTTAGGTGGTAGGAATTAGGAGTTAGGTGGTAGGGGGGTAGGAGTTAGGAGGTAGGAGTTAGGGGTAGGAGTAAGAGGGTAGGTGTTTGGAGGTAGGGGTAGGAGTTAGGAGGTAGGAGTTAGGGGATAGGAGGTAGGAGTTAGGGGTAGGAGTTAGAGGGTAGGGGGTAGGAGCTAGGAGCTAGGATGTAGGAGTTAGGTGGTAGGGGTAGGAGTTAGGTGGTAGGAGTTAGGATGTAGGAGTTAGGTGGTAGGAAGTAGGGGGTAGGAGTTAGGTGGTAGGAGGTAGGAGTTAAGTGGTGGGAGTTAGGTGGTAGGAGTTAGGATGTAGGAGTTAGGTGGTAGGGGTTGGAGGTAGGAGTTAGGATGTAGGAGTTAGGTGGTAGGGGGTAGGAGTTAGGAGGTAGGAGTTAAGTGGTGGGAGTTAGGTGGTAGGAGTTAGGATGTAGGAGTTAGGTGGTAGGGGGTTGGAGGTAGGAGTTAGGATGTAGGAGTTAGGTGGTAGGGGGTTGGAGGTAGGAGTTAGGATGTAGGAGTTAGGTGGTAGGGGGTAGGAGTTAGGTGGTAGGAGGAAGGAGTTAGGATGTAGGAGTTAGGTGGTAGGGGTAGGAGTTAGGTGGTAGGAGTTAGGATGTAGGAGTTAGGTGGTAGGAAGTAGGGGGTAGGAGTTAGGTGGTAGGAGGTAGGAGTTAAGTGGTGGGAGTTAGGTGGTAGGAGTTAGGATGTAGGAGTTAGGTGGTAGGGGGTTGGAGGTAGGAGTTAGGATGTAGGAGTTAGGTGGTAGGGGGTAGGAGTTAGGAGGTAGGAGTTAAGTGGTGGGAGTTAGGTGGTAGGAGTTAGGATGTAGGAGTTAGGTGGTAGGGGGTTGGAGGTAGGAGTTAGGATGTAGGAGTTAGGTGGTAGGGGGTAGGAGTTAGGTGGTAGGAGGAAGGAGTTAGGATGTAGGAGTTAGGTGGTAGGGGGTAGGAGTTAGGATGTAGGAGTTAGGTGGTAGGAGTTAGGAGTTAGGTGGTAGGGGGTAGGAGGTAGGAGTTAGGATGTAGGAGTTAGGTGGT
>JAVJIX010000330.1:7500-10000 GCA_036785185.1 Paratrypauchen microcephalus
CAGAGACAGAGAGACAGAGAGACAGAGGACAGAGAGACAGAGAGACAGAGAGACAGAGACAGAGGACAGAGGGACAGAGGACAGAGGACAGAGAGACAGAGAGACAGAGAGACAGAGCGACAGAGGACAGAGAGACAGAGGAGAGCGAGACAGAAGAGACAGAGGACAGAGGACAGAGAGACAGAGAGACAGAGGACAGAGACAGAGGACAGAGAGACAGAGAGACAGAGGACAGAGGACAGAGAGACAGAGGACAGAGGACAGAGGACAGAGAGACAGAGAGACAGAGAGACAGAGGACAGAGAGACAGAGACAGAGGACAGAGAGACAGAGACAGAGGACAGAGAGACAGAGGACAGACAGACAGAGAGACAGAGAGACAGACGACAGAGACAGAGACAGAAAGACAGACTACAGAGAGACAGAGAGGCAGAGGACAGAGACAGAGAGACAGAGAGACAGAGGACAGAGGACAGAGAGACAGAGGCAGAGGACAGAGGACAGAGACAGAGGACAGAGAGACAGAGAGACAGAGACAGAGAGACAGAGGACAGAGAGACAGAGACAGAGGGCAGAGAGACAGAGACAGAGAGACAGAGGACAGAGAGACAGAGACAGAGGACAGAGAGACAGAGACAGAGGACAGAGACAGAGGACAGAGACAGAGAGACAGAGACAGAGAGACAGAGACAGAGAGATAGAGGACAGAGAGACAGAGGACAGAGAGACAGAGACAGAGAGACAGAGACATAGGACAGAGAGACAGAGGACAGAGATACAGAGATACAGAGGACAGAGACAGAGGACAGAGAGACAGAGAGACAGAGAGACAGAGGACAGAGAGACAGAGAGACAGAGACAGAGAGACAGAGGACAGAGACAGAGGACAGAGAGACAGAGAGACAGAGAGACAGAGAGACAGAGACAGAGAGACAGAGAGACAGAGGACAGAGAGACAGAGAGACAGAGAGACAGAGAGACAGAGACAGAGGACAGAGAGACAGAGAGACAGAGAGACAGAGAGACAAAGAACAGAGAGACAGAGAACAGAGAGACACAGAGACAGAGACAGAGGACAGAGGAGAGAGAGACAAAGGACAGAGACAGAGAGACAGAGAGACAGAGGACAGAGAGACAGAGAGACAGAGAGACAGAGACAGAGGACAGAGAGACAGAGGACAGAGGACAGAGAGACAGAGAGACAGAGAGACAGAGGACAGAGAGACAGAGGACAGAGAGACAGAGGACAGAGGACAGAGACAGAAGACAGAGACACAGAGGACAGAGACAGAGAGACAGAGACAGAGACAGAGAGACAGAGACAGAGAGACAGAGGACAGAGAGACAGAGGACAGAGACAGAGAGACAGAGACAGAGAGACAGAGAGACAGAGACAGAGGACAGAGACAGAGGACAGAGACAGAGACAGAGAGACAGAGACAGAGAGACAGAGACAGAGAGACAGATGACAGAGAGACAGAGGACAGAGACAGAGACACAGAGACAGAGAGACAGAGAGACAGAGACAGAGGACAGAGACAGAGGACAGAGACAGAGGACAGAGAGACAGAGACAGAGAGACAGAGGACAGAGAGACAGAGGACAGAGACAGAGAGACAGAGACAGAGAGACAGAGAGACAGAGGACAGAGACAGAGGACAGAGACAGAGACAGAGAGACAGAGACAGAGGACAGAGACAGAGGACAGAGACAGAGAGACAGAGACAGAGGACAGAGACAGAGGACAGAGACAGAGGACAGAGAGACAGAGAGACAGAGGACAGAGGACAGAGAGACAGAGACAGAGGACAGAGAGACAGAGACAGAGGACAGAGACAGAGGACAGAGAGACAGAGAGACAGAGACAGAGGACAGAGACAGAGACAGAGAGACAGAGAGATAGAGGACAGAGAGACAGATGACAGAGAGACAGAGACAGAGAGATAGAGGACAGAGAGACAGAGACAGAGACAGAGACAGAGAGACAGAGACATAGGACAGAGAGACAGAGGACAGAGATACAGAGAGACAGAGGACAGAGACAGAGGACAGAGAGACAGAGAGACAGAGAGACAGAGAGACAGAGGACAGAGAGACAGAGAGACAGAGACAGAGGACAGAGACAGAGGACAGAGAGACAGAGAGACAGAGAGACAGAGAGACAGAGACAGAGAGACAGAGAGACAGAGAGGCAGAGGACAGAGAGACATAGAGACAGAGAGACAGGGGCAGAGACATTGGACAGTGAGACAGAGAGTCAGAGGACAGAGACAGAGGACAGAGAGACAGAGGACAGAGAGACAGAGAGACAGAGAGACAGAGGACAGAGAGACAGAGAGACAGAGAGACAGATGACAGAGATACAGACGACAGAGGACAGAGAGACAGAGAGACAGAGAGACAGAGGACAGAGATACAGACGACAGAGGACAGAGACAGAGGACAGAGAGACAGAGAGACAGAGAGACAGAGAGACAGAGGACAGAGATACAGACGACAG
>JAVJIX010000330.1:15000-50000 GCA_036785185.1 Paratrypauchen microcephalus
ATGATTTTTATAGAATCTCATTTTATTTTTCCTCCAGTCCAGGTCTAAACCAGGACTAAACCAGGACTAAACCAGGACTAAACCAGGACTAAACCAGGTCTAAACCAGGACTGAACCAGGACTAAACCAGGACTAAACCAGGTCTAAACCAGGACTAGACCAGGACTAAACCAGGACTAAACCAGGTCTAAACCAGGACTAAACCAGGACTAAACCAGGACTAAACCAGGTCTAAACCAGGACTAAACCAGGACTAAACCAGGACTAAACCAGGTCTAAACCAGGACTGAACCAGGACTAAACCAGGACTAAACCAGGTCTAAACCAGGACTAAACCAGGACTAAACCAGGACTAAACCAGGTCTAAACCAGGACTAAACCAGGACTAAACCAGGACTAAACCAAGTTTAAACCAGGACTAAACCAGGACTAAACCAGGTCTAAACCAGGACTAAACCAGGACTAAACCAGGACTAAACCAGGACTAAACCAGGACTAAACCAGGACTAAACCAGGACTAAACCAGGACTAAACCAGGACTAAACCAGGACTAAACCAGGTCTAAACCAGGACTAAACCAGGACTAAACCAGGACTAAACCAGGTCTAAACCAGGACTAAACCAGGACTAAACCAGGACTAAACCAGGACTAAACCAGGACTAAACCAGGACTGCTGTAGTGTTCACAAAATGGCGGTTCTGAGGTAAAAGCGTTAAATGGTTTTGTGGTTTTGTGGCATAAATAAAAATAGAAACGTAAAAACAGATGAAATAAAAGTGAAAAGTGAAAAGTCTGTCTCCTCCAGAGCGAAAGATCTGAGGCGCAAAAACAACGTCTGAAATATTCATCCGCCCAGGTTTAAAACGACCGCAAAACCACCGCACGACTTTAATGGATGTGACAAAAATGACAACAGGACCAGGACCAGGACTGGGACCAGACCAGAGACCAGGACCAGACCAGAGACCAGAGACCAGAGACCAGAGACCAGAGACCAGAGACCAGACCAGAGACCAGACCAGAGACCAGACCAGAGACCAGAGACCAGAGACCAGAGACCAGACCAGAGACCAGACCAGAGACCAGACCAGAGACCAGACCAGAGACCAGAGACCAGAGACCAGAGACCAGAGACCAGGACCAGACCAGAGACCAGGACCAGACCAGAGACCAGACCAGAGACCAGACCAGAGACCAGAGACCAGACCAGAGACCAGACCAGAGACCAGAGACCAGAGACCAGACCAGAGACCAGACCAGAGACCAGACCAGAGACCAGAGACCAGAGACCAGAGACCAGAGACCAGAGACCAGACCAGAGACCAGACCAGAGACCAGACCAGAGACCAGAGACCAGACCAGAGACCAGAGACCAGAGACCAGACCAGAGACCAGAGACCAGACCAGAGACCAGACCAGAGACCAGACCAGAGACCAGACCAGAGACCAGACCAGAGACCAGAGACCAGACCAGAGACCAGACCAGAGACCAGAGACCAGACCAGAGACCAGAGACCAGACCAGAGACTAGGACTAAGACCCCCCTTCACTGCACTCAGAGACAGAGAGACCAGACCTTGGACCTCAGGAGACCTGGACTAAGGACCGGACTGGAGACAAGGACTTTTAGACCCCCAAACGTGAGTGCCATTATCCCCCACAGAAATATGCATTATTCATCACTAAATAATGTCACTGCGAGAGCTCCAGACCTGGTTTAGACCTGGTTCAGTCCTGGTTTAGACCTGGTTTAGACCTGGTTTAGTTCTTGTTTAGACCTGGTTTAGACCTGGTTCAGTCCTGGTTTAGTCCTGGTTTAGTCCTGGTTCAGTCCTGGTTTAGTCCTGGTTTAGTTCTTGTTTAGACCTGGTTTATTCCTGGTTTAGTCCTGGTTTAGTCCTGGTTTAGCCCTGGTTCAGTCCTTGTTTAGACCTGGTTAAGTCCTGGTTTAGTTCTTGTTTAGACCTGGTTTAGTCCTGGTTTAGACCTGGTTTAGTCCTGGTTTAGTCCTGGTTTAGACCTGGTTTAGTCCTGGTTCAGTCCTGGTTTAGACCTGGTTTAGTCCTGGTTTAGTCCTGGTTCAGTCCTGGTTTAGACCTGGTTTAGTCCTGGTTCAGTCCTTGTTTAGACCTGGTTAAGTCCTGGTTTAGTTCTTGTTTAGTCCTTGTTCAGTCCTGGTTTAGACCTGGTTTAGTTCTTGTTTAGACCTGGTTTAGTCCTTGTTCAGTCCTGGTTTAGTCCTGGTTTAGTCCTGGTTGAATCCTTTAGTCTCAAACAGACTCAGTGGATCTGGGGTAAAGTTTGTGTCAGTTTGTTTTTGATGGACTGTCCTTCTGTCTCCTCTGTCTGTGGACGTACCTCCAACATACGACTCGACACACACAAAAGCCCAGAACTTCTGCCCCAACAACTTCCCCAACAGCTGCCCCTGCACCCTGTGTGTGTCAGATGCCCTCCCTGCAACATGGTTCGAGTATTTCTTGTATTTAAGTTCTTGTTCCTCTTGTGTGTTTGTGTCAGATCCGATGCACGGTCCTCGGAGGCTGCGCCTGGTGGAGGTTCAGTCCAAAGAGGTCACCATCCACTGGGAGCAGTTTGGGTACAACGTCACACGATGTCACTCCTACAACCTGACCCTGCAGTACCGCTACAGACCCACAGGAGGCGCTCACAGGTGAGACTCTGACCCTGCAGTACCGCTACAGACCCACAGGAGGCGCTCACAGGTGAGACTCTGACCCTGCAGTACCGCTACAGACCCACAGGAGGCGCTCACAGGTGAGACTCTGACCCTGCAGTACCGCTACAGACCCACAGGAGGCGCTCACAGGTGAGACTCTGACCCTGCAGTACCGCTACAGACCCACAGGAGGCGCTCACAGGTGAGTCTGACCCTGCAGTACCGCTACAGACCCACAGGAGGCGCTCACAGGTGAGACTCTGACCCTGCAGTACCGCTACAGGCCCACAGGAGGCGCTCACAGGTGAGACTCTGACCCTGCAGTACCGCTACAGACCCACAGGAGGCGCTCACAGGTGAGACTCTGACCCTGCAGTACCGCTACAGACCCACAGGAGGCGCTCACAGGTGAGACTCTGACCCTGCAGTACCACTACAGCCACAGGAGGCGCTCACAGGTGAGTCTGACCCTGCAGTACCGCTACAGACCCACAGGAGGCGCTCACAGGTGAGACTCTGACCCTGCAGTACCACTACAGACCCACAGGAGGCGCTCACAGGTGAGACTCTGACCCTGCAGTACCGCTACAGACCCACAGGAGGCGCTCACAGGTGAGACTCTGACCCTGCAGTACCGCTACAGACCCACAGGAGGCGCTCACAGGTGAGACTCTGACCCTGCAGTACCGCTACAGACCCACAGGAGGCGCTCACAGGTGAGACTCTGACCCTGCAGTACCGCTACAGACCCACAGGAGGCGCTCACAGGTGAGACTCTGACCCTGCAGTACCGCTACAGACCCACAGGAGGCGCTCACAGGTGAGACTCTGACCCTGCAGTACCGCTACAGGCCCACAGGAGGCGCTCACAGGACCACTGATTCGTGTTTTTCTTGTGTTTATTCTCGTGTTTTTCTCGTGTTTTTCTCGTGTTTTTCTCGTGTTTTTCTCGTGTTTTATTCTCGTGTTTTTCTCGTGTTTTTCTCGTGATCCTCAGGGAGGGGCGGCAGGAGGAGGAGCGGGAGCAGCTGGTCTCTGATTCGCTGAGCTCTCTGCCGCAGTACACCCTCCGTAACCTTCCTCCATTCACCAACATCAGCCTGAAACTAGTCCTGAACAACCCCGAGGGACGCAAGGAGAGCGAAGAGCTGAGGGTGCACACGGACCAGGACGGTATGGAGAAAACACACTAAAACATGTCAAAAACACGCCAAAAACACACCCCAAAACATGCTAAAAACACACCTCAAAACATGCTAAAGACCCACCCCAAAACATGCTAAAAACACACCCCATAACATGCTAAAAACACACCCCAAAACATGCTAAAAACCCACCCCAAAACATGCTAAAAACACACCCCATAACATGCTAAAAACACACCCCAAAACATGCTAAAGACACGCCAAAAACACACCCCAAAACATACAAAAAACACACCCAAAACATGCTAAAGACATGCCCAAAACATGCTAAAGACACACCCCAAAACATGCTAAAGACACGCCCCAAAACATGCTAAAACACACCCAAAACATGCTAAAGACACACCCCAAAACATGCTAAAAACACACCCCAAACATGCTAAAAACACACCCCAAAACATGCTAAAGACACAACCAAAACACACCTCAAAACATGCTAAAGACACACTCCAAAGCATGCTAAAACACACCCGAAACATGCTAAAAACACACCAAAAACACACCCCAAAACATGCTAACAACACACCCCAAAACATGCTAAAAACACACCCCATAACATGCTAAAGACACACCCCAAAACATGCTAAAGACACGCCCCAAAACATGCTAAAGACACGGCAAAAACACACCCCAAAACATACAAAAAACACACCCAAAACATGCTAAAGACACACCCCAAAACATGCTAAAGACACACCCCAAAACATGCTAAAGACACGCCCCAAAACATGCTAAAAACACACCCAAAACATGCTAAAAACACACCCAAAACATGCTAAAGACACACCCCAAAACATGCTAAAGACACAACCAAAACACACCTCAAAACATGCTAAAGACACACTCCAAAGCATGCTAAAACACACCCGAAACATGCTAAAAACACACCAAAAACACACCCCAAAACATGCTAACAACACACCCCAAAACATGCTAAAAACACACCCCATAACATGCTAAAGACACACCCCAAAACATGCTAAAGACACGCCCCAAAACATGCTAAAGACACGGCAAAAACACACCCCAAAACATACAAAAAACACACCCAAAACATGCTAAAGACACACCCCAAAACATGCTAAAGACACGCCCCAAAACATGCTAAAACACACCCAAAACATGCTAAAAACACACCCAAAACATGCTAAAGACACGCCCCAAAACATGCTAAAACACACCCAAAACATGCTAAAAACACACCCCAAACATGATAAAAACACACCCCAAAACATGCTAAAGAAACAACCAAAACACACCTCAAAACATGCTAAAGACACACTCCAAAGCATGCTAAAACACACCCCAAACATGCTAAAAACACACCAAAAACACACCCCAAAACATGCTAACAACACACCCCAAAACATGCTAAAAACACCCCATAACATGCTAAAAACACGCCAAAAACACACCCCAAAACATGCTAAAAACACGCCAAACACACACCGCAAAACATCAAAAAGACATGCTAAAAACACACCCCAAAACATGAAAGACACACTAAAAACTCACCCCAAAACATGCTAAAACACACCCCAAAACATGCTAAAGATATGCTAAAAACACACCCCAAAACATGCTAAAAACCCACCCCAAAACATGAAAAAGACACGCGAAAAACACACCCCAAAACATGCTAAAAACACACCCCAAAACATGCTAAAAACACACCCCAAAACATGAAAAAGACATGCTAAAAACACACCCCAAAACATGCTAAAGACATGCTACAAACACACCCCAAAACATGCTAAAGACATGCTACAAACACACCCCAAAACATGCTAAAAACACACCCCAAAACAGGAAAAAGACATGGCAAAAACACACCTCAAAACATGCTAAAAACACGGAAAAAACACCCCACATGGACCAGGACGAAGAATATTTTTTGAATGGGTAATTCACGTAGGATTTGGCAGTGGGTTTACGTCCACGTCAGCTCGATTGGACTCCACAGTTTTCTAACGCTGAAGTCAGAGCGATTCTTTCTTTCTGAAAATCGTTTCTGATCAAGACTGAGATTTAAAATGTCACACCAGAATGATCCCCAGGGGTCAGCGGTCAGAGCTATACAGGCTATAGGGCCAGTGTGTTAACCTGTTTGACCTCTGCCCTCCCTCAGTCCCTGGAGCGGTTCCTCTGGACTCCATCATGGGCAGCAGCTACGAGCAGCACATCAGCCTGAGCTGGAGAGAGCCCACGCACAAGTACGGCATCATCCGCCAATACGAGGTGAACTACAACTCCCATCATGCACCTGTGTACACCCGGAACACTACAACTCCCATCATGCACCTGTGTACACCCGGAACACTACAACTCCCATCATGCACCTGTGTACACCCGGAACACTACAACTCCCATCATGCACCTGTGTACCTCATCATCGTGTGTGTCGTTGCAGATCTCGTACAAGGCCCTGAGCTCCTTCGACACAGAGTTCGATCTGACCAATCAGAGTGGGCGTGTGTTCAAACCGGCCAATGAGACGAGCCACCTGTTCACAGGGCTGTTTCCTGGCTCCACCTACTCCTTCACAATAAGAGCGTCCACAATAAAAGGCTTCGGAGCGCCCGCCACCACACAGGTCACCACCAGGATCTCAGGTACACCGAACCGGGACTCAACCGGGACTCCACCGTGTGTGCTGTGTGTTGTACTCATGTGTTGTGTTGTGTGTTGTACTCATGTGTGTTGTGTGTTGTACTCATGTGTGTTGTGTGTTGTACTCATGTGTGTTGTGTGTTATACTCATGTGTGTTGTGTTATGTGTGTTGTGTGTTGTACTCATGTGTGTTGTGTGTTGTACTCATGTGTGCTGTGTGTTGTACTCATGTGTGTTGTGTGTTGTACTCATGTGTGCTGTGTGTTGTACTCATGTGTTGTGTTGTGTGTTGTGTGTTGTACTCATGTGTGTTGTGTTATGTGTGTTGTGTGTTGTGTGTTGTACGCATGTGTGTTGTGTTATGTGTGTTGTGTGTTGTACTCATGTGTGTTGTGTGTTGTACTCATGTGTTATGTGTGTTGTGTGTTGTGTGTTGTACTCATGTGTGTTGTGTTATGTGTGTTGTGTGTTGTACTCATGTGTGTTGTGTTATGTGTGATGTGTGTTGTACTCATGTGTTGTGTTATGTGTGTTGTGTGTTGTACTCATGTGTGTTGTGTGTTGTACTCATGTGTGTTGTGTGTTGTACTCATGTGTGTTGTGTGTTGTACTCATGTGTGTTGTGTTATGTGTGTTGTGTGTTGTACTCATGTGTGTTGTGTGTTATACTCATGTGTGTTGTGTGTTGTACTCATGTGTGTTGTGTTATGTGTGTTGTGTGTTGTACTCATGTGTGTTGTGTGTTGTGTGTTGTGTGTTGTACTCATGTGTGTTGTGTTATGTGTGTTGTGTGTTGTACTCATGTGTGTTGTGTGTTGTACTCATGTGTGTTGTGTGTTGTGTGTTGTACTCATGTGTGCTGTGTGTTGTACTCATGTGTTGTGTTGTGTGTTGTACTCATGTGTGTTGTGTGTTGTACTCATGTGTGTTGTGTGTTGTACTCATGTGTGTTGTGTGTTGTACTCATGTGTGCTGTGTGTTGTACTCATGTGTGTTGTGTGTTGTACTCATGTGTGTTGTGGTATGTGTGTTGTGTGTTGTACTCATGTGTGTTGTGTTATGTGTGTTGTGTGTTGTACTCATGTGTGTTGTGTGTTGTACTCATGTGTGTTGTGTGTTGTACTCATGTGTGTTGTGTGTTGTGTGTTGTACTCATGTGTGTTGTGTTGTGTAGCTCCGGTGATGCCGGCCTATGATCAGGAGTCTCCTCTGAATGTTGTGTGTTGTGTGTTGTGTGTTGTACTCATGTGTGTTGTGTGTTGTGTGTTGTACTCATGTGTGTTGTGTGTTGTGTGTTGTGTGTTGTACTCATATGTTGTGTTGTGTTGTGTAGCTCCGGTGATGCCGGCCTATGATCAGGAGTCTCCTCTGAATGTTGTGTGTTGTGTGTTGTACTCATGTGTGTTGTGTTATGTGTGTTGTGTGTTGTACTCATGTGTGTTGTGTGTTGTACTCATGTGTGTTGTGTGTTATACTCATGTGTGTTGTGTGTTGTACTCATGTGTGTTGTGTGTTGTGTGTTGTGTGTTGTACTCATGTGTGTTGTGTTATGTGTGTTGTGTGTTGTACTCATGTGTGTTGTGTGTTGTACTCATGTGTGTTGTGTTATGTGTGTTGTGCGTTGTACTCATGTGTGCTGTGTGTTGTAGTCATGTGTTGTGTTGTGTGTTGTGTGTTGCACTCATGTGTGTTGTGTGTTATACTCATGTGTGTTGTGTTATGTGTGTTGTGTGTTGTACGCATGTGTGTTGTGTTATGTGTGTTGTGTGTTGTACTCATGTGTGTTGTGTGTTATACTCATGTGTGTTGTGTGTTGTACTCATGTGTGTTGTGTGTTGTACTCATGTGTGTTGTGTGTTGTACTCATGTGTGTTGTGTTGTGTTGTGTAGCTCCGGTGATGTATGATCATGTGTGTTGTGTGTTGTGTGTTGTGTGTTGTACTCATGTGTGTTGTGGTATGTGTGTTGTGTGTTGTACTCATGTGTGTTGTGTGTTGTACTCATGTGTTGTGTTGTGTTGTGTAGCTCCGGTGATGCCGGCCTATGATCAGGAGTCTCCTCTGAATGTTGTGTGTTGTGTGTTGTACTCATGTGTGTTGTGTGTTGTGTGTTGTGTGTTGTACTCATGTGTTGTGTTGTGTTGTGTAGCTCCGGTGATGCCGGCCTATGATCAGGAGTCTCCTCTGAATGTTGTGTGTTGTGTGTTGTACTCATGTGTGTTGTGTGTTGTGTGTTGTACTCATGTGTGTTGTGTGTTGTGTGTTGTGTGTTGTACTCATGTGTTGTGTTGTGTTGTGTAGCTCCGGTGATGCCGGCCTATGATCAGGAGTCTCCTCTGAATCAGACGGAGTCGACGGTCACAGTCCTGCTGAGACCCGCCCAGAGCAGAGGGGCCCCGGTCAGGTGAGTACTACAAATACTACTGCAAATACTCCAAGTACTACTCCAAGTACTACTCCAAGTATTACTCCAAGTACTACTACAAGTACTACTACAAATACTACTGCAATACTCAAAGTTCATCTTTATTGTCCAAAACCACATGTACAGGTGGCACACACAGCGCCCCCTAGGCCCACAGTGAACATAAAACATGTGATAAACAAGACAATAAACACCATGACTAAAACACCACATATACCTGTAGTAAAAGTACTACTACTACTAATACTACTACTACTACTACTACTACTGCTACTACATCACATATACCTGTAGTAAAAGTACAAAAGGCTTGTGTATAATACAAATAAGTAAAACAGAATAAAGCTCAAATGTGTCATTTAAGCAGCAGTGTCAGTGTCATTTAAGCAGCAGTGTCAGTGTATTTTAAGCAGCAGTGTCAGTGTCATGTAAGCAGCAGTGTCAGTGTCTTTTAAGCAGCAGTGTCAGTGTCTTTTAAGCAGCAGTGTCATTTAAGCAGCAGTGTCAGTGTCTTTTAAGCAGCAGTGTCAGTGTCTTTTAAGCAGCAGTGTCAGTGTCTTTTAAGCAGCAGCAGTGTCAGTGTCATTGAAGCAGCAGCAGTGTCAGTGTCATTTAAGCAGCAGTGCCAGTGTCATTTAAGCAGCAGTGTGATTGGGAGAGAGTTGAGCATCCTGACAGCTTGGTGGATGAAGCTGTCTTTCAGTCTGCTGGTCTTGGCCCTGAGGCTCCTCAGTCTCCTTCCTGATGGCAGCAGACTGAAGAGGCAGTTGGATGGGTGGGTGGGATCACCCAGAGGGTGAGGCGGGTGAGGCGGGTGCGGTAGATGTCCTGCAGGGAGGGGAGAGAGACACCCACGATTCTCTCAGCTGCTCTCACTACTCGGTGTAGCTTTTTCCGGGTGCAGGACACGGTGCAGGTGCCATACCACACAGTGATGCAGCTGGTGAGGATGTGACCTATGGTGCCTCTGTAGAAGGTGCTCATGATGGAGCTGGGGCTCTGGCTCTCTTCAGCTTGTGGAGGAAGTAGAGTCGCTGTTGGGCTTTAGTGGCCAGTGATGCAGTGTTCTTTGACCAGGAGAGGTCCTCAGAGATATGCACACCCAGGAACTTGGTGCTGCTTCTCCACAGCAGCCCCGGTGATGGTGAGGGGGGCGTGCTGTGTGTGTGCTCTCCTGAAGTCTACCACAATCTCCTTTGTCTTCTCCACGTTCAGGGAGAGGTTGTTGTTCCTGCACCACTTGACCAGGCGGCTCACCTCGCTCCTATAGTGAGTCTCATCGTCGTCGCTGATGTGACCCGACACAGTCGTATCGTCCGCAAACTTGATGAAGAGGTTGGAGCTGTGTGACGGTGTGCAGTCGTGGGTCAAACTTGATGAAGAGGTTGGAGCTGTGTGACGGTGTGCAGTCGTGGGTCAGCAGAGTGAAGAGGAGGGGGCTCAGCACACATCCTTGGGGAGCCCCCGTGTTCAGTGTGATGGTGCTGGAGGTGTTGCTGCCGACCCGTACTGCCTGTGGTCTTCCTGTCAGGAAATCCAGCACCAGTTGCACATGGAGGTGTTGATCTCCAGCTTGTCTAGTTTGAGTCTGAGTTGCTGGGGGACGATTGTGTTGAAGCTGAACTGAAGTCAGTGAACAGCATTCTAACATATGAGTCTCTGGTGTCCAGGTGTGTGAGGGGGTGACTGGAGGGCTGTGGAGATTGCATCATCGGTCGAGAGGTTAGACCGGTATGCAAATATGCAGCAGGTCTGCTTTAGTACTCGTAGTACGGCTGGGACTGTAGTACTCGTAGTACGGCTGAGACTGTAGTACTCGTAGTACGGCTGGGACTGTAGTACTCGTAGTACGGCTGGGACTGTAGTACTCGTAGTACGGCTGAGACTGTAGTACTCGTAGTACGGCTGAGACTGTAGTACTCGTAGTACGGCTGGGACTGTAGTACTCGTAGTACGGCTGAGACTGTAGTACTCGTAGTACGGCTGAGACTGTAGTACTCGTAGTACGGCTGAGACTGTAGTACTCGTAGTACGGCTGAGACTGTAGTACTCGTAGTACGGCTGGGACTGTAGTACTCGTAGTACGGCTGGGACTGTAGTACTCGTAGTACGGCTGAGACTGTAGTACTCGTAGTACGGCTGAGACTGTAGTACTCGTAGTACGGCTGGGACTGTAGTACTCGTAGTACGGCTGGGACTGTAGTACTCGTAGTACGGCTGGGACTGTAGTACTCGTAGTACGGCTGGGACTGTAGTACTCGTAGTACGGCTGAGACTGTAGTACTCGTAGTACGGCTGAGACTGTAGTACTCGTAGTACGGCTGAGACTGTAGTACTCGTAGTACGGCTGGGACTGTAGTACTCGTAGTACGGCTGGGACTGTAGTACTCGTAGTACGGCTGGGACTGTAGTACTCGTAGTACGGCTGGGACTGTAGTACTCGTAGTACGGCTGGGACTGTAGTACTCGTAGTACGGCTGGGACTGTAGTACTGGTAGTACGGCTGGGACTGTAGTACTCGTAGTACGGCTGGGACTGTAGTACTCGTAGTACGGCTGGGACTGTAGTACTCGTAGTACTTTGACATAAACAGACAGACAGAAGTGCTCCTGTCGTCTTTTAATGTTCAAACGTTTTTCTCATAAAAAGTGAATGAACCACGAGCATCAATTATTCAGGAGGAGAGGAGACAAGGAGACAAGGAGACAAGGAGACAAGGAGAAGAGGGGAAGGATGAGGGGGATGGGGGCAAGGAGACAAGGAGACAAGGAGAGAGGAGGGGAGGGGAGGGGGGAGGGAAGGAGAGGAGACAAGGAGAGAGGGATGGGGGGGAAGGAGACAAGGAGAGATGAGGGGAGAGGAGGGGAGGGGGGAGGAGACAAGGAGACAAGGAGAGATGAGGGGAGGGGAGGGAGGGAAGGAGAGGACAAGGAGAGAGGGATGGGGGAAAGAGACAAGGAGAGATGAGGGGAGAGGAGGGGAGGGGGGAGGAGACAAGGAGACAAGGAGAGATGAGGGGAGGGGAGGGGGAGGGAAGGAGAGGAGACAAGGAGAGAGGGATGGGGGAAGGAGACAAGGAGAGATGAGGGGAGAGGAGGGGAGGGGGGAGGAGACAAGGAGACAAGGAGAGATGAGGGGAGAGCAGGAGTGAGGAGAGGAGTGAGGAGAGGAGTGAGGAGAGGATGTAGGAGATGTTTTGTGTTTAAATCACAGGGACACGGTTCAGACACGAACGATTTAGTCACACCTGAAACTGAACCAGGACTAAACCAGGACTAAACCAGGACTGAACCAAGACTAAACCAGGACTAAACCAGGACTAAACCAGGACTGAACCAAGACTAAACCAGGACTAAACCAGGACTAAACCAGGACTGAACCAAGACTAAACCAGGACTAAACCAGGACTAGACCAGGACTGAACCAGGACTAAACCAGGACTGAACCAAGACTGAACCAGGACTAAACCAGGACTAAACCAGGACTGAACCAGGACTAAACCAGGACTAAACCAGGACTGAACCAGGACTGAACCAGGACTAAACCAGGACTAAACCAGGACGAAACCAGGACTGAACCAAGACTGAACCAAGACTAAACCAGGACTAAACCAGGACTAAACCAGGACTGAACCAAGACTGAACCAGGACTGAACCAGGACTAAACCAGGACTGAACCAGGACTGAACCAGGACTAAACCAGGACTGAACCAGGACTGAACCAGGACTAAACCAGGACTGAACCAGGACTGAACCAGGACTGAACCAGGACTGAACCAGGACGAAACCAGGACGAAACCAGGACGAAACCAGGACTGAACCAGGACTGAACCAGGACTGAACCAGGACTGTGTGTTTTGTGTTAGTCTGCCTCAGGGCAACTGTGGCTTAACACCCTGAATAACACATGAGATTAGTGTGTGTGTGTGTGTGTGTGTGTGTGTGTGTGTGTGTGTGTGTGTGTGTGTGTGTGTGTGTGTGTGTGTGTGTGTGTGTGTGTGTGTGTGTGTGTGTGTGTGTGTGTGTGTGTGTGTGTGTGTGTGGTTGTGTGTGGTTGTGTACACACACAGTGTTTGTTTTTGGTCTTGTTCAGATCTGCGCTTCAGGCCCCAAACATTTACTCCTGAAAACCCAAGTCCTGGTCTAGTCCTGTTTCAGTCCTGTTTCAGTCCTGTTTCAGTCCTGTTTCAGTCCTGTTTCAGTCCTGGTTTAGTCCTGTTTTAGTCCTGTTTTAGTCCTGTTTTAGTCCTGTTTTAGTCCTGTTTCAGTCCTGTTTTAGTCCTGTTTCAGTCCTGTTTCAGTCCTGTTTTAGTCCTGTTTCAGTCCTGTTTCAGACCTGCTTTAGACCTGTTTCAGTCCTGTTTCAGACCTGTTTTAGACCTGTTTCAGTCCTGTTTCAGACCTGCTTTAGACCTGTTTCAGACCTGTTTTAGACCTGTTTCAGTCCTGTTTCAGACCTGCTTTAGACCTGTTTCAGTCCTGTTTCAGTCCTGTTTTAGTCCTGTTTCAGTCCTGTTTCAGACCTGCTTTAGACCTGTTTCAGTCCTGTTTCAGACCTGTTTTAGACCTGTTTTAGACCTGTTTCAGACCTGTTTTAGACCTGTTTCAGTCCTGTTTCAGACCTGCTTTAGACCTGTTTCAGTCCTGTTTCAGACCTGCTTTAGACCTGTTTCAGTCCTGTTTTAGTCCTGTTTCAGTCCTGTTTCAGACCTGCTTTAGACCTGTTTCAGTCCTGTTTCAGACCTGTTTTAGACCTGTTTCAGTCCTGTTTCAGACCTGCTTTAGACCTGTTTCAGTCCTGTTTCAGACCTGCTTTAGTCCTGTTTCAGTCCTGTTTTAGTCCTGTTTCAGTCCTGTTTCAGACCTGTTTAAGTCCTGTTTCAGTCCTGCTTTAGACCTGTTTCAGACCTGTTTCAGTCCTGTTTCAGACCTGTTTTAGTCCTGTTTCAGTCCTGCTTTAGACCTGTTTCAGACCTGTTTTAGACCTGTTTCAGTCCTTTTTCAGACCTGCTTTAGACCTGTTTCAGTCCTGTTTTAGTCCTGTTTCAGTCCTGTTTCAGACCTGTTTAAGTCCTGTTTCAGTCCTGCTTTAGACCTGTTTCAGACCTGTTTCAGTCCTGTTTCAGACCTGTTTTAGTCCTGTTTCAGTCCTGCTTTAGACCTGTTTCAGACCTGTTTCAGACCTGTTTTAGACCTGTTTCAGTCCTGTTTCAGACCTGCTTTAGACCTGTTTCAGTCCTGTTTCAGACCTGTTTTAGACCTATTTCAGTCCTGTTTCAGACCTGTTTAAGTCCTGTTTCAGTCCTGCTTTAGACCTGTTTCAGACCTGTTTCAGTCCTGTTTCAGACCTGTTTTAGTCCTGTTTCAGTCCTGCTTTAGACCTGTTTCAGACCTGTTTCAGACCTGTTTCAGACCTGTTTTAGACCTGTTTCAGTCCTGTTTCAGACCTGCTTTAGACCTGTTTCAGTCCTGTTTCAGACCTGTTTTAGACCTATTTCAGTCCTGTTTTAGACCTGTTTCAGTCCTGTTTCAGTCCTGTTTTAGACCTGTTTCAGTCCTGTTTCAGACCTGCTTTAGACCTGTTTCAGTCCTGTTTTAGACCTGTTTCAGACCTGCTTTAGACCTGTTTCAGACCTGCTTTAGACCGGTTTCAGTCCTGTTTTAGACCTGTTTTAGACCGGTTTCAGACCTGTTTCAGACCTGTTTTAGTCCTGTTTTAGTCCTGTTTTAGTCCTGTTTCAGTCCTGTTTTAGACCTGTTTCAGTCCTGTTTCAGACCTGTTTTAGACCTGTTTCAGTCCTGTTTCAGACCTGCTTTAGACCTGTTTCAGTCCTGTTTTAGACCTGTTTCAGACCTGCTTTAGATCTGTTTCAGACCTGCTTTAGACCTGTTTCAGTCCTGTTTTAGTCCTGTTTCAGTCCTGTTTCAGACCTGTTTTAGTCCTGTTTCAGTCCTGCTTTAGACCTGTTTCAGACCTGCTTTAGACCTGTTTCAGACCTGTTTTAGACCTGTTTCAGTCCTGTTTCAGACCTGCTTTAGACCTGTTTCAGACCTGCTTTAGACCTGTTTCAGACCTGTTTTAGACCTGTTTCACTCCTGTTTCAGACCTGCTTTAGACCTGTTTCAGACCTGTTTTAGACCTGTTTCACTCCTGTTTCAGACCTGCTTTAGACCTGTTTCAGTCCTGTTTCAGACCTGTTTTAGACCTGTTTCAGTCCTGTTTTAGACCTGCTTTAGTCCTGTTTCAGTCCTGTTTCAGACCTGCTTTAGTCCTGTTTCAGTCCTGTTTCAGACCTGCTTTAGTCCTGTTTCAGTCCTGTTTCAGACCTGTTTCAGTCCTGTTTCAGACCTGCTTTAGACCTGTTTCAGTCCTGTTTCAGACCTGTTTCAGTCCTGTTTCAGACCTGTTTTAGACCTCTTTCAGACCTGCTTTAGTCCTGTTTCAGTCCTGTTTCAGACCTGCTTTAGTCCTGTTTCAGTCCTGTTTCAGACCTGTTTTAGTCCTGTTTCAGTCCTGCTTTAGACCTGTTTCAGACCTGCTTTAGACCTGTTTCAGACCTGTTTTAGACCTGTTTCAGTCCTGTTTCAGACCTGCTTTAGACCTGTTTCAGACCTGCTTTAGACCTGTTTCAGACCTGTTTTAGACCTGTTTCAGTCCTGTTTCAGACCTGCTTTAGACCTGTTTCAGTCCTGTTTCAGACCTGTTTTAGACCTGTTTCAGTCCTGTTTTAGACCTGCTTTAGTCCTGTTTCAGTCCTGTTTCAGACCTTCTTTAGTCCTGTTTCAGTCCTGTTTCAGACCTGTTTCAGACCTGTTTCAGTCCTGTTTTAGTCCTGTTTCAGTCCTGTTTCAGACCTGTTTAAGTCCTGTTTCAGTCCTGCTTTAGACCTGTTTCAGACCTGTTTCAGTCCTGTTTCAGACCTGTTTTAGTCCTGTTTCAGTCCTGCTTTAGACCTGTTTCAGACCTGTTTCAGACCTGTTTCAGACCTGTTTTAGACCTGTTTCAGTCCTGTTTCAGACCTGCTTTAGACCTGTTTCAGTCCTGTTTCAGACCTGTTTTAGACCTATTTCAGTCCTGTTTTAGACCTGTTTCAGTCCTGTTTCAGTCCTGTTTTAGACCTGTTTCAGTCCTGTTTCAGACCTGCTTTAGACCTGTTTCAGTCCTGTTTTAGACCTGTTTCAGACCTGCTTTAGACCTGTTTCAGACCTGCTTTAGACCGGTTTCAGTCCTGTTTTAGACCTGTTTTAGACCGGTTTCAGACCTGTTTCAGACCTGTTTTAGTCCTGTTTTAGTCCTGTTTTAGTCCTGTTTCAGTCCTGTTTTAGACCTGTTTCAGTCCTGTTTCAGACCTGTTTTAGACCTGTTTCAGTCCTGTTTCAGACCTGCTTTAGACCTGTTTCAGTCCTGTTTTAGACCTGTTTCAGACCTGCTTTAGATCTGTTTCAGACCTGCTTTAGACCTGTTTCAGTCCTGTTTTAGTCCTGTTTCAGTCCTGTTTCAGACCTGTTTTAGTCCTGTTTCAGTCCTGCTTTAGACCTGTTTCAGACCTGCTTTAGACCTGTTTCAGACCTGTTTTAGACCTGTTTCAGTCCTGTTTCAGACCTGCTTTAGACCTGTTTCAGACCTGCTTTAGACCTGTTTCAGACCTGCTTTAGACCTGTTTCAGACCTGTTTTAGACCTGTTTCAGACCTGCTTTAGACCTGTTTCAGACCTGTTTTAGACCTGTTTCACTCCTGTTTCAGACCTGCTTTAGACCTGTTTCAGTCCTGTTTCAGACCTGTTTTAGACCTGTTTCAGTCCTGTTTTAGACCTGTTTCAGTCCTGTTTCAGACCTGCTTTAGTCCTGTTTCAGTCCTGTTTCAGTCCTGTTTTAGACCTGTTTCAGTCCTGTTTTAGACCTGTTTCAGTCCTGTTTCAGACCTGTTTCAGTCCTGTTTTAGACCTGTTTTAGACCTGTTTTAGACCTGTTTTAGACCTGTTTCAGTCCTGTTTTAGACCTGTTTTAGACCTGTTTTAGACCTGTTTCAGTCCTGTTTCAGACCTGTTTTAGACCTGTTTTAGACCTGTTTCAGTCCTGTTTTAGTCCTGTTTCAGTCCTGTTTTAGACCTGTTTCAGTCCTGTTTCAGTCCTGTTTCAGACCTGTTTTAGACCTGTTTTAGACCTGTTTCAGTCCTGTTTCAGTCCTGTTTCAGACCTGTTTTAGACCTGTTTTAGACCTGTTTCAGTCCTGTTTTAGACCTGTTTCAGTCCTGTTTCAGACCTGCTTTAGACCTGTTTCAGTCTCTCCTCTGTGAGCCTTAATCCTCTTGTGTTGATGTAATCGTCTTTATACCAAACGCTGGGAGCTCCTCGCTCAAACGCAGATCTGACGCGGTGCTTTGTTTTTGGCGTCTCTTCACGTTTTACGGCGACACACAAACCGCATTCAGAAACACACATGTCCGCCGGCGTGTGGGGGTTTATTTAAACACCAAATACGTTCCACACAAGGGCCCCAGGAAGACCTAGTCCTGGTTTAGTTCTGGTTTAGATCTGATCTAGTCCTGGTTTAGTCCTGGTTTAGATCTGCTCTAGTCCTGGTTTAGTCCTGGTTTAGATCTGATCTAGTCCTGGTTTAGTTCTGGTTTAGATCTGATCTAGTCCTGGTTTAGTCCTGGTTTAGATCTGCTCTAGTCCTGGTTTAGTCCTGGTTTAGATCTGATCTAGTCCTGGTTTAGTCCTGGTTTAGATCTGATCTAGTCCTGGTTTAGTCCTGGTTTAGATCTGCTCTAGTCCTGGTTTAGTACTGGTTTAGATCTGCTCTAGTCCTGATCTAGTCCTGGTTTAGATCTGCTCTAGTCCTGATCTAGTCCTGGTTTAGATCTGCTCTAGTCCTGGTTTAGTCCTGGTTTAGATCTGCTCTAGTCCTGGTTTAGTCCTGGTTTAGATCTGCTCTAGTCCTGGTTTAGTCCTGGTTTAGATCTGCTCTAGTCCTGATCTAGTCCTGGTTTAGATCTGCTCTAGTCCTGGTTTAGTCCTGGTTTAGATCTGCTCTAGTCCTGATCTAGTCCTGGTTTAGATCTGCTCTAGTCCTGGTTTAGTCCTGGTTTAGATCTGCTCTAGACATGCTCTAGTCTCTGCTTTTGGTCCTGGTTCTGGACATGGACTGGGTCTGGGTCTGGTATTATTCTGTGTGATGTCACTTCCTGTTTCCTGTGTGGACAGGAAACAGGAAGTGCAGCTGTGAGTTCCAGTGTTTGTTTCGTTTGTGTGAGGATCAGATAAGGACTGGGATCAGGACTGGGATCAGGACTGGGATCAGGACTAGGATCAGGACTAGGATCAGGACTGGGATCAGGACTGGGATCAGGACTGAGATCAGGACTGGGATCAGGACTGAGATCAGGACTGGGATCAGGACTGAGATCAGGACTGGGATCAGGACTGGGATCAGGACTGAGATCAGGACTAGGATCAGGACTGAGATCAGGACTGGGATCAGGACTGGGATCAGGACTGAGATCAGGACTAGGATCAGGACTGAGATCAGGACTGGGATCAGGACTGGGATCAGGACTGAGATCAGGACTGGGATCAGGACTGGGATCAGGACTGAGATCAGGACTAGGATCAGGACTGAGATCAGGACTGGGATCATGACTGGGATCAGGACTGAGATCAGGACTAGGATCAGGACTGGGATCAGGACTGGGATCAGGACTGGGATCAGGACTGGGATCAGGACTGGGATCAGGACTGGGATCAGGACTGGGATCAGGACTGAGATCAGGACTGGGATCAGGACTGGGATCAGGACTGGGATCAGGACTGAGATCAGGACTGGGATCAGGACTGAGATCAGGACTGGGATCAGGACTGGGATCAGGACTGGGATCAGGACTAGGGTCAGGACTGAGATCAGGACTGAGATCAGGACTGGGATCAGGACTGGGATCAGGACTGGGATCAGGACTGAGATCAGGACTAGGATCAGGACTGAGATCAGGACTGGGATCAGGACTGGGATCAGGACTAGGATCAGGACTGGGATCAGGACTGAGATCAGGACTGAGATCAGGACTAGGATCAGGACTAGGATCAGGACTAGGATCAGGACTGAGATCAGGACTGAGATCAGGACTGAGATCAGGACTGAGATCAGGACTAGGATCAGGACTAGGATCAGGACTGGGATCAGGACTGGGATCAGGACTGAGATCAGGACTGGGATCAGGACTGGGATCAGGACTGGGATCAGGACTTGGATCAGGACTGGGATCAGGACTGGGATCAGGACTGGGATCAGGACTGGGATCAGGACTGGGATCAGGACTGGGATCAGGACTGGGATCAGGACTAGGATCAGGACTGGGATCAGGACTGAGATCAGGACTGAGATCAGGACTAGGATCAGGACTAGGATCAGGACTGAGATCAGGACTGAGATCAGGACTGGGATCAGGACTGGGATCAGGACTGGGATCAGGACTGGGATCAGGACTGAGATCAGGACTGAGATCAGGACTAGGATCAGGACTGAGGTCAGGACTGAGGTCAGGACTGGGATCAGGACTGGGATCAGGACTGAGATCAGGACTGGGATCAGGACTGGGATCAGGACTGGGATCAGGACTAGGACAGTGGAGTAAAGTTCCAGATTAGGGCTTTCAGCTGTGTGTCGGGCTGATGCTCTGAAGGGGGAGGGACTTAGCTCAGGGAGCAAACACACAGTGACACAGTCAGGCCCATCGATATCGCTGTTTCCATGGCCGATGTCGATTATTTTAGATTATTTTGAATCCTGAGCCATCGATGCCCGATTATCTGTTCTCATTATCTGTGCCGATAAACTCTGCCAATGAACTCTGTCGATAATTTTGGATTTTCAGACAATCTGAAATCCCAGTTTATTTCAAACCCACAAACACTTCAAGACAAAAACTCGTCCACCCAAAGGACA
This sequence comes from Paratrypauchen microcephalus, assembly GCA_036785185.1. Taxonomy (NCBI): domain Eukaryota; kingdom Metazoa; phylum Chordata; class Actinopteri; order Gobiiformes; family Gobiidae; genus Paratrypauchen; species Paratrypauchen microcephalus. Next base: position 34,863 of record JAVJIX010000330.1, read on the forward strand.
AAACACCGAGCCACAAACAAAGCAATGTGGTCTACTCCATTCAGTGTAGTGAAGACTGCAGTGAGCGCTACACTGGAGAAACAAAACAGCCACTTCACAAGAGGATGTACCAACACAGGCGGGCGTGCCAGAGTGGACCGTCATCTGCCGTACATCTTCACCTAGAAGCCACGGGCCATTCATTTGAGGACAGTGAGGTTCAGATCTTAGCCAGGGAAAAGAACTGGTTTGAGAGGGGAGTTAAAGAGGCTATTTTTGTCAAAAAAGAGAATCCTTCTCTGAACAGAAATGGTGGAGTCAGTCATAATTTGTCTCCCATCTATAATTCCATTCTTAAACCTAAATCAAGCAAACAGGGGAACAATAGGGCTAGAGCCAGGTCAGGGCCAGAGGTGTGAAAAACAGTCGTAGGGATGAATAGGTATGGTTATCTAGACGCCAGAGAAACAAAAGACGGAAACCAATGAGATAGTTCCGGAAAGTAGTTAGCTAGGTAGCTCCTCCCTACAGCAAGATATAAGCAAGTGTCTTACCAGTATTCTTATTAGAGCTGACGAAGCCTCTCGGATGAGCGGCGAAACGTTTTCAACCAAACAAACTTTGTCCAGTTGACAAATTGAACTTCTCCTGTTATCTGTCGATAAAGATGCGTGAAGAGTCCCTCAGTCGTCCAGGTAGAATCCATCATAAAAGGAGAAATTCAACTGGACAAAGTTTGTTTGGTTGAAAACGTTTCGCCGCTCATCCGAGAGGCTTCGTCAGCTCTGGTTCTAGTGCTGGTTAGACCCTGTTTATATCTCGCTGCAGGGAGGAGCTCACTACACTGAAATAGCTCTGAAACTATCTCCACTAATCTGTCTCTTTGTTTTCCAAATTACTCTGGCGACTAGTTTCGACCCCCTATTCAACGTATAACGACCCTCTCCACCCCTCTGCCCTGGCTCGTCTGCCCTAATGTTTCTTTGTCTGTTTTGACTTGGTTTAAGAATCGAATTATAGATGGGAGACAAGTTGTGTCTAACTCCCCCATTTCTGTTTAACGACGGATTCTCTTTTTTGACAAAAATAGCCTCTTTAACTCCCCTCTCAAACCAGTTCTTTTCCCTGGCTAAGATCTGAACCTCACTGTCCTCAAATGAATGACCCGTGGCTTCTAGGTGAAGATGTACGGCAGATGACGGTCCACTCTGGCCCGCCCGTCTGTGTTGGTACATCCTCTTGTGAAGTGTCTGTTTTGTTTCTCCAGTGTAGCGCTCACTGCAGTCTTCACTACACTGAATGGAGTAGACCACATTGCTTTGTTTGTGGCTCGGTGTTTTGTCCTTTGGGTGGACCAGTTTTTGTCTTAAAGTGTTTGTGGGTTTGAAATAAACTGGAATTTCATATTGTCTGAAAATCCTCTGTAGTTTTTCCCAAACGCCGTCCAGGTACGGAATCGCTACCCCTTTCCTCCTGGGTTCTGATTCTCTGTTGTCTTGTTTCTTGCCCTTGTCTCTCTTGGTTTTGTTGACAGCTCATTTAGGATATCCACAAACAGAGAGGGCTTCCTGCACATGTTGTTCTTCTTTCTCCTTACCCTCTGTGCTTGTGGGAACCACTTGGGCCCTGTGTTGTAATGTCCGAGTAACACCTAGTTTGTGCTGCAGTGGGTGGTGTGAATCAAAAAGCAGGTATTGGTCTGTGTGTGTGGGCTTCCTGAAGACTTCTACTTGGAGTACCCGGTCTCCTCCTATCGTTACTGCACAATCTAATCCGTCGTTAAACAGAAATGGGGGAGTTAGACACAACTTGTCTCCCATCTATAATTCGATTCTCAAACAAAGAATCATTAGGACAGACAAGCCATTGCAGAGGGATGGAGAGGGTCGTTGTCTTGAATAGGGAATTGGACGCCAGAGAAATTTGAAATACAAAGAGACAGATTAGATGATAGTTTCAGGGCTATTTCAGTGTAGTGAGCTCCTCCCTGCAGCGAGATATAAACAGGGTCTAACCAGCACTAGAACCAGAACTGATGAAGCCTCTGGGATGAGCGGAGAAACGTTTTCAACCAAACAAACTTTGTCCAGATGAACTTTTCCTTTTATCTCTGTCGATAAACTCGATACTTCACATTGACCAAAACTCCTCACAGAGATAAATACCCCACAGAGGTAAATACCCCACAGAGGTAAATACCCCACAGAGGTAAATACCTCACAGAGGTAAATACCCCACAGAGGTAAATACCCCACAGAGGTAAATACCTCACAGAGGTAAATACCCCACAGAGGTAAATACCCCACAGAGGTAAATACGGAGGTAAATACCCCACAGAGGTAAATACCCCACAGAGGTAAATACCCCCTCACAGAGGTAAATACCCCCTCACAGAGGTACATACCCCCTCACAGAGGTACATACCCCCTCACAGAGGTAAATACCCCCTCACAGAGGTAAATACCCCCTCACAGAGGTAAATACCCCCTCACAGAGGTAAATACGGAGGTAAATACCCCACAGAGGTAAATACCCCACAGAGGTAAATACCCCACAGAGGTAAATACCTCACAGAGGTAAATACCCCACAGAGGTAAATACGGAGGTAAATACCTCACAGAGGTAAATACCCCACAGAGGTAAATACCTCACAGAGGTAAATACCCCACAGAGGTAAATACCCCACAGAGGTAAATACGGAGGTAAATACCTCACAGAGGTAAATACCCCACAGAGGTAAATACCCCACAGAGGTAAATACCCCACAGAGGTAAATACCTCACAGAGGTAAATACCCCACAGAGGTAAATACGGAGGTAAATACCCCACAGAGGTAAATACCCCACGGAGGTAAATACCCCACAGAGGTAAATACCTCACAGAGGTAAATACCTCACGGAGGTAAATACCTCACAGAGGTAAATACCCCACAGAGGTAAATACCCCACGGAGGTAAATACCCCACAGAGGTAAATACCCCACAGAGGTAAATACCCCACGGAGGTAAATACCTCACAGAGGTAAATACCCCACAGAGGTAAATACCTCACAGAGGTAAATACGGAGGTAAATACCCCACAGAGGTAAATACCCCACAGAGGTAAATACCCCACAGAGGTAAATACCCCACGGAGGTAAATACCTCACAGAGGTAAATACCCCACAGAGGTAAATACCCCACAGAGGTAAATACCCCACAGAGGTAAATACGGAGGTAAATACCTCACAGAGGTAAATACCCCACAGAGGTAAATACCCCACAGAGGTAAATACGGAGGTAAATACCTCACAGAGGTAAATACCCCACAGAGGTAAATACGGAGGTAAATACCTCACAGAGGTAAATACCCCACAGAGGTAAATACCCCACAGAGGTAAATACGGAGGTAAATACCTCACAGAGGTAAATACCTCACAGAGGTAAATACCTCACAGAGGTAAATACCCCACGGAGGTAAATACCTCACAGAGGTAAATACCCCACAGAGGTAAATACCCCACAGAGGTAAATACGGAGGTAAATACCTCACAGAGGTAAATACCTCACAGAGGTAAATACCCCACGGAGGTGAATACCTCACAGAGGTAAATACCCCACAGAGGTAAATACGGAGGTAAATACCTCACAGAGGTAAATACCCCACAGAGGTAAATACCCCACAGAGGTAAATACCCCACAGAGGTAAATACCTCACAGAGGTAAATACGGAGGTAAATACCCCACAGAGGTAAATACCCCACAGAGGTAAATACCTCACAGAGGTAAATACCCCACAGAGGTAAATACCCCACAGAGGTAAATACCCCACAGAGGTTAATACGGAGGTAAATACCCCACAGAGGTAAATACCCCACGGAGGTAAATACCCCACAGAGGTAAATACCCCACAGAGGTAAATACGGAGGTAAATACCCCACAGAGGTAAATACCCCACGGAGGTAAATACCGCACAGAGGTAAATACCCCACAGAGGTAAATACCCCACAGAGGTAAATACGGAGGTAAATACCCCACAGAGGTAAATACCCCACAGAGGTAAATACCCCACAGAGGTAAATACCCCACAGAGGTAAATACGGAGGTAAATACCCCACAGAGGTAAATACCCCACAGAGGTAAATACCCCACAGAGGTAAATACGGAGGTAAATACCCCACAGAGGTAAATACCTCACAGAGGTAAATACCCCACAGAGGTAAATACCCCACAGAGGTAAATACGGAGGTAAATACCCCACAGAGGTAAATACCCCACGGAGGTAAATACCCCACAGAGGTAAATACCCCACAGAGGTAAATACCCCACAGAGGTAAATACGGAGGTAAATACCCCACAGAGGTAAATACCCCACGGAGGTAAATACCCCACAGAGGTAAATACCCCACGGAGGTAAATACCCCACGGAGGTAAATACGGAGGTAAATACCCCACAGAGGTAAATACCCCACGGAGGTAAATACCCCACGGAGGTAAATACCCCACAGAGGTAAATACCCCACGGAGGTAAATACCCCACAGAGGTAAATACCCCACGGAGGTAAATACCTCACAGAGGTAAATACCTCACAGAGATAAATACCTCACAGAGGTAAATACCCCACGGAGGTAAATACCCCACAGAGGTAAATACCCCACGGAGGTAAATACCCCACGGAGGTAAATACCCCACAGAGGTAAATACCTCACAGAGATAAATACCTCACAGAGGTAAATACCCCACAGAGGTAAATACCCCACGGAGGTAAATACCCCACAGAGATAAATACCTCACAGAGGTAAATACCTCACAGAGGTAAATACGGAGGTAAATACCCCACAGAGGTAAATACCCCACAGAGGTAAATACGGAGGTAAATACCCCACAGAGGTAAATACCCCACGGAGGTAAATACCCCACAGAGGTAAATACCCCACAGAGGTAAATACCCCACAGAGGTAAATACCCCACAGAGGTAAATACCTCACAGAGGTAAATACGGAGGTAAATACCCCACAGAGGTAAATACCCCACAGAGGTAAATACGGAGGTAAATACCCCACAGAGGTAAATACCCCACAGAGGTAAATACCCCACAGAGGTAAATACCCCACAGAGGTAAATACCCCTCTCTCTCTCAGTAAGTACCAGGTGGTGGTGGAGGAGGAGCGCCCCCGGAGGCAGAGGCGGGGTAGTGCGGAGATCCTGCGCTGTTACCCCGTCCCCGTCCACTTCAGTAACGCCTCGTCCCTGAGCTCGCCGTACTACTTCAGCGCCGAACTGAACCGCGCCGACCTGAGCCACAGCACCCCCTTCTGCATCGGTGAGGAACAGCGGGACTAGACCGGGACTAGAGCGGGACTAGACCAGGACTAGACCAAGACTAGAGTGGGACTAGACCGGGACTAGACCGGGACTAGACCGGGACTAGAGCGGGACTAGAGCGGGTTTAGACCGGGACTAGACCAAGACTAGACCGGGACTAGACCGGGACTAGAGCGGGACTAGACCAGGGCTAGAGCGGGACTAGACCGGGACTAGAGCGGGACTAGAGCGGGACTAGAGCGGGACTAGAGCGGGACTAGAGCGGGACTAGAGCGGGTTTAGACCGGGACTAGAGCGGGTTTAGACCGGGACTAGACCGGGACTAGACCGGGACTAGACCGGGACTAGACCGGGACTAGACCGGGACTAGAGCGGGACTAGACCAGGACTAGAGCGGGACTAGACCGGGACTAGAGCGGGACTAGAGCGGGACTAGAGCGGGACTAGACCAGAGCTAGACCGGGACTAGACTGGGACTAGACCGGGACTAGAGCGGGACTAGAGCGGGACTAGAGCGGGACTAGACCGGGACTAGACCAGAGCTAGACCGGGACTAGACCGGGACTAGACCGGGACTAGACCGGGACTAGAGCGGGACTAGACCGGGACTAGAGCGGGACTAGACCAGAGCTAGACCGGGACTAGACCGGGACTAGAGCGGGTTTAGACCGGGACTAGAGCGGGACTAGAGCGGGACTAGAGCGGGACTAGAGCGGGACTAGAGCGGGACTAGAGCGGGACTAGAGCGGGACTAGAGCGGGACTAGAGCGGGACTAGAGCGGGACTAGAGCGGGACTAGAGCGGGACTAGAGCGGGGCTAGAGCGGGGCTAGACCGGGACCAGGGCTAGAGCGGGACTAGACCAGGGCTAGTCCTGATTTAGTCCTGATTTAGTCCTGGTTTTAGTACCTGTAGTACTAGTACTTCACTGACTGCAGTATTTGTACTTCAGGAGATAATCGGACGTATAACGGATACTGGAACGTCCCTCTGCTCCCACACAAGAGCTACGGCATCTACTACCAGGCCGTCAGTACTGCCAACGGGGTGAGTACTACAAGTACTACAAGTACTACAGACACTAGTACTACTACCAGGCCGTCAGTACTGCCAACGGGGTGAGTACTACAAGTACTACAAGTACTACAGACACTAGTACTACTACCAGGCCGTCAGTACTGCCAACGGGGTGAGTACTACAAGTACTACAAGTACTACAGACACTAGTACTACTACCAGGCCGTCAGTACTGCCAACGGGGTGAGTACTACAAGTACTACAAGTACTACAGACACTAGTACTACTACCAGGCCGTCAGTACTGCCAACGGGGTGAGTACTACAAGTACTACAGACACTAGTACTACTACCAGGCCGTCAGTACTGCCAACGGGGTGAGTACTACAAGTACTACAAGTACTACAGACACTAGTACTACTACCAGGCCGTCAGTACTGCCAACGGGGTGAGTACTACAAGTACTACAAGTACTACAGACACTAGTACTACTACCAGGCCGTCAGTACTGCCAACGGGGTGAGTACTACAAGTACTACAAGTACTACAGACACTAGTACTACTACCAGGCCGTCAGTACTGCCAACGGGGTGAGTACTACAAGTACTACAAGTACTACAGACACTAGTACTACTACCAGGCCGTCAGTACTGCCAACGGGGTGAGTACTACAAGTACTACAAGTACTACAGACACTAGTACTACTACCAGGCCGTCAGTACTGCCAACGGGGTGAGTACTACAAGTACTACAGACACTAGTACTACTACCAGGCCGTCAGTACTGCCAACGGTGAGTACTACAAGTACTACAAGTACTACAGACACTAGTACTACTACCAGGCCGTCAGTACTGCCAACGGGGTGAGTACTACAAGTACTACAAGTACTACAGACACTAGTACTACTACCAGGCCGTCAGTACTGCCAACGGGGTGAGTACTACAAGTACTACAAGTACTACAGACACTAGTACTACTACCAGGCCGTCAGTACTGCCAACGGGGTAGTACTACAAGTACTACAAGTACTACAGACACTAGTACTACTACCAGGCCGTCAGTACTGCCAACGGGGTGAGTACTACAAGTACTACAGACACTAGTACTACTACCAGGCCGTCAGTACTGCCAACGGGGTGAGTACTACAAGTACTACAAGTACTACAGACACTAGTACTACTACCAGGCCGTCAGTACTGCCAACGGGGTGAGTACTACAAGTACTACAAGTACTACAGACACTAATACTACTACCAGGCCGTCAGTACTGCCAACGGGGTGAGTACTACAAGTACTACAAGTACTACAAGTACTACAGACACTAGTACTACTACCAGGCCGTCAGTACTGCCAACGGGGTGAGTACTACAAGTACTACAAGTACTACAGACACTAGTACTACTACCAGGCCGTCAGTACTGCCAACGGGGTGAGTACTACAAGTACTACAAGTACTACAGACACTAGTACTACTACCAGGCCGTCAGTACTGCCAACGGGGTGAGTACTACAAGTACTACAAGTACTACAGACACTAGTACTACTACCAGGCCGTCAGTACTGCCAACGGGGTGAGTACTACAAGTACTACAGACACTAGTACTACTACCAGGCCGTCAGTACTGCCAACGGGGTGAGTACTACAAGTACTACAAGTACTACAGACACTAGTACTACTACCAGGCCGTCAGTACTGCCAACGGGGTGAGTACTACAAGTACTACAAGTACTACAGACACTAGTACTACTACCAGGCCGTCAGTACTGCCAACGGGGGTGAGTACTACAAGTACTACAAGTACTACAGACACTAGTACTACTACCAGGCCGTCAGTACTGCCAACGGGGTGAGTACTACAAGTACTACAAGTACTACAGACACTAGTACTACTACCAGGCCGTCAGTACTGCCAACGGGGTGAGTACTACAAGTACTACAGACACTAGTACTACTACCAGGCCGTCAGTACTGCCAACGGGGTGAGTACTACAAGTACTACAAGTACTACAGACACTAGTACTACTACCAGGCCGTCAGTACTGCCAACGGGGTGAGTACTACAAGTACTACAAGTACTACAGACACTAATACTACTACCAGGCCGTCAGTACTGCCAACGGGGTGAGTACTACAAGTACTACAAGTACTACAAGTACTACAGACACTAGTACTACTACCAGGCCGTCAGTACTGCCAACGGGGTGAGTACTACAAGTACTACAAGTACTACAGACACTAGTACTACTACCAGGCCGTCAGTACTGCCAACGGTGAGTACTACAAGTACTACAGACACTAGTACTACTACCAGGCCGTCAGTACTGCCAACGGGGTGAGTACTACAAGTACTACAAGTACTACAGACACTAGTACTACTACCAGGCCGTCAGTACTGCCAACGGGGTGAGTACTACAAGTACTACAAGTACTACAGACACTAGTACTACTACCAGGCCGTCAGTACTGCCAACGGGGTGAGTACTACAAGTACTACAAGTACTACAGACACTAGTACTACTACCAGGCCGTCAGTACTGCCAACGGGGTGAGTACTACAAGTACTACAAGTACTACAGACACTAGTACTACTACCAGGCCGTCAGTACTGCCAACGGGGTGAGTACTACAAGTACTACAAGTACTACAGACACTAGTACTACTACCAGGCCGTCAGTACTGCCAACGGGGTGAGTACTACAAGTACTACAAGTACTACAGACACTAGTACTACTACCAGGCCGTCAGTACTGCCAACGGGGTGAGTACTACAAGTACTGCAAGAGACGGAGACAACAGAGTTAGAGTGTTCCTCTAAACCACAGAACCACAGCAGCTTTTACAAACACACACACAGGTGAGGGCAGGTACGAGGCTCCTCCCCCTCCTCAGGTGTCATAATACTACACACACAGGTGAGGGCAGGTACGAGGCTCCTCCCCCTCCTCAGGTGTCATAATAATACTACACACACAGGTGAGGGCAGGTACGAGGCTCCTCCCCCTCCTCAGGTGTCATAATAACACTACACACACAGGTGAGGGCAGGTACGAGGCTCCTCCCCCTCCTCAGGTGTCATAATAATACTACACACACAGGTGAGGGCAGGTACGAGGCTCCTCCCCCTCCTCAGGTGTCATAATAATACTACACACACAGGTGAGGGCAGGTACGAGGCTCCTCCCCCTCCTCAGGTGTCATAATAACACTACACACAGGTGAGGGCAGGTACGAGGCTCCTCCCCTTCCTCAGGTGTCATAATAATACTACACACACAAGTGAGGGCAGGTACGAGGCTCCTCCCCCTCCTCAGGTGTCATAATAATACTACACACACAGGTGAGGGCAGGTACGAGGCTCCTCCCCCTCCTCAGGTGTCATAATAACACTACACACAGGTGAGGGCAGGTACGAGGCTCCTCCCCTTCCTCAGGTGTCATAATAATACTACACACACACAGGTGAGGGCAGGTACGAGGCTCCTCCCCCTCCTCAGGTGTCATAATAATACTACACACACAGGTGAGGGCAGGTACGAGGCTCCTCCCCCTCCTCAGGTGTCATAATAACACTACACACAGGTGAGGGCAGGTACGAGGCTCCTCCCCTTCCTCAGGTGTCATAATAATACTACACACACAAGTGAAGGCAGGTACGAGGCTCCTCCCCCTCCTCAGGTGTCATAATAATACTACACACACAAGTGAGGGCAGGTACGAGGCTCCTCCCCCTCCTCAGGTGTCATAATAATACTACACACACAGGTGAGGGCATGTACGAGGCTCCTCCCCCTCCTCAGGTGTCATAATAATACTACACACACACAGGTGAGGGCATGTACGAGGCTCCTCCCCCTCCTCAGGTGTCATAATAATACTACACACAGGTGAGGGCAGGTACGAGGCTCCTCCCCCTCCTCAGGTGTCATAATACTACACACACAGGCGAGGGCAGGTACGAGGCTCCTCCCCCTCCTCAGGTGTCATAATACTACACACACAGGCGAGGGCAGGTACGAGGCTCCTCCCCCTCCTCAGGTGTCATAATAATACTACACACACAGGTGAGGGCAGGTACGAGGCTCCTCCCCCTCCTCAGGTGTCATAATAATACTACACACACAGGTGAGGGCAGGTACGAGGCTCCTCCCCCTCCTCAGGTGTCATAATAATACTACACACACAGGTGAGGGCAGGTACGAGGCTCCTCCCCCTCCTCAGGTGTCATAATAATACTACACACACAGGTGAGGGCATGTACGAGGCTCCTCCCCCTCCTCAGGTGTCATAATAATACTACACACACACAGGTGAGGGCAGGTACGAGGCTCCTCCCCCTCCTCAGGTGTCATAATAATACTACACACACAGGTGAGGGCAGGTACGAGGCTCCTCCCCCCCCCTCAGGTGTCATAATAATACTACACACACAGGTGAGGGCAGGTACGAGGCTCCTACCCCTCCTCAGGTGTCATAATAATACTACACACACAGGTGAGGGCATGTACGAGGCTCCTCCCCCTCCTCAGGTGTCATAATAATACTACACACACACAGGTGAGGGCAGGTACGAGGCTCCTCCCCCTCCTCAGGTGTCATAATAATACTACACACACAGGTGAGGGCAGGTACGAGGCTCCTCCCCCTCCTCAGGTGTCATAATAATACTACACACACACAGTTGAGGGCAGGTACGAGGCTCCTCCCCCTCCTCAGGTGTCATAATAACGCTACACACACAGGTGAGGGCATGTACGAGGCTCCTCCCCCTCCTCAGGTGTCATAATAACAATGATGCTTTTGTTTTTCAGGAAACCAAGATCGACTGTGTAAGAGTGGCCACGAAAGGTGAGTCTGCGAACACACAACACATGACAACACGACACACGACACGTCACAACACGACACACAACACGACACGACATGACACACGACACACAACACGACACACAACGACACACGACACGACACACAACGACACACGACACACAACACGACACGTCACAACACGACACACAACACGACACGACATGACACACGACACACAACACGACACACAACGACACACGACACGACACACAACGACACACGACACGACACGTCACAACACGACACGACACACGACACACAACACGACACACAACGACACACAACACACAAGACACACGACACAACACGACACACGACACAACACGACACACGACACATGACACGACACACAACACACGACACGACACACAACACGACACACAACACGACACGACACGACACACGATACACGACAACACGACACGACGTCACAACACGACACACAACACGACATGACACACGACACACAACACGACACGTCACAACACGACACGACACACAACACACAACACGACACAACACGACACACAACACACAAGACACACGACACAACACGACACACGACACACAACACAACACGACACATGACACGACACACAACACACGACACGACACACAACACGACACGTCACAACACGACACGACACACAACACGACACACAACACGACACACAAGACAACACGACACATGACACGACACACAACACACGACACACAACACGACACACAACACGACACACGACACGACACACGAGACACGACACGACAACACGACACGACACACGAGACACGACACGACAACACGACAACACGACACGACACGACGACACGACAACACAACACGACAACACAACACCACACACAACCCCACACACAACACCACACGACACACGACACACAACACACGACACGACAACACGATACGACACGACACGACACACTCGTATTTATATATTGTGCTTTTAATGTCAGGCAAATGAAGTTGTGAGAAACAGAAGTTTGGGGTTTGGGTTAAATCTGCTGATTTCAAATAGAGAACTTCTTCAAACATGGTCAGATTTTCATGTGTAAGAATCTGTGAATAACTCAAAACGCCTCCAGGACGACTTGGGATTGGTTCTGCCACGGTTGAACAAATATATCTATATCTAAAATATATATATATATTTGTAGTATTTGTAGTATTTGTAGTATTTGTACTTGGCGGCTGCAGTGTCACCTCAGGGTTTGTGGTTTGATGAGTTCAGAGTCACTTTTCTACTAACCTCTGTTTTTCTTCTGTTTGTCACTCATCCTCCCACTCCTCTCCTCCTCCTCTCTCCTCTCCTCCTCCTGTCTCCTCCTCCTCTCTCCTCTCCTCTCCTCCTCCTCTCTCCTCTCCTCCTCCTGTCTCCTCCTCCTCTCTCCTCTCCTCTCCTCCTCCTCCTCTCCTCCTCCTCCTCCTCTCCTCTCCTCCTCCTGTCTCCTCCTCTCTCCTCTCCTCCTCCTCTCTCCTCTCCTCCTCCTGTCTCCTCCTCCTCTCTCCTCTCCTCCTCCTGTCTCCTCCTCTCTCCTCTCCTCCTCCTCTCTCCTCTCCTCCTCCTGTCTCCTCCTCCTCTCTCCTCTCCTCCTCCTGTCTCCTCCTCCTCCTCCTCTCTCCTCTCCTCCTCCTGTCTCCTCTCCTCCTCCTGTCTCCTCCTCCTCTCTCCTCTCCTCCTCCTGTCTCCTCCTCCTCTCTCCTCTCCTCTCCTCCTCTCCTCTCCTCCTCCTCTCTCCTCTCCTCCTCCTGTCTCCTCCTCCTCTCTCCTCTCCTCCTCCTCTCTCCTCTCCTCCTCCTGTCTCCTCCTCCTCTCTCCTCTCCTCCTCCTGTCTCCTCCTCCTCTCTCCTCTCCTCCTCCTGTCTCCTCCTCCTCTCTCCTCTCCTCTCCTCCTCCTCTCTCCTCTCCTCCTCCTGTCTCCTCCTCCTCTCTCCTCTCCTCCTCCTGTCTCCTCCTCCTCTCTCCTCTCCTCCTCCTGTCTCCTCCTCCTCTCTCCTCTCCTTTCCTCCTCCTCTCTCCTCCTCTCTCCTCTCTCCTCTCCTCCTCCTGTCTCCTCCTCCTCTCTCCTCTCCTCTCCTCCTCCTCTCTCCTCTCCTCCTCCTGTCTCCTCCTCCTCTCTCCTCTCCTCCTCCTCTCTCCTCTCCTCCTCCTGTCTCCTCCTCCTCTCTCCTCTCCTCCTCCTGTCTCCTCTCTCCTCTCTCTCCTCTCCTCTCCTCTCCTCTCCTCCTCTCTCCTCTCCTCCTCCTGTCTCCTCCTCCTCTCTCCTCTCCTCCTCTTCTCTCCTCCTCTTCTCTCCTCTCCTCCTCCTCTCTCCTCTCCTCTCCTCCTCCTGTCTCCTCCTCCTCTCTCCTCTCTCCTCCTCTCTCCTCTCCTCCTCTCTCCTCTCCTCTCTCCTCTCCTCCTCCTCTCTCCTCTCCTCTCTCCTCTCCTCCTCTTCTCTCCTCTCCTCCTCCTGTCTCCTCCTCCTCTCCTCCTCTCCTCCTCTTCTCTCCTCTCCTCCTCCTCTCTCCTCCTCTCTCCTCTCCTCCTCTCTCCTCTCCTCCTCCTCTCCTCCTCCTCTCTCCTCTCCTCCTCCTCTCTCCTCCTCTCCTCCTCTCTCCTCTCCTCCTCCTCTCTCCTCTCTCCTCTCCTCCTCCTCTCTCCTCTCCTCCTCCTCTCTCCTCTCCTCTCCTCCTCCTCTCTCCTCTCCTCTCCTCCTCCTCTCTCCTCTCCTCCTCCTGTCTCCTCCTCCTCTCCTCTCCTCTCTCCTCTCCTCCTCCTGTCTCCTCCTCCTCTCTCCTCTCCTCCTCCTGTCTCCTCCTCCTCTCTCCTCTCCTCTCTCCTCTCCTCCTCCTCTCTCCTCTCCTCCTCCTCTCTCCTCCTCTCCTCCTCCTCTCTCCTCCTCTCTCCTCTCTCCTCTCCTCCTCCTGTCTCCTCCTCCTCTCTCCTCTCCTCCTCCTCTCTCCTCCTCTCTCCTCTCCTCTCCTCCTCCTCTCTCCTCTCCTCCTCCTGTCTCCTCTCTCCTCTCCTCCTCCTGTCTCCTCCTCCTGTCTCCTCCTCCTCTCTCCTCCTCTCTCCTCTCCTCCTCCTGTCTCCTCCTCCTCTCTCCTCTCCTCCTCCTGTCTCCTCCTCCTCTCTCCTCCTCTCTCCTCTCCTCCTCCTGTCTCCTCCTCCTCTCTCCTCTCCTCCTCCTCTCTCCTCTCCTCCTCCTCTCTCCTCCTCTCCCCTCTCTCCTCTCCTCCTCCTCTCTCCTCCTCTCTCCTCTCCTCCTCCTCTCTCCTCTCCTCCTCCTCTCTCCTCCTCTCCTCCTCCTCTCTCCTCCTCTCTCCTCTCTCCTCTCCTCCTCCTGTCTCCTCCTCCTCTCTCCTCCTCCTCTCTCCTCCTCTCTCCTCTCCTCCTCCTCTCTCCTCTCCTCCTCCTGTCTCCTCCTCCTCTCTCCTCTCCTCCTCCTGTCTCCTCCTCCTCTCTCCTCTCCTCCTCCTGTCTCCTCCTCCTCTCTCCTCTCCTCCTCCTCTCTCCTCTCCTCCTCCTGTCTCCTCCTCCTCTCTCCTCTCCTCTCCTCCTCCTCTCTCCTCTCCTCTCCTCTCCTCCTCCTGTCTCCTCCTCCTCTCTCCTCTCCTCCTCCTCTCTCCTCTCCTCTCCTCCTCCTGTCTCCTCCTCCTCTCTCCTCCTCTCTCCTCTCCTCTCCTCTCCTCCTCCTCTCTCCTCTCCTCCTCCTCTCTCCTCCTCTCTCCTCTCCTCCTCCTCTCTCCTCTCCTCCTCTCTCCTCTCCTCTCTCCTCTCCTCCTCCTCTCTCCTCTCTCCTCCTCCTCTCTCCTCTCCTCCTCCTGTCTCCTCCTCCTCTCTCCTCTCCCTCCTCTCCTCTCCTCTCCTCCTCCTGTCTCCTCCTCCTCTCTCCTCTCCTCCTCCTCTCTCCTCTCCTCTCCTCCTCCTGTCTCCTCCTCCTCTCTCCTCCTCTCTCCTCTCCTCCTCCTGTC
>JAVJIX010000330.1:57500-72500 GCA_036785185.1 Paratrypauchen microcephalus
TTTAGTCCTGGTTTAGTCCTGGTTTAGACCTGGTTTAGACCTGGTTTAGTCCTGGTTTAGTCCTGGTTTAGACCTGGTTTAGACCTGGTTTAGACCTGGTTTAGTCCTGGTTTAGTTCTGGTTTAGACCAGGTTTAGACCTGGTTTAGTCCTGGTTTAGTTCTGGTTTAGACCTGGTTTAGTCCTGGTTTAGTTCTGGTTTAGACCAGGTTTAGACCTGGTTTAGTCCTGGATTAGTCCTTGTTTAGACCTGGTTTAGTCCTGGTTTAGACCTGGTTTAGTCTTGGTTTAGTCCTTGTTTAGACCTGGTTTAGTCCTGGTTTAGACCTGGTTTAGACCTGGTTCAGTCCTGGTTTAGTCCTGGTTTAGTCTTGGTTTAGTCCTGGTTTAGTCCTGGTTTAGATCAGGTTTAGTCCTGGTTTAGTCCTGGTTTAGTTCTGGTTTAGATCAGGTTTAGTTCTGGTTTAGACCTGGTTTAGTCCTGGTTTAGTCCTGGTTTAGTTCTGGTTTAGACCAGGTTTAGTCCTGGTTTAGTTCTGGTTTAGACCAGGTTTAGTCCTGGTTTAGACCTGGTTTAGTCCTGGTTTAGACCAGGTTTAGACCAGGTTTAGACCTGGTTTAGACCTGGTTTAGACCTGGTTTAGACCTGGTTTAGTCCTGGTTTAGACTTTGTTTAGACCTGGTTTAGACCTGGTTTAGTCCTGGTTTAGACCTGCTTTAGACCTGGTTTAGTCCTGGTTTAGTTCTGGTTTAGATCAGGTTTAGACCTGGTTTAGTCCTGGTTTAGTTCTGGTTTAGACCAGGTTTAGTCCTGGTTTAGTCCTGGTTTAGACCTGGTTTAGACCTGGTTTAGTCCTGGTTTAGTCCTGGTTTAGACCTGGTTTAGACCTGGTTTAGACCTGGTTTAGTCCTGGTTTAGTTCTGGTTTAGACCAGGTTTAGACCTGGTTTAGTCCTGGTTTAGTTCTGGTTTAGACCTGGTTTAGTCCTGGTTTAGTCCTGGTTTAGACCTGGTTTAGACCTGGTTTAGACCTGGTTTAGACTTGGTTTAGACCTGGTTTAGACCTGGTTTAGTCCTGGTTCAGTCCTGGTTTAGAACTGGTTTAGTTCTGGTTTAGACCTGGTTTAGTCCTGGTTCAGTCCTGGTTTAGTCCTGGTTTAGTTCTGGTTTAGACCAGGTTTAGACCTGGTTTAGTCCTGGTTTAGTTCTGGTTTAGACCTGGTTTAGTCCTGGTTTAGTCCTGGTTTAGACCTGGTTTAGACCTGGTTTAGTCCTGGTTCAGTCCTGGTTTAGACCTGGTTTAGTCTTGGTTTAGACCTGGTTTAGACTTGGTTTAGACCTGGTTTAGACCTGGTTTAGTCCTGGTTCAGTCCTGGTTTAGACCTGGTTTAGTTCTGGTTTAGACCTGGTTTAGTCCTGGTTCAGTCCTGGTTTAGACCTGGTTTAGTTCTGGTTTAGGCCTGGTTTAGGCCTGGTTTAGTTCTGGTTTAGACCTGGTTTAGTCCTGGTTTAGTCCTGGTTTAGACCTGGTTTAGTCCTGGTTTAGTCCTGGTTTAGTCCTGGTTCAGTCCTGGTTTAGACCTGGTTTAGTCTTGGTTTAGACCTGCTTTAGACCTGGTTTAGTTCTGGTTTAGACCTGGTTTAGACCTGGCTTAGTCCTGGTTTAGTCCTGGTTTAGACCTGGTTTAGTCCTGGTTTAGACCTGCTTTAGACCTGGTTTAGTCCTGGTTTAGTTCTGGTTTAGATCAGGTTTAGACCTGTTTTAGACCTGGTTTAGACCTGGTTTACTCCTGGTTTAGACCTGTTTTAGTCCTGGTTTAGTTCTGGTTTAGACCTGGTTTAGTCCTGGTTTAGTCCTGGTTTAGTTCTGGTTTAGTTCTGGTTTAGACCTGGTTTAGACCTGTTTTAGTCCTGGTTTAGTCCTGGTTTAGTTCTGGTTTAGACCTGGTTTAGTCCTGGTTTAGTTCTGGTTTAGTTCTGGTTTAGACCTGGTTTAGATCTGGTTTAGTCCTGGTTTAGTCCTGGTTTAGACCTGGTTCAGTCCTGGTTTAGTTCTGGTTTAGACCTGGTTTAGTTCTGGTTTAGACCTGGTTTAGTTCTGGTTTAGACCTGGTTCAGTCCTGGTTTAGACCTGCTTTAGACCTGGTTTAGACCTGGTTTAGACCTGGTTTAGTCCTGGTTCAGTCCTGGTTTAGTCCTGGTTTAGACCTGGTTTAGATCTGGTTTAGTCCTGGTTTAGTCCTGGTTTAGACCTGGTTCAGTCCTGGTTTAGTTCTGGTTTAGACCTGGTTTAGTTCTGGTTTAGACCTGGTTTAGTTCTGGTTTAGACCTGGTTCAGTCCTGGTTCAGTCCTGGTTTAGACCTGGTTTAGTTCTGGTTTAGACCTGCTTTAGACCTGGTTTAGACCTGGTTTAGACCTGGTTTAGACCTGGTTTAGTCCTGGTTCAGTCCTGGTTTAGACCTGGTTTAGACCTGGTTTAGTCCTGGTTTAGTCCTGGTTTAGACCTACAGTATTTTAGTCCTGGTTTAGTTCTGGTTTAGACCAGGTTTAGACCTGGTTTAGTCCTGGTTTAGTTCTGGTTTAGACCTGGTTTAGTCCTGGTTTAGTCCTGGTTTAGACCTGGTTTAGACCTGGTTTAGACCTGGTTTAGACTTGGTTTAGACCTGGTTTAGACCTGGTTTAGTCCTGGTTCAGTCCTGGTTTAGACCTGGTTTAGTTCTGGTTTAGACCTGGTTTAGTCCTGGTTCAGTCCTGGTTTAGTCCTGGTTTAGTTCTGGTTTAGACCAGGTTTAGACCTGGTTTAGTCCTGGTTTAGTTCTGGTTTAGACCTGGTTTAGTCCTGGTTTAGTCCTGGTTTAGACCTGGTTTAGACCTGGTTTAGTCCTGGTTCAGTCCTGGTTTAGACCTGGTTTAGTCTTGGTTTAGACCTGGTTTAGACTTGGTTTAGACCTGGTTTAGACCTGGTTTAGTCCTGGTTCAGTCCTGGTTTAGACCTGGTTTAGTTCTGGTTTAGACCTGGTTTAGTCCTGGTTCAGTCCTGGTTTAGACCTGGTTTAGTTCTGGTTTAGGCCTGGTTTAGTTCTGGTTTAGACCTGGTTTAGTCCTGGTTTAGTCCTGGTTTAGACCTGGTTTAGTCCTGGTTTAGTCCTGGTTTAGTCCTGGTTCAGTCCTGGTTTAGACCTGGTTTAGTCTTGGTTTAGACCTGCTTTAGACCTGGTTTAGTCCTGGTTTAGTTCTGGTTTAGATCAGGTTTAGACCTGTTTTAGACCTGGTTTAGACCTGGTTTACTCCTGGTTTAGACCTGCTTTAGACCTGGTTTAGTCCTGGTTTAGTTCTGGTTTAGATCAGGTTTAGACCTGTTTTAGACCTGGTTTAGACCTGGTTTACTCCTGGTTTAGACCTGTTTTAGTCCTGGTTTAGTTCTGGTTTAGACCTGGTTTAGTCCTGGTTTAGTTCTGGTTTAGTTCTGGTTTAGTTCTGGTTTAGACCTGGTTTAGACCTGTTTTAGTCCTGGTTTAGTCCTGGTTTAGTTCTGGTTTAGACCTGGTTTAGTCCTGGTTTAGTCCTGGTTTAGACCTGGTTTAGTCCTGGTTTAGTCCTGGTTTAGTCCTGGTTCAGTCCTGGTTTAGACCTGGTTTAGTCTTGGTTTAGACCTGCTTTAGACCTGGTTTAGTTCTGGTTTAGACCTGGTTTAGACCTGGCTTAGTCCTGGTTTAGTCCTGGTTTAGACCTGGTTTAGTCCTGGTTTAGACCTGCTTTAGACCTGGTTTAGTCCTGGTTTAGTTCTGGTTTAGATCAGGTTTAGACCTGTTTTAGACCTGGTTTAGACCTGGTTTACTCCTGGTTTAGACCTGTTTTAGTCCTGGTTTAGTTCTGGTTTAGACCTGGTTTAGTCCTGGTTTAGTCCTGGTTTAGTTCTGGTTTAGTTCTGGTTTAGACCTGGTTTAGACCTGTTTTAGTCCTGGTTTAGTCCTGGTTTAGTTCTGGTTTAGACCTGGTTTAGTCCTGGTTTAGTTCTGGTTTAGTTCTGGTTTAGACCTGGTTTAGATCTGGTTTAGTCCTGGTTTAGTCCTGGTTTAGACCTGGTTCAGTCCTGGTTTAGTTCTGGTTTAGACCTGGTTTAGTTCTGGTTTAGACCTGGTTTAGTTCTGGTTTAGACCTGGTTCAGTCCTGGTTTAGACCTGCTTTAGACCTGGTTTAGACCTGGTTTAGACCTGGTTTAGTCCTGGTTCAGTCCTGGTTTAGTCCTGGTTTAGACCTGGTTTAGATCTGGTTTAGTCCTGGTTTAGTCCTGGTTTAGACCTGGTTCAGTCCTGGTTTAGTTCTGGTTTAGACCTGGTTTAGTTCTGGTTTAGACCTGGTTTAGTTCTGGTTTAGACCTGGTTCAGTCCTGGTTCAGTCCTGGTTTAGACCTGCTTTAGACCTGGTTTAGACCTGGTTTAGACCTGGTTTAGACCTGGTTTAGTCCTGGTTCAGTCCTGGTTTAGACCTGGTTTAGACCTGGTTTAGTCCTGGTTTAGTCCTGGTTTAGACCTACAGTATTTTAGTCCTGGTTTAGTTCTGGTTTAGACCAGGTTTAGACCTGGTTTAGTCCTGGTTTAGTTCTGGTTTAGACCTGGTTTAGTCCTGGTTTAGTCCTGGTTTAGACCTGGTTTAGACCTGGTTTAGACCTGGTTTAGACTTGGTTTAGACCTGGTTTAGACCTGGTTTAGTCCTGGTTTAGTCCTGGTTTAGACCTGGTTTAGTTCTGGTTTAGACCTGGTTTAGTCCTGGTTCAGTCCTGGTTTAGTCCTGGTTTAGTTCTGGTTTAGACCAGGTTTAGACCTGGTTTAGTCCTGGTTTAGTTCTGGTTTAGGCCTGGTTTAGTCCTGGTTTAGTCCTGGTTTAGACCTGGTTTAGACCTGGTTTAGTCCTGGTTCAGTCCTGGTTTAGACCTGGTTTAGTCTTGGTTTAGACCTGGTTTAGACTTGGTTTAGACCTGGTTTAGACCTGGTTTAGTCCTGGTTCAGTCCTGGTTTAGACCTGGTTTAGTTCTGGTTTAGACCTGGTTTAGTCCTGGTTCAGTCCTGGTTTAGACCTGGTTTAGTTCTGGTTTAGGCCTGGTTTAGTTCTGGTTTAGACCTGGTTTAGTCCTGGTTTAGTCCTGGTTTAGACCTGGTTTAGTCCTGGTTTAGTCCTGGTTTAGTCCTGGTTCAGTCCTGGTTTAGACCTGGTTTAGTCTTGGTTTAGACCTGCTTTAGACCTGGTTTAGTCCTGGTTTAGTTCTGGTTTAGATCAGGTTTAGACCTGTTTTAGACCTGGTTTAGACCTGGTTTACTCCTGGTTTAGACCTGCTTTAGACCTGGTTTAGTCCTGGTTTAGTTCTGGTTTAGATCAGGTTTAGACCTGTTTTAGACCTGTTTTAGACCTGGTTTACTCCTGGTTTAGACCTGTTTTAGTCCTGGTTTAGTTCTGGTTTAGACCTGGTTTAGTCCTGGTTTAGTTCTGGTTTAGTTCTGGTTTAGTTCTGGTTTAGACCTGGTTTAGACCTGTTTTAGTCCTGGTTTAGTCCTGGTTTAGTTCTGGTTTAGACCTGGTTTAGTCCTGGTTTAGTTCTGGTTTAGTTCTGGTTTAGACCTGGTTTAGATCTGGTTTAGTCCTGGTTTAGTCCTGGTTTAGACCTGGTTCAGTCCTGGTTTAGTTCTGGTTTAGACCTGGTTTAGTCCTGGTTTAGTCCTGGTTTAGACCTGGTTTAGACCTGGTTTAGACCTGGTTTAGACTTGGTTTAGACCTGGTTTAGACCTGGTTTAGACCTGGTTTAGTCCTGGTTCAGTCCTGGTTTAGACCTGGTTTAGTTCTGGTTTAGACCTGGTTTAGTCCTGGTTCAGTCCTGGTTTAGTCCTGGTTTAGTTCTGGTTTAGACCAGGTTTAGACCTGGTTTAGTCCTGGTTTAGTTCTGGTTTAGACCTGGTTTAGTCCTGGTTTAGTCCTGGTTTAGACCTGGTTTAGACCTGGTTTAGTCCTGGTTCAGTCCTGGTTTAGACCTGGTTTAGTCTTGGTTTAGACCTGGTTTAGACTTGGTTTAGACCTGGTTTAGACCTGGTTTAGTCCTGGTTCAGTCCTGGTTTAGACCTGGTTTAGTTCTGGTTTAGACCTGGTTTAGTCCTGGTTCAGTCCTGGTTTAGACCTGGTTTAGTTCTGGTTTAGGCCTGGTTTAGTTCTGGTTTAGACCTGGTTTAGTCCTGGTTTAGTCCTGGTTTAGACCTGGTTTAGTCCTGGTTTAGTCCTGGTTCAGTCCTGGTTCAGTCCTGGTTTAGACCTGGTTTAGTCTTGGTTTAGACCTGCTTTAGACCTGGTTTAGTCCTGGTTTAGTTCTGGTTTAGATCAGGTTTAGACCTGTTTTAGACCTGGTTTAGACCTGGTTTACTCCTGGTTTAGACCTGCTTTAGACCTGGTTTAGTCCTGGTTTAGTTCTGGTTTAGATCAGGTTTAGACCTGTTTTAGACCTGGTTTAGACCTGGTTTACTCCTGGTTTAGACCTGTTTTAGTCCTGGTTTAGTTCTGGTTTAGACCTGGTTTAGTCCTGGTTTAGTTCTGGTTTAGTTCTGGTTTAGTTCTGGTTTAGACCTGGTTTAGACCTGTTTTAGTCCTGGTTTAGTCCTGGTTTAGTTCTGGTTTAGACCTGGTTTAGTCCTGGTTTAGTTCTGGTTTAGTTCTGGTTTAGACCTGGTTTAGACCTGGTTTAGACCTGGTTTAGACCTGGTTTAGTCCTGGTTCAGTTCTGGTTTAGACCTGGTTTAGTCCTGGTTTAGTTCTGGTTTAGATCTGGACCAGATGCCCTCCCTGATGCACTCCCTGACTCTGGTCATGTGACTCGGTGCGTTGCAGGGGCGGTGACCCGCAGACCAGAGCCGGAGCATGAGACGCCGTCCGACCACACGGTGAAGATCGCCGGAGCCATCGCCGCAGTCCTCCTCTTCATCATCATCTCCCTCGGAGTCATCCTCCTCATGAACAAGAGGTACCAGACCAGAACTAAACCAGGACTAGAACGGGACCAGACCAGAACTAAACCAGGACTAGAACGGGACCAGACCAGAACTAAACCAGGACTAGAACGGGACCAGACCAGAAATAAACCAGGACTAGAACGGGACCAGACCAGAAATAAATCAGGGCTAGTACGGGACTATATCGGGATTATAACGGGATTATAACGGGATTATAACGGGACTATAACGGGACTATAACGGGACTATAACGGGACTATAACGGGACTATAACGGGACTATATCTGGACTATAACAGGACTATAACGGGACTATATCGGGACTATAACGGGACTATAACGGGACTATAACAGGACTATATCGGGACTATATCGGGACTATAACGGGACTATAACAGGACTATAACAGGACTATAACAGGACTATAACGGGACTATAACAGGACTATATCGGGACTATAACGGGACTATAACGGGACTATAACGGGACTATAACGGGACTATAACAGGACTATAACAGGACTATAACAGGACTATAACGGGACTATATCGGGACTATAACAGGACTATATCGGGACTATATCGGGACTATAACGGGACTATATCGGGACTATATCAGGACTATAACGGGACTATAACAGGACTATATCGGGACTATAACAGGACTATAACAGGACTATAACAGGACTATACCAGGACTATAACAGGACTATATCGGGACTATATCGGGACTATATCGGGACTATATCGGGACTATATCGGGACTATAACGGGACTATATCGGGACTATAACAGGACTATAACAGGACTTTAACAGGACTATAACAGGACTATAACAGGACTATATCGGGACTATAACAGGACTATAACGGGACTATAACGGGACTATAACAGGACTATAACGGGACTATAACAGGATTATAACAGGACTATATCGGGACTATAACGGGACTATAACGGGACTATAACAGGACTATAACGGGACTATAACAGGATTATAACAGGACTATATCGGGACTATAACGGGACTATAACAGGACTATATCGGGACTATAACGGGACTATAACGGGACTATAACGGGACTATAACGGGACTATATCGGGACTATATCGGGACTATAACGGGACTATATTGGGACTATAACGGGACTATAACAGGACTATATCGGGACTATAACGGGACTATATCGGGACTATAACAGGACTATAACAGGACTATAACGGGACTATAACAGGACTATAACGGGACTATAACAGGACTATATCGGGACTATATCGGGACTATAACGGGACTATATCGGGACTATAACAGGACTATAACGGGACTATAACGGGACTATAACGGGACTATAACAGGACTATAACGGGACTATAACGGGACTATATCGGGACTATAACAGGACTATAACAGGACTATAACGGGACTATAACAGGACTATAACGGGACTATAACAGGACTATATCGGGACTATATCTGGACTATAACAGGACTATATCGGGACTATAACAGGACTATAACAGGACTATAACGGGACTATAACAGGACTATAACGGGACTATAACGGGACTATAACGGGACTATAACGGGACTATAACGGGACTATATCGGGACTATAACAGGACTATAACAGGACTATAACGGGACTATAACGGGACTATAACGGGACTATATCGGGACTATAACGGGACTATATCGGGACTATAACAGGACTATAACAGGACTATAACGGGACTATAACGGGACTATAACGGGACTATAACGGGACTATAACAGGACTATAACGGGACTATAACGGGACTATAACGGGACTATAACAGGACTATAACGGGACTATAACGGGACTATATCGGGACTATAACAGGACTATAACGGGACTATAACGGGACTATAACGGGACTATATCGGGACTATAACAGGACTATAACAGGACTATAACGGGACTATAACGGGACTATAACGGGACTATATCGGGACTATAACGGGACTATATCGGGACTATAACAGGACTATAACAGGACTATAACGGGACTATAACGGGACTATAACGGGACTATAACGGGACTATAACAGGACTATAACGGGACTATAACGGGACTATAACGGGACTATAACAGGACTATAACGGGACTATAACGGGACTATATCGGGACTATAACAGGACTATAACGGGACTATAACGGGACTATAACGGGACTATATCGGGACTATAACAGGACTATAACGGGACTATAACGGGACTGAACCAGGACTGAAGCAGGACTAAACCCGGACTAGACTGTAGATGTAGTCCAGGTCTATAACCGGTCTTTGTGGTGAAAATCCTTTGATGTTTTTCATAAAAGAATGAAAAGATGCGCCGCGTCTGCGAGAGGGCGAGCAGATAGACACTACTGTATCTCCCCCATCTCATTACTGCAGGACCATCACCACTACTACTACACCAGTACTACAAATACTACTCCAAATACTGCATCAAAAACTCACTAACGATGACAAATACTGTATCTGACACACACCACATCTAAACCAGGACTAAACCAGAACTAAACCAGGACTAAACCAGGACTGAACCAGGACTAAACCAGGACTGAACCAGGACTAAACCAGGACTGAACCAGGACTAAACCAGGACTAAACCAGGACTAAACCAGAACTAAACCAGAACTAAACCAGAACTAAACCAGGACTGAACCAGAACTAAACCAGGACTGAACCAGGACTAAACCAGGACTAAACCAGGACTAAACCAGAACTAAACCAGGACTAAACCAGAACTAAACCAGGACTGAACCAGGACTAAACCAGGACTGAACCAGGACTAAACCAGGACTAAACCAGGACTGAACCAGGACTAAACCAGGACTAAACCAGGACTGAACCAGGACTAAACCAGGACTAAACCAGGACTGAACCAGGACTAAACCAGGACTGAACCAGGACTAAACCAGGACTGAACCAGGACTAAACCAGGACTAAACCAGGACTGAACCAGGACTAAACCAGGACTAAACCAGGACTGAACCAGGACTGAACCAGGACTGAACCAGGACTAAACCAGGACTAAAGCAGAACTAAACCAGGACTGAACCAGGACTGAACCAGGACTGAACCAGGACTAAACCAGGACTAAACCAGAACTAAACCAGGACTGAACCAGGACTAAACCAGGACTGAACCAGGACTAAACCAGGACTAAACCAGGACTAAACCAGAACTAAACCAGGACTGAACCAGGACTGAACCAGGACTAAACCAGGACTAAACCAGGACTAAACCAGAACTAAACCAGAACTAAACCAGGACTAAACCAAAACTAAACAACCATTCAGCGCTCACACAATTTGGTGTCTGAGTCCAGGTCTTACGTCCAGACTTGGATCCTGGTCTGGTCTTGGATCCTGGTCCGGACTTGGATCCTGCTTTGGACTTGGATCCTGGTCCGGACTTGGATCCTGGTCCGGACTTGGGTCCTGGTCCGGACTTGGACTGGTCTGGTTTAATGAGGCGCTCTAAAGTCTCGTCCTTAAAGTTTAATTAATGCCATAAATTTTCCCAAACTTCAACTCTTCAGAACCACCACATGCACCTGTTATAGTCCTGGTTTAGTCCTGCTTTAGTCCTGGTTTAGACCTGGTTTATTCCTGGTTTAGTCCTGGTTTAGTTCTGGTTCAGTCCTGGTTTAGTCCTGGTTTAGTCCTGGTTTAGTCCTGGTTTAGTCCTGGTTTCGTTCTGGTTTAGTCCTGGTTTAGTCCTGGTTTAGTCCTGGTTTAGTCCTGGTTTCGTTCTGGTTTAGTCCTGGTTTCGTTCTGGTTTAGTCCTGGTTTAGTCCTGGTTTAGTCCTGGTATAATTCTGGTTTAGTCCTGGTTTAGTCCTGGTTTAGTCCTGGTTTATACCTGGTTTAGTCCTGGTTTAGTCCTGGTTTAGTCCTGGTTTAGTCCTGGTTTATACCTGGTTTATACCTGGTTCAGTCCTGGTTTAGTTCTGGTTCAGTCCTGGTTTAGTCCTGGTTTAGTCCTGGTTTAGTCCTGGTTTAGTCCTGGTTTAGTCCTGGTTTAGTCCTGGTTTATACCTGGTTTATACCTGGTTCAGTCCTGGTTTAGTTCTGGTTCAGTCCTGGTTTAGTCCTGGTTTAGTCCTGGTTTAGTCCTGGTTTAGTCCTGGTTTAGTCCTGGTTTAGTCCTGGTTTATACCTGGTTTATACCTGGTTCAGTCCTGGTTTAGTTCTGGTTCAGTCCTGGTTTAGTCCTGGTTTAGTCCTGGTTTCGTCCTGGTTTAGTCCTGGTTTAGTCCTGGTTTAGTCCTGGTTTAGTCCTGGTTTAGTCCTGGTTTAGTCCCTCTAGGATGTTTAAAGTGTTTTGTGTTTTTCAGGAAATTGTCTCAGAAAAGAAAAGAAACTCTGAGCTCGAGACAAGAGATGAGCCTCATGGTGACGAGCTCCAACACCCTGCCCACGAGCAGCACCGAGGGCCACGCCGGGAGAGGTACTACCAATACTACTACTACTACTACTACTGCAACTACTACTACAAATACTACTACTGCAAATACTACGAATACAGTGGTCCCTCGTTTATCGCGGGGGTTCAGTTCCAGAAATAACTCGTAATGAGTGAAATCCGTGAAGTAGGACAACTTTATATTTTACAATTATTCTCCATGTTCTAAGGCTGTAAACGCCTTAGAACACTGGAATTAACCTTTTCTCACATTTCTCTCTCGTTTAAACACTCAAACTTTTGTAGATTTTCAACAAAATGTATTAATAGTGAAGCGTGGCCGGACGCGCGAGGGGAGCGGAGACACGAGTCACTGGATCCGCAGGAATCCCCCTCGGAGAAGTGCGCCACACGTGCACCCCTCATCGTGGTCAAATCTGTGACCGGCGTGAGGCGGCACGTACACCGGGGCTGTGAGCACGACACCGAACCGCGGCGCCCGAACCATGCCTCCCCCTCAGGACCGCGTCCTCACAGCCCGAGCCACAAACCCAACACGCACAAACGAACGCAAGAGCCGCACGAAACCAGCAAAGAGCCGCACGAAACCAGCAAAGAGCCGCACGAAACCAGCAAAGAGCCGCACGAAACCAGCAAAGAGCCGCACGGGGGGATTTAATCCTGGTTTAGACCTGGTTTAGTCCCGGTTTAGTCCAGGACCAGTCCAGGTTTAGACCTGGTTTAGTTCTGGTCTAGACGGGGTTTAGTTCTGGTCTAGACGGGGTTTAGTTCTGGTCTAGACCTGGTTTAGTCCTGGTTTAGTCCAGGACCAGTCCAGATTTAGACCTGGTTTAGTTCTGGTCTAGACGGGGTTTAGTTCTGGTCTAGACCTGGTTTAGTCCCAGTTTAGTCCAGGTCTAGACCTGGTCCAGTCCCAGTTTAGTCCAGGACCAGTCTAGGTTTAGACCTGGTTTAGTTCTGGTCTAGACGGGGTTTAGTTCTGGTCTAGACCTGGTTTAGTCCCAGTTTAGTCCAGGTCTAGACCTGGTCCAGTCCCAGTTTAGTCCAGGACCAGTCTAGGTTTAGACCTGGTTTAGTTCTGGTCTAGACGGGGTTTAGTTCTAGTCTAGACGGGGTTTAGTTCTGGTCTAGACGGGGTTTAGTTCTGGTCTAGACCTGGTTTAGTCCACGTTTAGTCCTGGTCTAGACCTGGTCTAGTCCTGGTTTAGTCCAGGACCAGTCCAGGTTTAGACCTGGTTTAGTTCTGGTCTAGACCTGGTTTAGTCCCGGTTTAGTCCAGGTCTAGACCTGGTCCAGTCCTGGTTTAGTCCAGGACCAGTCCAGGTTTAGACCTGGTTTAGTTCTGGTCTAGACGGGGTTTAGTTCTGGTCTAGACCTGGTCTAGTCCCGCCCCCCCCGCTTCCCCCATCTATCAATCGACAAAGAGCTACAGTCTCTTAGCCAATCAGGACGCAGAACACAATGTTACACTATAAATAAAAAAAACGTCCGCGAAACAGCGAAGCCGCGAACAGTGAACCGCGACAGAGCGAGGGACCACTGTACTACGAATACTACTACTACTACTACAAATACTACTACTGCTACTGCTACTACTGCAAATACTACTACAAATACTACTACTGCTACTGCTACTACTGCAAATACTACTACAAATACTAGTGCAAATAAAAGTCCTCCTCCAGATCCTCTTGTCGATGTTGTCGATGTTTCATGTTTTTCACATTTGTGAGTTTTTCTGTGGCTGCGTCAGATTTTGAGGATTATTGAGATTGAAGTTTGAAGGTGAAGTGAGCAACAGCAGAAACCGCCACGAGACAAACGAGAGAAGAAACGAGAGAAGAAACGGAGGGAACGATGGAAAGATGAAGGAGAGATAGAGCGAGGAGGAGGAGGAGGAGGAGGAGGAGGGGTGACCTTGCCTCAGGCTCCTGCTCCAGTTTACAGCTCTCCATAAAAAAGTGAAAAGTAGAAAAGAACGGAAGAATATTCAGAACAAGGAAACAAGGGGGGAGGAAGGAGGAAACAAGTGAGTAGGAGACAAGGAAGGAGGGGGTAGGGGACGAGGAGAGGAGGCCACCCACTTCCTTAAAGCTCCTGAGATTTCCTCCACGTTCTGATGTTCCTCTGATGTTCCTCTGATGTTCCTCACAAACACCTGGAGATGTTTGAGGAACTCTTTATTATTCGTCTGTAACATCTCCAAAGCTCCAAACGCTCTGTTCCACCTCGTGATGTCATCAAGTGAACAGTGAACTTTTACCTTTAGTTCAGTCGAGATCAGCGACTCCAGGGCTGAAATGATCCAAATGACAAAACCAGGACTAAACCAGGTCTAAACCAGGTCTAAACCAGGTCTAAACCAGGTCTAAACCAGGTCTAAACCAGGTCTAAACCAGGTCTAAATCAGGACTAAACCAGGACTAAACCAGGACTAAACCAGGTCTAAACCAGGACTAAACCAGGACTAAACCAGGTCTAAACCAGGTCTAAACCAGGACTAAACCAGGTCTAAACCAGGACTAAACCAGGTCTAAACCAGGTCTAAACCAGGACTAAACCAGGACTAAACCAGGACTAAACCAGGACTAAACCAGGACTAAACCAGGTCTAAACCAGGACTAAACCAGGTCTAAACCAGGACTAAACCAGGACTAAACCAGGGCTGAAATGATCCAAATGATTCTAGTGAAAGTGTGTGGAGTTTAAAAACACAGTGGAGCACTTCCTGTATCACCACATGATGACATCACGAGGTGGAACAGAAGAACTCGTGTTAAATCTGCAGGTTTGTGTGAAACAAATGAAACAGACCCAACTCCAGAGGATTGTGGGACATTTAAATCTGTCAGAGGACGCCACGTTCTGTATTTTAGTTTGATTTTCAAAGATTTATTTTTTTATGTATTTTTATGTATTCTTATATTATTGATTATTATTGATTATTATTTGTTTCCTTTTTCAGGCCTTTCGTCTCCTTCGTCTTTCACTCTGAAGTCCAACACCATGAGCTCCATCCCCAACTCCTACTACACAGGTGAGGAGGGCGGAGACAGGTGAGGAGGGCGGAGACAGGTGAGGAGGGAGGAGACAGGTGAGAACACAGGTGAGGAGGGCGGAGACAGGTGAGGAGGGAGGAGACAGGTGAGGACACAGGTGAGGAGGGCGGAGACAAGTGAGGAGGGAGGACATAGGTGAGGAGGGAGGACACAGGTGAGGAGGGCGGAGACAGGTGAGGAGGGAGGAGACAGGTGAGGACACAGGTGAGGAGGGCGGAGACAAGTGAGGAGGGAGGACATAGGTGAGGAGGGAGGACACAGGTGAGGAGGGCGGAGACAGGTGAGGAGGGTGGAGACAGGTGAGGACACAGGTGAGGAGGGCGGAGACGGGTGAAGAGGGTGGAGACAGGTGAGTAGGGAGGAGACAGGTGAGGAGGGCGGAGACAGGTGAGGAGGGTGGAGACAGGTGAGGACACAGGTGAGGAGGGCGGAGACGGGTGAAGAGGGCGGAGACAGGTGAGTAGGGAGGAGACAGGTGAGGAGGGAGGAGACAGG